>JAKCOX010000129.1:600000-927500 GCA_022605575.1 Laterallus jamaicensis coturniculus | reverse complement strand
GTGCTCTCCACTGCTCTTTCCTCCTCAGTTCTCTGGATTGCAGCCCCTGACCTGTGAAATTACCCTCTTCCTGAGCTCTGGAGGGGGGAAACACACACAATGCATTTTCCAGGAGCGTGCTTCAGTTTGGGAAATTCAGACCACCATCCTAAAAGTTATTTATAGAAAGTGGAGGCTTAATAATTACATGAAATGATCCCTCTGGTTATATCCATTACCTATTTTTGACAAAAGAAAAGATGGAAAAACTATATTAACTGGAGCTAGTTAGTGGAAATGGTGATGAGGTCAAAGGACACAGGATTCAATCACTCAGTTACCTGAAACTGGTTAAAAAGTGTCTTTTCCTTGCCTACATGTGGCACCATGGGAAAATGAGATCAGTCTCTGACTTATTAACAGTTCAGATACCTGGGGACATGCAAAAAACACAGACACATACCCATGAGAACTCCTAGTTTCCAGCTACCCAGGAAAAAAACCCACTCAAAACCCAGGTTTCCCCCTTCTCTCTCCCTGCTCCAAAAGGAAATATTGTACTTTTTCACCTCATTCTGAACAGGGTATTGGTAATGCTCAGTTGAGTCATGAAGACATCTGCAGATGTGATCTGAGATCCTGATGTCTTACATGACTTTGAATACCTTGGCAGTTTTCAAAGAGAAAAAGATTCCAGGGAGCAGAAGTAAATTCCTTCAAAGATCATCTGCTGAAAGATGGGAAGGGTAAAACTGGGCAAGGTTCAAACTGTGTGTTGGTTGATTTGGTTTCTTTCTTTTACCCCCTCTTTTTCTTCCTCCATTCTTCTCCCCTCCCCCCCCCCCCCTCCCCTCTAACACTGGAGGGAAATCACTGCTGAAGGCAAAAGGGGACTTGGATCCTGCTTCTTGATGCTATGGCCACCTCCTACCAAGACCTAAGGCTCCATCACTAATCCAGTGCTTATCAAAGATTTTTCATATGTTATTTAAAAGAACTTGTTGGAACATATTTCTCATACTGGTGGCTCTGGTGGTTGCTCCCAAAACCAAGGCAGAGCCCTGGGACTTTCAAGTCACAGCTAATTTTCCCTTTGCCAGAAGCAACAGTGAGCTGAAGACAAGTCACTCTCTGATTCTTCTGCTCTGGTTCTCCCTGAACAACCTAGGAAATATCACCTCTTTGAAGAGTGAGACAGAGTTTGAAAGGGCCACCAAAATGGAAGATGTGGCCCATAGGGTTTCAGCACTTAAGTAGCCAAGAAAAGAGAGAACAGACATCTCTGCTAGACACTGTGAAGCCATAGTAAAAGCAAGTGTCCTGTGGACCCTGCACATGGAGTTGATCATTTCTCAGATTAATTTTTACTGGAGTTTGTGTCTCTACTGGAATTTGGGCAGTTTCTTCTCTGCTTGTCCACTACACAGAATCACAGAATAACAGGGGTTGGAAGGGACCTCAAGAGATCATCGAGTCCAACCCCCCTGCCAAAGCAGCTCCCCAGCTCATACTGCACAGGTCGGTGACTGAAGAGGTAAGGAATCTCTCCAGGGAAGAAGACTCCACACCCCCCTGGGAAGCCTGTCCCAGGGCTCCCTCACCCTCACTGGGGAAAAGTTCTTCCCCATGTTGGTGCAGAACTTCCTATCCTCTAATTTGTAGCCATTGCCCCTTGTCCTGTCTCCACAGACACTGAAAATGGGCTGGCCAATTCCCCCTGCACCCCATGCTTCAGATATTTATAAACATTAATAAGATCCCCCCTTAGTAGTCTTTTCTCCAGGCTGAACAGCCCCAGTTCACCCAGCCTTTCCTCATAGGGGAGATGCTCCAGGCCCCTAATCATCTCTGTAGCCCTTCTCTGGACTCTCTCCAGGAGATCCCGAGCTTTTTTATACCAGGGAGCCCAGAAATGGACACAACACTCCAGGTGGGGCCTGAGCAGGGCAGAGCAGAGGGGGAGGATACCCTCCTGTGACCTGCTGCCCACACTCTTCCTGATGCACCCCAGGATCCCATTGTCTCTCTCAGCCCCCAGGGCACACTGCTGGCTCATAGCCACCCTGTCACCCACCAGCACCCCCAGGTTCTTCTCCACAGAGCTCTTCTCCAGCAGGTCATCCCCCAGCCTGTACTGATACAGTTGGTTATTCCTTCCCAGGTTCTTTTGTTGAATCTCATCTGGTTTCTCCCTGCCCAGCTCTCCAGCCTGTCCAGATCTCACTGAATGGCAGCACAGTGTCTTGTGTGTCAGTCACCCCTCACAGCTTTGGATCACTGGGTACTTGCTGAGGGTGGATGCTGTTCCCTCATCAAGGTCGTCAATGGAGATATCAAACAGGACTGGACCCAACACTGAGCCCTGGGGAACACTGCTTGGCACAAGTCTCCAGTCAGACTCTGCTCCACTGATCACAACCCTCAGAGCTCGGTCCAACAGCCAATTCTCAACCCAACTCACTGTCCACTCATCTATCCCATGCTCTCTCAGCTTGATATGTATGTCAAGTGGATGAAACGAAAGACCACAGTGATAGGGTGGGGAGCAAGACCATTGTTTTTCTCAACAGCATTTAGCAACATTTGCCATTAAACAAGATGTTTCAGTAGCACTCCTTTTTTTTTCCCTATATACCTTTTTCTTTCCTTCCCCATCTACAACTCCATGTTGATGCTTGTGCAGATTCATCTGTGGACTCTTGTTGCCTCAGGATGTGTGGATGGAAGAAGTTTCAGCTCCAAAACAAGGGTTAGGCAGATGGATGGGAGAAAAAACATTGAGTTAAATGAAAGCTGAGGGTTTGTAGAAGGTAAAGGGCAGCTTCAACAAGATGTAAGAAGAATGTATGGACAGTGATGTAGAGAGGGAAAAGGAGGAAAACTTTATTCCTAGCCCAGGTATAATATTTTTTCATACTGTAAGTGCTTTGAAGAAACAATGATGATGGGCTGGCTTCAGTTAAAAACCAGCAATAGAAAGATCAGTCATATAGTAAAAATAAATATATGTTGTCTGGAAAATTCAAATGTAGCATTATTCTCTGGATGCTGTCAGCTCCTGGACAGACCACAAACAGTACTGGCCTTGCAAAGAGAAGGATGCAGAGTGACAGCACCCCAGCCTTGCCAGATGATCACACAGGAGCAGTCTGTGAATTCATGTTAGCACAGGAATGTATTTGGAAAGAGGTCTGGCCACTCAACTCCACACTGATCTATTTAAAAAGGCAGTCAATGGCCTGTTTTTTCTTACCCTCGTTGTTCCTTGTGTTTTCTTTTAATGTCTGAGGTGTTTATTAGGTTTGAGGGCTGTACAAATGAAAACAGACAAACAGCCATCAGTTGGCAGTGGGGTTGTTTAGCCAACTGAAGGCTATTTTGGAGATCCACCATTCTGTCTTTCACTGCTGCCTGGAATACAGATGTGCAGGAGCTAAATTGCATGCTCCATTTTTAACTTGTCCTCATGGTCCCAGGGGTGGTTCATGGGGGTTATTTGCACAGGTGAAACACTGAGGCTTTGGTGAACTGGAGAAGAGCTAACAGATATCATCCCACCCTCTTACCACAGAGAAGAACATCACTAGGACCTATGCATGATGGGAGATGCTCTGCACATTCCTGATTTCTGTTTCTAGAATGTGTCAGGGCATTGTTAAGCCATGTGGATCATAAAGGGAACTGGTGATGGTGGTGTCCTGCTCTCATCTACTGAGGATTAATCAGATCTTCTCAGGGGATGGGATAGAAGGAGCATCTTCAACTTTGGTGTAATTCACAAAGCAATTTGCTATCGGAATATCAAACCCTTTTTCTCCTGATTCTACTGCAACTTCTCACTCCTGAAGCTGCACAAGGTCTGCTCCACCAAGTGCTTGAAAAATGGACGTTGGGGTGCAAAGGAGAATTAATCTCTTCTCCAGGTTCCCTACTTCACTCCCTAAATGCTGCAGCACACCTGTGGGCAGGCAAAAGGAGATGGAGGCAGAGATCTGCTATACCATCACACCTTAGATGCCTCCACCTCTAGGACCTTGAGCAACCTCCTTTGGCCCTCATTGCTTTGTTTCACTCTCCAAACTTTTAGCTGCTTTCCAAATTCAAGCTGTCCACTCAACCAGCCTACAATTTCCTAACAGGTTCCCCAAAATGATTTTAAGCCTGAGCAGCAATTTAGTACATGAACAGTGCTTGTGATATTTCTGAGGGATGCCACCTTCTAGCAGGGGACAGCTATGGGACTCTGGGATACACAGCAGCAACTCCTGCAGCAACAAGTCCCTGTTTGTGCAGTGCCAGACAAGGAAAAGGGGTATGAGGACACTATTCACTGCAAGGTTCTGTCTTCCTTTCTTGCTGAGCTGTGCCACTTACCTGCAAAGAGCATCTGACCAACCCCCACTTAGGACCTGATGTCCTGGTTCTGGCCAGGCCAGAGTTAGTGTCCCCAGGCAGCCAGCCCAGGTGAGATGAGTTTGCCTGGGCTGTTTTCAACTCCACCTGACACCAGTTCCCTATAAAAGTGGCTGGTTGGGGAAGGGTATGGGCTGGTTGCCTCCAGGCCCGTCTGAGTGTGGCTGGGGCATTGGGTTGGTCAGTTGGTCCTTCCTGTCAGGCTCCACTCCTTCTTCCCCCCCCATCCTTAAATGTGTGCATTCCAACTTCCCCCACCCCTTCCGCTGCTGCACTGTGGGGTCCCACCCATGGGAGACAGTCCTCCACAAACTTCTCCAGTCCTTTCTATCAGGGAGTCATCTCCTCACCATGTGCCTCAGCGCAGCTCCCTTCCATAGGGTGCTGGCCTTTGGGTCCAGACTGCTCCAGCCTGGTCCCCCACAGAGTCACAAGTCCCCTGGCAAACCTGCTGCAGCACGGGTTGATCTCTTTATAGGCTGTAGATGGTGTCTGCTCCCTGTCCTTATCCATGGGCTGTGGGAGGACAGCTTGCTTCACCATGGTCTTCTTCACAGGCTGCAGGGGAATCTCTCTCTCTGGCGCCTGGAGTTCCTCATTCTTCCCCCCAGCTCCTTCTTCCCTGGCCTTGGTGTCCACACAGCTTCTTACACTCTTCTCACTCCCTTCTCTGGTGGCAAAATGCACCTGCCTGTGTTGTTTTAGTCTCCTAAATGTGATTCCCAGAGGTGCGGTGACCATCACTGGTTGGCTCAGCCCTGGTCAGCAGCAACTGTGGCCTTGAATTGGCCAATGTTTACTCTCTGGGCCCTGCAGAGAGCTTCTAGCTACTTCTTGCAGGAGTCATCTCTGTAGCCCTCCCTTCTCTACCAGCATCTTGCTATGCAAAACTGTGACACCTAGTCAACAATCTTCCTCTTCTTATTCATGAGCTGTCACTCCTCCTACCCAGGAGTGTTTGCTTGCTGAGTCTGGTTTATTGTTTGGGGTTTTGTTGGTTTGGTTTAGTTGGGTTGTTTGTTTTTTTTTGGGGGGTGGGGTGTGACTGCAGGGGTTTTTTTTTTGCTTTTTTGTTGTGGGGTGGGTTTTGGGGTGGGTTTTGCTTTATGTGGTCTTTTTGTGGCCCCACCTGGAGTCCTGTGTCCAGATCTGGGGCCCCCAATACAAGAAAGATGTAGAACTGTTGGAGAGGGGTCAGAGGAGCCACAAAGATGATCAGAGGGCTGGAGCACCTGCCCTACAAGGAGAGGCTGAGGGAGCTGGGCTGGTTCAGCCTGGAGAAGAGAAGGCTGTGAGGGGACCTCATTGCAGCCTGCCAGTCCCTGAAGGGAGCAGAGAAACAGGAGGGGAATCAGCTTATAAAAAGGGCAGATAATGTCAGGACAAGGGGGAATGGACTAAAACTAAAGGAGGGAAGGTTTAGATTAGATATTAGGGGTAAGTTTTTTACAGAGAGAGTGGTGAGGGGCTGGAACAGGCTGCCCAGAGAGGTGGTAGATGCCCCATCCCTGGATGTGTTCAAGGCCAGGTTGGCTGGGGCCCTGGGCAACCTTGTGTAGCTCCAGGCCTGAGGTTGGTGGCCCTGCCTGTGGCAGGGGTGTTGGAGCTCTATGATCCTTGGGGTCCCTTCCAACCCTTGCCATTCTATGATTCGATGACTTCTTGTTGGTTTGGTTTGGTTTGGTTTTTCACATGGACAGAGCTTAAATCATATTCAGTCAGGCAATAGATGAAGGAAGAGGGAAATGGGAGACTAGCAGTGTCACAGGAAAGAGACATTTCTCATGGCCTAGAGCTCAGCTCAGGGTGGCAGGAGATAAGAAATACTGCTGGGTGCTTTGGGGCTTTGCAGACTGCTAGTCCTTTGATGTCCAAAGAATCAGGACGATTGCATAGGGGAAGCCAGCCTTATGACATGATCTGAGCTCCAGGCTCATCTTCACATCTCTCCATGTTTCCTGAGGGTCTGCTGTCTGGTGTCACTTCTGTAGTACATCTTGTGGTCCAGAAAGAGATCTAAGGAGCAGCCTGCCTGAAGAATGAAAGCTCTGAATGTCCAGTCTGAACTGAAGGGAATGCACAAGGGGGGAGCAGAAATGGGGACTCCAGTTCCCATCCCTGTGTGTTGCTTGAAGCAGAAGCATTTCCTCAGCGTGTTCAAGTGGGATGAAAACTCATATTGGTTCAGTCTTTCCTTTTGTGCCTTTCTAATGACACTAGTGACACGTCCAATGGGTTCTTCATTGCTTCAGCTCCTCAACATCTCCTCAAGATGACACACAAAAAACCGCTAGGGATTTCTAAAGAAAAGTGCCCAGAAGCTATGTCCTCTTCAAACCATCCATGCCATAAATTTCCACTGCTACAATAGATTTTATGAACAGCTGGGAAGATATCAGAGGAGATCTAGCTATGAGCTAGATGTAGGGGTATCTAAAAGCTTAAAGTATCTGAAAACTGGAGGATGTGGGTAAAGAGATATGGTAATATATTGGAGATAGGCATGATGTATGTGCATATGGTGTATGTCTGTGCACCTCTGGGCGTGCACAGCAGTGTGAAATGCAAGAAGAGTGTGATACCCTTCAAGTCCCCCTGAACTAGCAGGGCTTTGGCTGAGGACATCTCTATTTGGAGGTAAAAAACCTTTGAATTCACCTTTATGCGACGCTGGTTTTAAGAGAGTCACTCTCCTGTGTGTAACCACAGGGTAAAGAGAAAGTTTACCCAACCTGGAAGGGGAGGGAAGGCCCCTTGCTGGCTCTGAAGAGCAGGTACTGTTCCTTCCCAGTGCTATTTCTGGAATGTCTTGGAAGCACCCTGGCTTGAGCTAAAATAGCGTGCAGGCCTCGACTTACCTCATGTTGTGAGAAGAGGTGAGTGGTTTGAGGCGAGCCTGGAGAAAGGCAGGCAGACTGTGCTGGGGCTGGAGGCACACACAGCCCTTTTGATTCCCTGAAAATTAAATAAGGAGAAAAGATCCACAAGGCTGAAGGTGGAAAAGTATGTGTGAATTGGTGTCTCTGCTCCAGGGGGAGGTCACCTGGGCTAGAGGTCGTGCAGTGCTGAGGTGGTGCAGAAGAACCCTCAATGCCTTGGGTAAAAGGTCTGGAGGGCCTTCCCTCCCATCAACCCTCAAAAAGGTTTGCAGGAGACAGAGGTAGAGCAAGAAGTGATATATAAGAATATTCATTTTCGGGGGGGGGGAAGGGGGTGGGTGTGAGAGTGCATGCTGACACAGCAGCAGAGCAGTGTGAGTGCATGGGATATTGCATCAAGAGCTCTGGGGATGAGCATCCCAGCAAGAAGAAAGAGGTGCAACAAGTGAATTACAAGGAAAAATTTCAGATATTGACAAGTTAAGAATGGTTCTTGTTCACCTTTCTGTAACAGTACTCTAAGAGAGTAACACTACTCCAAAAGAATCAATCTGCTGACTATAACAGGGTGACTTGCTAAGGCATTGCTTAGAGACCATTTGTCTGCTGCAGGCCTGGGCTGTCCACTTAACACTGTAGCTGCACTTAGCATCAAATGGGGATAAAGCTAGAAACCTATACCCAAGGCTCTCCATCCATCATCCCTGGATGCAGTCACTACAGGATAAGCACCACTGTGATGGGTTTACTGGAGGCATTGGCTGTGCTGGTTTTGTCTCCTTTATGCTTTTTGGTAGCAATTTAGACTACTGGCTAGTGGAGAGTTCATTTGTCCAGGTCAATGATGCTGCAAGTAATTCAATTTCTACCTGAGTCACGCACACAGTGAGGAAGAACTTCATAACAAGAAAGATCAATTACTCTCCTTCAGATATGGTGTACATAAACAACTCTCTCACCTCCAGTTGTTTTGTGAAAATGGCACTAAATGTAGAAATAATTTGATCAGCAAGGGAAAAAGACATAAGTCTCAGTTAGAGTGGACCAGTGCTTCTGTTCCTCTCCCATCAGTCTGGATTATGAAGTAAAGATTGCTACAAAGATGCATTGATTGCCTAGGTAGATAACAAGACTCAGGGAGGCAGCAATATCTGAGTTCTTATATAGGAGCATGTCCAGACTATGGTGTATGTCATCTTCCAATGGTGGCAGGAGACCAGGTATGTTATAATAATCACAGATCTCCTCCCTTTGATTTCATAGCTCCTGTGAAAATCAAGACCTCAGGGGAGGGAGGAGGTGATGAGGTCAGACTTCACAGAATCACCGAATTGTAGGGGTTGGAAGGGACCTCTACAGATCATCAGGTCCAACCCCCTGCCAAAGGAAGCTCCCTAGGACAGGGCGCACAGGTCAACATCCAGATGGGGCTGGAATCTTTCCAGAGAAGGAGACTCCACCCCGCCCAGGCAGCGTATTCCAGGGCTCCCTCACCCTCACTGGGAAGAAGTTCTTCCTCAGGTTGGTGCAGAACTCCCTGTGCTCCAACTTGAGGCCATCACCCCTTGTCCTGTCCCCACAGACCACTGAAAAGAGACTTAGAAGTGTCCCACTTCTAGACTGATTCCAGAGCATAAACCATGAATACCACATTGCTTGGAGAGCTCTTCCCAAGCTGTGATTCAGCCCATTTTGTCAGGGAGAGGCATGTGTAGATCATGTCCTAATTCACATAGTCCAGAAGTAATGCCATGGGGCAAGCACCTGCCCTGTGCATACCTTCCACCTTAGGTAGTAATTTAGCTGCCATGTACTCTCTCCCATAACTGGGTTTAGCTTTATTAAACTATAAATGATAGGTAGTGCCACTATCCATTTCATGAAGAACAGAAAGGTTGAGTCAACTACAGGCAGCCTTAAAAAAAAATGTAAGTACTGAGTCAGTTATTTTCCCAAGATCTTCTGTAGAAGACATCAAGTCCAACCTAAGGAATGTGGAATAGCTTGGATCACTGTTCACAGTCAGTAATATATATATATATATAGCTGTCTGGTTGTGTGCAAACTCCACAGTGCTTAGACATGGGATTCTCAGGATCTCATGTAATGATCCTAGGAGAAAGTTGTTGGGTCTTGTGAGGGCTGTGTCATAGCATCCTAGAGCAGTGTGTTTCTAGTATGAAATCAAGTACGTGTACTGCGTGATATAGGGTGGGAAATGGGTCTACATGAAGGTGTTTGAAGGTAAAGAACAATAATCAGTTTTCCATTTCAAAGGAACCAGTAGAGCCATGCTAAAAGGGATCCTGGAAATAAACTTACATCCATGCAGTATGGATGACTTCAGGACAAGTATCTACATGATTATAAGTGGATAGTAATTCAGCAGCTTAGATGCATCTACCAGGCCCCTGGGACTGTGAAACACCAGCCACCTAGCCACAGAGAATCACTCTGATCTCCCTGCTTCTCAGGCTGCAGAGACTACCTTGGCAATGGTAAGTTAAATGTTCTTGGAACCATTGTCTGGTCCAGAGGCCAACGGGCACAGAGCAGCACGTGCATACCATTAAATTCCACTACCTTCCTCAACAGGATGGCCACATCCCAAATGCCTGTGGGGAATGGCTCCTGGCCCTGCTAACTCCAGACATTGCCCAGGAATTGTCTGGGAGTCTGCTAGTAGACAACTAAAAGTCAGTACTCAGCATTGTTCCTTAATTCATTCACCACTATGGATGTAGATAGTGTCACTGGGGACAAAACCATCCACCTGCCCCTGCTTGTGTGCCAAGCGGCCCTGGCATGGAGTGTCCCATGTGGGTAATGCCAAAAGGTGGGTTGAGAAGAATGTTACAGCTGCTTCTACAGGGATAAAATCCACCCTGGATTTTTTTTTTCCCCACTACTTTGTGCACCATTTTTTAAAACCAAGTCAAAAAATAAGCTTGGGTTGGGGTGAGCCACTGATGCTCATTTTACATCTATAGCAGAAGTGTTCATTGTTCCTGCAGATCTCTGGCTTGTGTTTATTATCAATCAGTTAATCACCAGGCATTACCCCAGGACATGGCTCCTGTTGTCCAGAGCATTGAGAATTTATTAGCTATTTCCCCATGGATCAGCCCTCCAGATGTTCTTCTCACCCAACACTTGGGTCCTGCTCTCCTCTCCTCACCAGCCTCCACTTTGCCTGTGGTAGGGGGAGGAAAGCAGGGGATGCCTTGTTTAAAAAGTGAAAGATGCAGCTTCAGCTGTTTGTTTAGGAGTATGTGGCTAAAATAAAGGTTATTTTGGATAGATGGAGAGCTTTACAGAACCTTCATTCACTCCCTTTGACTGGATTGCATAAAGGGCTACTGAGCAGATAAACTTTTAACGAATGTGAATTCCTCTCTTAATTAAATTACAGGAAATTAAAAAAGACACATTTCATGGGCTGGTGGGGGGAAAAAAGTGCTGTTTGTCCCCCCAAAAGAGGTCAGGTTTCCAGTTTGTTAGGTCCTGGATTTCAATCTCCTTCCTCCAGTCTGCACAGGGAAAAAATGTAAACATCTATGCTGTCCTGGAGCTCGAGAAACAGATCTGCTCTCTGAGGAGGAAAACTGACTGTCTCAGCATCACTGGTTGTTTTTTCCTCCTGTGACTACATGTTAGGAAGGGCTAATGTATATTTGGGTAGTGGATCACTCTTCTTTGCATCTTGTGCATGGAAACTGTGGGCTCTGCCTTCTGTGAGAAACCTGCAGTCTCAATACATGACAGAGAATTCATAAAAAATTAATGGAAATTAAGCTGATGGCTGATGACTCTGCAAGGCCAGAGATGAGATCTCCTAACTGTCTCTCTGTTCCATCAGAAAGCCATTCAAAGCTTGAAGGCACCTTCCCAGCTGTAGATGACGCAGAGCCCCTTCCAGCATCACACAGAATCACAGAATCATAGGGGTTGGAAGGGACCTCAAGAGATCATCAGGTCCAACCCCCTGCTAAAGCAGGGTCCCTAGGACAGGTCACACAGGTCGGCGTCCAGACAGGGCTGTAATCTCTCCAGAGAAGGAGACTCCACACCCCCCCTGGGCAGCCTGTCCTAGGGCTCCCTCACCCTCACTGGGAAGTTCTTCCCCACACTGGGGCAGAACTTCCCGTGCTCCAACTTGAAGCCATCGCCCTTTCTTCTGTCCCCACAGATGATTGCAAAGAGGCTGCCCATGTCCCCCTGTGTCCCACACTTCAGAAATTTATAAATATTAATAAGATCCCCTCTCAGTCTTCTTTTCTCCAGACTGAAGAGCCGCAGCTCTCTCAGCCTTTCCTCACAGGGGAGATGCTCCAGGCCCTTCGTCAGCTTTGTAGCTCTTCTCTGGACTCTCTCCAGGCGATCCCTTTCTTTTTTGTCCCAGGGAGCCCAGCACTGGACAAAGTCAGGTGGAGCCTAACCAGGGCAGAGTAGAGGGTGAGGATCCCCTCCTTTGACCTGCTGGCCACACTCCTCCAGATGCACCCCAAGATCCCATTGGACTTTTTAACCCCCAGGGCACACTGCTGGCTCATGGACACCCTGTCACCCACCAGGACCCCCAGATCCTTCTCCACAGAGCTCTTCTCCAGCAGGTCACCTCCAGCCTGTACCAATACAACCAGTTATTCCTCCCCAGGTGCAAGACTCTCCACTTGCTTTTGTTGAATCTCATCTGGTTTCTCCCTGCCCAGATCTCCAGCCTGTCCAGGTCTCTCTGGATGTCAGTGCAGTGTTTCTGTGTGTCAGCCACTCCTCCCAGCTTTGTATCATCAATGTTCTTGCTGAGGGTGGACACTATTCCCTCATCGAGGTCTCATGTGTACTCTCTCATGTCTATGTGCAATACTGGCTATGCTAATGGATCATTCCATCTCCAGGTCTGACATATAAGGTCTCTAGTGCTGGGAGGTGAGAAGTGCTTCCCGTGCAGAACCAACTAGGACTGACCCAGACTTTGCAGTGTGTTGTGCTTTTTGGTGCAGCTATCAGCCTCCTGGTACACCCTCTCTGACGCTACAGGCATCCCTGTTGTTGTAAACATAAGCATCCCAACCCAAATTGCATCCCTCACCTAATCCTTAGAGCTGCCCATGGCAAAGATATATATACTGCTCTGAAAAGCCACCAGGTTATTCTGCTCAGGTGAAGGGAGTCTGTTCTCACAGCATGCAGCACAATCCAAGCCTTGTTAATATACATCTAAGGGGGGGAAATAGAGAAAGAAACCATGAAAAAAAGGTTTATTTTTCACAAATGTGTTTGTGAAAGGAGGAAATGGTAAAAGCTCTAGAAGACAGAGCTTATTTTGGAGCATCCTGAGGTTAGATTTGATCAGTTCAAAGGACATCTTCTAAATGTGACATTAATTTTCTCTGTTACCTGAAAGATGCCTTGCTACTCAGTGGCAGGTGGTCCTTTTCCCATGTCACACCAAGGACATGTCTCATCTCTCCAACCCACTCCAGGAGGTTTGAATGGAGAGGCAGTGCCCTTAGCCATACCTAGGAATGAGGCTCTGACTTTGATAGGACCATAAATAGGATTGACTGGGTAGGACTGAAAAAAATACCACTTCAAAAAGCCTTGTGCCTTGACTAAAGAGATGGAGAAATATTTCACTGCAAGGCTGGGCTATCTTTAGCCATATTCCTTCTTTTCCCTTTGCTGTTGACAGGCTTTCAGGGGTGGTTTTCAAGCACAGCATTGTTATTTTGGGATGCGTCCTTCTCACATTCAACAAGTGAATCAAAAATACCAGGATTCCCACCTAAAAGGAGGGTTTCTGATACAACACACCCCCAGATCACTTGTTCCAAATGTGTTATTAAACTGAGCCTCAAGCCTGGATTGGCAATGAGGACAGATCTGCCCAGTGTTGTGTTCACACTGCAGGCTGCTGAATCTGCCAGCTCTCTGCCAAGCAATCTACCAACATGAGATGTCCACTAAGGGATTCACTGAGTATCTGATATTCCTGGTGAGATGACTCCAGGGATGTTGCTTTTTCTTCTGGAAGTAGCTGCCTCATTACATGTTCTATTATCAGAGCTGTAGAGACTCTCATTGATTTAAGAAGGGTGAAAACTACCTCTTTTGGGATCCCTGCTTCATTTTCACCTCCCATAGAAAGCTGCGACTGCCACAGACCTGCTGGGTGAACAAATTCCCCCCCAGCACAAAGTTCAGCTTAGTTGTTTGTAGCAATGTTGGCAGGAAATTTCCTGTGATTGGTTGTGGGATGGGGGAATTCTCAATTTATCATGACCTCCAGCAGCTATGCTCCATCTTCCTTGATGACATTGCTAATGTTAGTTGTGAGTAGGAACCAGAACCTAACACAGTAGCAATCCTATAGCCTATGTTTGGTCCAATCAGCTGAAGGACACCATCCCATTTAATTAAAAATTGAATGTCAACTCTGTAATGGCACTGTGAAGATCCTGGAACAGATGATTTCAAAAGAGGTTATGTAAACTGATTTTTCAGTTTGGAGATACTCTAACTTTAGAAGCCAGGACATATCTCAGAAGAATTTTCTGCAGTGCTTGATAAGTTAAAGTGTGGGCATAGGAATAAAATCCTACTGTTAAGTAATGAATAATGAATATTGTAATTTTATGCCTTACAGTTTTAAAATATTTAGTACTCCTGCATGAATAAGCAATGCTTTTGCTTCAATGGATGAATAATAAATAAATTGATAAATAAAAGAGCAATCAGAGATCAAAGAAAGACCCAAAACTACTTGATTCATGGGATTTCTTGGTACAGGAAGAAAATACAACCATGTTAAAGCATTTTGGAGTTCTAGGAAACATTTTGTCACAACATGTGAACTTCCAAGATGTATCTTAATCCTTGAAATTTTTGGGCTGAAAATTCACTTTCCCTGTAGTATGTAATTGTCCAGAAGCTGCAAAGACTGATGCTCAAAAAGAGAATTTGATGGACCTGTTTGAATTTCTATAAAGGGTTATGCAGAGCTTCCTTTATACAAAGACACAGAGGCCCAAATTATGCCAGTTGGCCATAGACCATCTTACAGAGATGGCAAGGGCTTGTAGGCAATGACCTCAGGTCTAGTCTTATAACCAGAGCAGATATTGTCAGCACCTTATATCAGTGTGGGTGAAACATGGTCAGTTGTGCCTGCAAGACTTATTACATGCTCCAGCAAGAGGGATCTAAGGTAGTTTCTTACCATCTGTGAGGTTATTCATAGTACTTTGTAAATAGATCTCTGGTTAGAAGGAATGGACATTATTTGTCCCTGCGATTCCTTGTACTCTAAACAGTCTATAATTTAACCAGGGAGAAGTACTTGGCATTGGTGAGGCCAAATCTCGAGTGCTGGGTCCAGTTCTGGGCTTCTCACCGTAAGAAGGACATGGAGGTCCTGGAGCGAGTCCAGAGAAGGGCAACCAGGCTGGGGAAGGGGCTGGAGAGCAAATCATATGAGGAGCAGCTGAGGGAGCTGGGGGTGCTCAGCCTGGAGAAGAGGAGGCTGAGGGGAGACCTTATCACTGCCTACAGCTACCTGAAGGGAGGTTGTAGAGATGTGGATGATGGTATCTTCAACCAGGGGACAGGAGATAGGATAAGGGGCAACGGGCTCAAGCTGTGCCAGGGCAGGGTCAGCTCAGATGGGAGGGAAAAGTTCTTCCCTGGAAGAACTTTCTTTCTTCCCTGGGCTGTGGAACAGGCTGCCCAGGGAGGGGGCTGAGTCACCTTCCCTGGATGTGTTTAAAAACAGGATAGATGAGGTACTTAGGGATCTGGTTTAGCACAGGACAGGAATGGTTGGACTTGATGATCTTAAAGGTCTTTTCCAACCTTGTGATTCTGTGAAGTGTATCTATCAGATGTACTGATCCCAGTAGCTCAGCTTGGATCTGAAGGATCCAAACTGAACCACTTCAGCTTCATACCATAAGCTGTGATCTATTAACCCTGCTGGGACTAATAAAAACCTCATCTTCATCACCCACGTGGCCTTTGCAGCTTATGAGATACATACATGTAAGATGCTGTGATAAGACCATGCTGAAGAAATATGGTTCTAATAGAAACCCACCACCTGAACATATCTAATACTTCAGACTCAGTCAGGAAAGACATTTCCAAGGTGATGGGCTCCACATGCAATATTCATGAATTGATGCATAGAGTTTAATACATCCTTGCAGAATCCTGCTGATGCAGCCAAAACTGTGCTGAGTCCCTTGAGCTTTTGGATCAAATCTCCATGCATGTGATTTGAAAGATGCTTCTAAGTAAAGTTCAGGCTTTTCTTGTTCTGCATGATGCAGCCTTAGGTCACAAGGGTGCTGTGGGTCCATCTGTGTGTGAGATGAATGCCTTCTGGTCAGCAGTGTTGAAATGCAGGGCACTGCTAGATGACACCCTACGTCTTTAGAGTGTCGTCATGGGCTCCCCCATTGCTCCACAGGCCCTCTGGAGTAGGCAGAGATGATGGGAAGATTAAAAGAGCTGCAGACCAACTGGGTTAATTCACAGAATGGAAACATGTCTGTGATGATGCTCTCCAGACATGCAAGATCCCAGAATAACTGTGTGGGAGGTGGATCCAAGCCCTGTTTCTCATGCTTAGCACATGTATGATGCTGCTGGTAGCAAAGAAGGCAGCGTAGGGCTGAGCTATCTACCCACCTCATGGCCTCAGCACCTGGCCTAGATGCAAACCTGGGCCTAGATGCATGTTAACAAGCCATTTTTGTTTTCAGGAGGACATTTGTTAAAGATTAGTGGCAAATCAAGCTTCTGTGCAAGCCCAGAGGGACGTAATGGAGGAAAGGCACTGTGGTTCCTAAATGAGGGAAAGGGAGAAACATGCGTTACCAATGGAAGAGGCTTTCTTCCTCCTCCCACCACTGCCATGATGGGGGCAGCCACAGACTACTTTGAAGTCCTGTCCTTCAGGGCTCTTTGCCATCATTTGTGCTCAGCCCTTCCAACAAAAGCACAGTCTCTTGGTGGCAAGAGACTTGGCTGAGGAGGAGAAGCCAGGCTTTTTACATTAGGGGAAGGGCTGTGAACAATTTTGCCTTTATCACCACAAAAGGGACTGTAAATCCCTTAGAGTTATGGATTCTGGTCCTGCAACTTGATCTCCCAAACCCAGTCATTTAAGTTAGGATAAATCTTTTCATTATTATTATTATATGGTTTGTTGTTTTATTTTAAAAGAGTGGAGGGAGAAATTGGCTCTAACATGGCTTGAAACTATTAGTTGCAGCCAAAGAGTTATTTTATGTATACTGCTTTGCCTAACTCTGCTCTGTAAGGATATGAAAGGACCAGAAGGCTCAGACCAGATTTCTCCATTAAGAGATGGAGCTTAGTCCAACTCTTGGCACCACTTAGAAAGTCAATATTTTGGTTTTCTTTCTTCATTCGTGGCTGAATTTGGTGGAGCAGAGGGTCTAATTCCCAGCTCCAAGTTTGGTTTCCAGGCTGGCAGACATTTCACCCTACAGAATCATGCCCTGCAAAAAATTTGGTCCTTGGCTGTTTCCAGCTTTTCCACAGTCATTCAATTCCTGCCTCAGCTCATTGCAAACTTGTAGAATCGCTCCTTCCTTAGGATCAAAGGGGCAGCTGCATCTGTGTAGCCTGCTTTGCCATCTTCTTGCCTAGTGTTTGAGGGTCTGAAGGGGGGGGGGGGGGGCATGCCATCATGCGTGCTCTCTTCCAGAATCCAAGGATTCCTAGGAGAAAGCAAATTTTTCAGTTGCCCCAGAATCATAGAATGCCATGGGTTGGAAGGGACCCCAATGATCATAGAGCTCCTACCCTCCTGCCACAGGCAGGGCCACCAACCTCAGGCCTGGAGCTACACAAGGTTGCCCAGGGCCCCAGCCAAACAGGCCTTCAACACCTCCAGGGATGGGGCATCATCCACCTCTCTGGGCAGTGTTGGAGCTCTGTTATCCTTGGGGTCCCTTCCAACCCATGCCATTCTATGATTATATGAATGAAGTAAGAAGCCTATGAAATGTCCTCCTATATATAGATAATAAATCATAAATGAACATAAATATATATTCCCTATTACCTATGCACACATACCTGTGATTTTTATATATATTTATCTTTTTTTTTTTCAATAGGCAGCATCTTCTTTGGTCTGTCTTTGACTTGCAAACTCCTCCCACCTCCAGCTCCTGTGTCTGTACCAATAGGTCTAGTGGTTTATTTCCCATTTATATATTTCACCCTCCTAAAATCTGCTGGCACTCCTGCACATGAGCCTTTCCTAGCTGGTTCTCTTACAGCTGCCTGGATGAGGGAAGCCAGCTAATTAAAAATGTTTAAATGAACCCAGAGCATTTTGACACAACTGGGTTAGGCAGGTTTATGCTGGCAGGGTGAGGTCCTCACATGTGGCAACAGGCTCGTGGTGTGTTCAGGCTATCCCCTTATGCTCCCAAAACCAGTATGACTCACCACAGTTTGAATAACGTCTCCAAGGTCAGCTGCACAGGCAAGAAATTAATCCAGATCCACTGGGATCTGTTTGAATCCCTGAGCCATAGGATCTCCCAGACTCTGCCAAATCTCCATGTCCTTGCTTGAGCGCAGAGCACAGCCTGAGTGACTTTCTGGCTCAACGGCTCCACCTGACTTTTTGCTGGATCAGAGGAGCAGAAATACAGGTCTGCAGAAGAAGTCTTGAGCCATCCTTCACTGACACCCAGGCCAAAGCCAGAAATAACTAAAAAAAAACCTAACATACTCATGTCCTCTCCTAGGCACTGAAAAGACCTTTTTAAACAACAGGAGGTACTTGCCAGGAATTAATAGTGTTTTGAATTAACTGGTGGTGACCAGAATTTACCAGCAGATGATATGGATGTACAGTCAGCCTCTGGTTATGCTATCACCCATGAACCAGAACCACAAAAGAGGACTTCAGTTCCTACATATTGCAACCAGGCATGGGTTCATGGGGGGAGCTGGGCAGTTAGTCCTCTTTGAATCCTCTGCAACTACCCAGCACAGGACATGCATCATGCCAGAGGAAGGGATGACAGTCACAGTTGCCTGCAAGGCCACAGGCAGCTTGGCATTCTTGACATGCATTAGACTCTGAGGTGCTTTCCCTGGGAACTGCAGTGTGAAACTCTTCATGGAGTTTCTCCTTCATGCTTTAGCTATCTGAGTCCTGAGCATCCAATTAGAGCAAGGTTTTAGGTTGTTGCTGTGATCTGAGGGTGAAGCTCAGCATTAGAGCTGAGTTATGTCAGACTAGTCTGTAGACATGATGAACCCAACAATGTGCTAAGATCATGGTATCCACCTTCTGGAGCAGTGATGCTTCCCAGCTGGACAGGACCTCAGAACTCAGGTGTTTCTACACCAAGTTGCATGAATTCCCTTTTACTCTTTCATCAGACTCACCCTCCCACCCTTCAGAGTTAACAGTGAGGAGCTTGCTGTCTGGCAGGAATGACTGCCACTTGTTTCATCAAATCCTCGTCTTATTGGCAAAGGTTCACAGTTGGAAACCACAGCTCAGGTTTTGAGGGAGTCAGATTTTGAGCTGGGAGAGAAAGAAGTCCATTTCCAGGACATTATACCTTATCCTACTACACAAGTATGTCCTAAAAAAAGTAAACCAGATCCCAGAGGAGCAGCTGTCTGGGAGGAAATGAGGGCTATTTTTCTCCATTTCATGTCCTTAATTCACTTTTAATTGAGCAGCTGGGCACATCTTTGAAACATCAGACTTCAGTCAAGAATGGGAACCTGTTTCTGCAACATCCCCTTGTTCCCATGAAGTAAACCTCTCTGTAGATGTAATTATCCACCCATCCATCATTGCTGCAGCACATGTATGTGTTCAAACACTGCACTCTGCACTGTAGTTAAGTCATTTTCAGTGATGGTTACTGAGCCCATTCATTAACTAATAGTCTCTTCCTTGTGGTAATATGTTACTTAAAGAGATCTCCTCTCTATTATTTACCTGGCAGTAAGCCCACCCCAATCATTTATAATGAAATTATCTAAAGGGATGAGATATTTACATAGGTGGCAAGAAGATTCCCAAACCATAGTAGTATGTATTCAATTCTTAAAAATATTTGGATGGGATGTCAACCTTCACACTTCAGGATGTCTGCCAACTGTAATTGATGGGGTTGAGAGGAGAGCAGGGGGAGTAAGTTTTCTTTGTCTTGGAGGATGAGGTAGAAAAGTTGGGATGGCAGGAAAAAAGGGATTAATTTTGGCTTCACCTGACATAAAATGTTGGGTTCAGGGTTGTTTGTTTTTTTTTGGCTAAGGCATGCTAGAAAAAAAAAGAAGATATACTGGGAAAAGATGATATAAATGGGAAACCCAGGTGGGTGTGGATTCTCCATCTCTGGAGAGATTCCAGCCCCTGTCCTAGGGAGCCTCCTTTGGCAGGGGGATTGGACCTGATGGGCTCTGGGGGTCCCTTCCAACCCCTATGATTTTGTGATTCTGTGAGTCTGGGGGTGTGGAGCCTCCTTCTCTGGAGACATTCCAGACCTGTCTGGATACTAATCTGTGCACCCTGTCCTAGGGACCCTGCTTTGGCAGGGGGTTGGGCTCAATGATCTCTGGAGGTCCCTTCCAATCCCTACAACTCTGTGATTCTGTGAATCTGTGAAAATTATTTCTTCTCTTCTTCCTAATTTTCATTGGCCCATCTGTTTGCAAAGAAGGGTTTGAGAAATCCATTTGAACTTCCATTGACATCTGGAGCTCTACTAAACACCCAAGCAATGTTCATTATTTATTTTTCATTGTTTGGATGTATAATAGTGTTAATAGAATAAATGTTTATTATAAAAGCCCCTGTTGTCTAGGGCACAGTTGTAAAGTAAGCAGAAAACAGCTTGAGTGAAAGACCACCCTTACTTCCAAATCCCCTCGTGGTGGTGTGAAGAACATTATTCAAGAAATCTGTAGAGTGATTTACAGTGAAAACCAATATCTGGACTTTTTTTACCTTTATTTTTTTAAGTGACACTGGGGAAATAAAGAAATGCAGTAGAAAGATTCACTCTTTTAGAAATCTCTGACTTGCTTCTTTCCATATTCAGCCATGAGCTTACCAGGAATTTTAAGGAGATGGGGTCTCCATAAATGTCTATCTCTGTAAGATCAAAATTGCACCACTGTTACCTCCTTTCATAGAATCATAGTATCATAGAATCATAGAATGGTCTGAGTTGGAAGGGACCCCAAGGTTCATAGAGCTCCAACCCCCCTGCAACAAAATCATCTACAGGGATCCCAAAGGATGTCTCCATGTCTCACAAGTCTCTCTACCTTGTCTCCATGTCTTAGAATCATAGAATCACAGACTGGTCAGGGTTGGAAGCGATCCCAAAGATCAAAGAGCTCCAACCCCCTGCCATAGGCAGGGACACCAACCTCAGGCCTGGAGCTACACAAGGTTGCCCAGGGCCCCAGCCAATCTGGACTTGAACACTCCCAGGGGTGGGGCACTCGCTCCCTCTCTGGGCAGCCCCTTTCAACCCCTCCCCACTCTCTCTGTAAAAACTTCCCCCTAATATTGAATTTAAACCTTCCTTCCTTTAGTTTTAATCCATTCCCTGTTGTCCTGCCATTGTCTACCCTTTTAAAAAGTCGAATCCCCTCACTTTGGCTTTAGTGATTATCCTGCACTTTAAAAACAAAACAAAACTGGGTTGGAAGGGACCCCAAGGATCATAGAGCTCCAACCCCCTGCCACAGGCAGGGCCACCAACCTCCAGGCCTGGAGCTACACAAGGTTGCCCAGGGCCCCATCCAACCTGGCCTTGAACACCCCCAGGGATAGGGAAATCCCCCCTCTCTGGGCAGCCTGTTCCAGCCCCTCACCACTCTCTCTGGAAAGAACTTTCCCTTAATATCTAGCATAACCTTCCTTCCTTTATTTTTAATCCATTCCCTGTTGTCCTGCCATTGTCTATCCTTTTAAAAAGTTGAATCCCCTCCTGTTTATATGCTCCCTAATATGTCTTAATAGGGAGAAGAACAAAGAGCTGATAATTTTGTGTAGGAAGCCATATCAACCAAGTCTGTTTGCTACCCATGCCAAGTTGATGGTGAAGCTAGTGACCTCAGGAGCATTGGAAAGTACTTATGTCCGCATGCTATGGATGGATTTAATTTATGTTTGGAAAATCTACTTTCAGTCTAATTGTTGTGGACTCAGAAGCACAGAACTGAACCAGAATCTGTCCCATCACTGTCCCAAAGTGAACAGTCTAATGCAGTGACCCACATCTGTCTTTTTATTTACCTGTTTATTTTGAATGTGGTTGCCTTATGTTATGGCCCTGATCCAAAGTTTGTTGGTGTTAGCAGGAAAGTTCTCAATGCCAATGATGGTTTCATGCTCAGGCTGTAGAACTCTCATGAAAGATCAATCATTATTTGTCTAACCTTGCAGGGTGGGTGTCAGACCAGCTGGGCTACTGGAAACTGCTGAAAAGGAAACAGTGGTTTGGGACATTCAAGGAGTAAATTAGTCTTTTCAGACCCCAAAGGGCCAAGACCCCTTTCATTTCACCCTCCTTACCTCATGCTATTGTTCAGTGAGAAAATCCCTGTGTTGTTCTTGTTAGCATTTAATGAAAATGAGAGAACTAGTTCCAGATCTGTGCTTTCATAACTGGTTCTTGTTAGAGTCACCACGACAGGTTGGGAAAGGAGCCCAGAGTGGGTGGGTGGAGAGATCCTGGCCAAGCAGAGCTGGCTGGCTCCTGGGGTGTGCTACGCAGAGGCTTGAGACTTTTCAGAAGCACTTGGGTTTTTCTTCTTCTTTTGGCTTTATTTTTAGCCTGACTCCATCTGGTGTTGGTCTCTTCATCTACACCAAGCTCCCAGAAGTTGGGACTACCTCCAAACCACATCCCTGCCTGGGCACAAGTGGTGAGCTAAGGTGCAGAAACTGTAAAGGGACAGGACATTTTGTGAAACTTGAATGAATCATCCTGGAAGCAGCAAGCTGAAGAAGAGGAACTTATGGACACTACCTCTCAGGCAGCTCCTATTCATATAGGGATCATTGAATCATAGAAAATTTTGGCTTGTAAGGTACCTTTCAAGGTCATTTAGTCCACCCCCCTGCCATGAGCAGGGACATCCTTCACTAGACCTAGTTGCTCAGAGCCCCACCCAACCTGATATTGTTTTCATGGGTGGGGCATCAGCTACCTCTTTGGGCAACCTGTGCCAGTGTTTCACCACCCTCATCATAAAAGTTTTCTCACTTACATGTAGTCTGAATCTCCTCTCTTCTAGTTTAAAACCATTACTCCTTGTCCTACTGCAACAGGCCCTGCTAAAAGGCTTGTCCCCAGCTTTCATTTAGTATCAAAGTATTCAGTATTGAAAAGATAGCCTCATCTCCCCACTGTTCCTCCCATGGCATCATCACTGTGCCCTCTCCATGCCCACCACTTCTCAAAATACTTCATCATTCCTGTATGTCACCCATGCTCATCATCCCACACATCTCCTTACACGCTCCCTTGAGTCTGTGGTATACTGATACCTGTTATCTATATCTTCAGGTCAATCCCTCCCCTTTGAAATCCCTACACCTACTAGCAGATGGATAGTTACTAAGGAAAAAGGGCAGATGATGAAAAGACCATTGTCATGTGACCTACTACTACTTGGCAGAACTTACACCTTCCTCCCAAATGCTCATCAAAGGTATTAAACTGGTAAAGTTGGCCAACACAAGGCAAATTTGGAGTCAAGACTGTTTCTGCTATCAGTTCTGCCCTGGTTGTCTCTGCTCAACAGCTCAGAGAACCAGGCATCACCCTCTGCAGCCCCTGGCCCATCCCCAAGCAGAGGCATGCCTGCAGGAGGTAGAGAAGCCAACAAAGTCATCTACCAAAATGCTGATGCTTTAAGATGTTGCATGAAACCAGATTGTTGCTAGGAAACTTGTCTTTGTGTGGGAAGCTATTTTCTTCCTACCCAAAAGCAGATCAGAGCAAATCATCTACTGAGAGCAGCCTGGAAAAAATAATGAATAAATATATATATTTAAAAAATTGTATATAATATAGATATAAATGTATATGAAATAGGTTAGACAAGAGAATATCCAGATCCAATGCATTTAAAGATGGGAAAAAAATCAAACCTCAGTCCAGGCAGCAATGAAATATGGAGGTTGTAATGTGGATATAGGTTCAACCATGGGAAACTGGATTTTATTCTGAGATCTTTACCAGCTCACATCCCTGGCTTATTAACCACTGCTTTCCATCTAAAGAGTTGGTGAATCTTTTGAACTCTTTCTCTGAATTTTTGTAGGTGTATATGTGATTTACCTTTTTTTGGCTCAGACATTTTTTTTTAACATGAAAACCACAAATGTTCCACTCCTGTGGGTACTGGAGGTTTTTTAGTCTTCAAATATTCCCAGTTCACATCTCTACCTAGGTTTACCTATATTTGCCTTCTGCTGACGATGTCTTTAGCTAAAACCCCCCATTTTCAGTGTATCCCCACAACCATGGAATAAAAAATAACTAACTTTACCTACCCACCCCTTTTTTTTTAAAAAAAAAAAAAAAAGATATTTTTAAGCAGGCACAGGAATCCAGAAGCTGGAGCTATTGGAGAAATAAAAGAGTCTTGCAATAATAAATTGGCAGTTGTGGAAAAGCAGGCCTGTGGTTTGCTATTTATACTTCTGTCTGATCTGTTTGGCTCTTGTCTGAACTAGATCATTGAAGGGATTACTGCTTTATTTGTAATGCACCAAACATATCTTTGGTATGAAAATTGTCATCGGACAGATGTGTTCCTTGGGTTGCATCCTGCACCACACATACCTCAGAGTAAATCAGAAAAAGCTTCAAGAAAGGAAACAGATTTACATGGAAGTAAAACTGGAGTCTATCTTTGTGCCTACTGTATATATTTCTATCAGGCTCTGAGGCTTGTTTGACTTCCTATGATTAAATGCTGAGCTAATGTTGATATTAGCAGCTAATGCAGATGAAATATTGCCAGAGTTGCTGCCAACTTATGTTCAACCAAGGCTGATGGATTGGTTTTGGGGTGAGATTCACCTTAGCTAATTCTTAGTTCTGTATTTGAGTTAGTCAAGCCCAGACTCAGTGAAGGGCTTGCACACTTTGCAGTGACATAAAGCAGGAGAGAGCAGGGAGCAGAAGATTTCTGCTTAATTATCCTCCTGCCCTTTATCCCCCCATCCCCATCATTTCAACCTAAAGTGTGATGTTTATTTGGAAATTGGGTTTTTAGCATCTTTTCATGGGTGGGAAGATGATCAAAGTGGAGGAGAAAAAACAAGGATGGAAATGCATTGAAATCGGAGTGCCAGTTCCTGCAGAAATAAGGAGAAATAAGGGACTTAATGTGCAGGAGAGTGACAGGATGTCTGAGTACATTTCAGATGGTGATGTCTTTATCTTCCCCAAAAGATCTGATGAGGGTTTGGGTTTTTTTTTATTATAATCAAGTGACTGCATGAAGAAATCTAAGCCTAGCCAGGATACAGATAATATAGATGGCCCTGGAAGCAAATCTTTTCACAAAGAAACCCTAGTTTTGATTAAGATGAAATATTGAGCAGAGATTTCCTTTTGTAAAGCTATTACAGGGGAAAAATATATTTGCAAACTTTGTGTAGTAGAACTTTTAAATTTTTCCTTCAATTTGGAAATATTTCATGAAATACTATCAATACTTCCTCACTGTTGCTGGTTAAAATGCATTATCTGTTGTTCAAAAAAAATCAAGGACAGCTGCTTCCCAGCACTCACCAAAAAAAAATCTCCTCTGAATCTCAGTGTCTTCTCTCCATGTTAAAATGGGGCAGTATTGCACTTTCCCTGCTTGAGGGAAACATAAGTCTTGTTTCCATTTGGAACAAAGAACCTATCTGCTAATTTGAGTTTGAATTTTGATCAGTTGGATTTGCAGTCATGAATATGATCATGAATATGAAATCTCTATTTACTGATCTGCACACATCAAGGATTTGACTGACTTTTCCAGCAAAAATAACTTTATGATCATACTTTGCCAGTACTTTAATTTTTAATTTAATTGCATACTGATTTTTCTGTAGAGTAAAACAAACACTGTTGGGATTTCCCCCTCCCCCCTCAGTGTTAACCTTAATCCTATAATCTGTGTATTTCTGGAAGAAGTAAAACCAGGGAATATGAAATGATTCAAAAAATCAAGATTTGATCTGTCAGCATCTCTCTTTCACCAAAGAAAAGCACAGTAGTTTTGTAGATCCTAACATTTTAACAAGAAAACTTATTTCTCCTTCATTAAGAAGTTATCAGTGAGCTGTTTGGCCAAATAGAAGGTCATCATCCCTTGACATTTAAAAAATAACATTGTGTAAATGTGTGCATTCAGGCTGATCTTATAAAAAAAGTTCCTGAGGTATGGGAGGGGAAACTACCTGAATGTGAAAGGTTTTTCTGTCTGTCACTAGAAAGAACATCCCCTGCTATATTTATTGCTTTACAGCTGTTGAGACACATAGGACAGTATTTGTTTTATCTAAATTTAGCCATCAAAATGTTAGACAGCAGGAATCTCAGCTATTTGAAGGATTAGCCTAGATAAATTTTGTGTGATAGATGACTTAGATAAGTACATTTTTCCAGAGATGATTCCTAATCATAATAGAGGATCTGAAGGTTTGGATGTCTGTTAAGAATAGGCAAAGGAAGGAATTAACTCAATAAGGTAGAAAGTCTCTCAGACCTGGCTTCAAATAATCTAATGATCACAGAATCACAGAATCACAGGGGTTGGAAGGGACCTCAAGAGATCATCAGGTCCAACCCCCTGCCAAAGCAGGTTCCCTAGGACAGGGTGCACAGGTTTGTGTCCAGACAGGGCTGGAATCTCTCCAGAGAAGGAGACTCTACCACCTCCCTGGGCAGCCTGTCCCAGGGCTCCCTCACCCTCACTGGGAAGAAGTTCTTCCCCACGTTGGGGGGAACTACCTGTGCTCCAACTTGAGCCCATCACCCCTCGTCCTGTCCCCACAGACACTGAGAAGAGGCTGCCCATGGCCCCCTGGGTCCCACCCTTCAGCTATTGATCCCTATTGATCAGATCCCCTCTCAGGCTTCTTCTCTCCAGGCTGAACAGTCTCAGTTCTTTCAGCCTATTTTCGTAGGGGAGATCAATTTGGGGTATTGATCATAACTGCTCTCAGAGACCTGCTCATCCAGATCAACAGACAGACTTCCACAAAACTTTTTCTCATAGGGGAGATGCTCCAGACCCTTCATCATCTGCAAAGCCTCCTCTGAACTCTCTCCAGAAGAGCTCTGGCTTTTCTATCCCAGGGAGCCCCTTCTCCTGTCCCCACAGACCATTGAAAAGAGGCTGGCTATTTCCCCCTGTGTCCCACCCTTCAGATATTGATAACCATTGATCAGATTTTCTCTTAGTCTTCTTTTCTCCAGGCTGAACAGCCCCAGTTCTTTCAGCCTATCCCCATAGGGGAGATGCTCCAGTCTTAGAAAAGAAACTCTAGAAAAGGAGATTGTTTCATCACACCAAAGGCTAAAACACTGGTCTCATTTCACACTCTCACTCCCAACCAGGAAACCAAAAAATGTTCAAAACTTTTCACACCAAATCTGCCAAATGAATAAGTGAGCAAACAAAGAGAACTCATTGCTCGTCCCACATATCAGCAGAGAAGAAATCCATCGATCAAACCCCAAAGAAGCTGAGGAATTGGAGTTATGCAAAAACACTTGGTTGACATCTGTTGTAGTGAGTCTGAAAATAACAGCTTAAACTGGGAATGTTACCAGTATGTAATTAAACTGCCATGTGTACATTGTTAATGACAGTGAATTAGTAAGGATCTATTTTCTCTTCCATGGTTGGGACAACCCCCAGTGTCAGTACAAGCTGAGGGATGAAGGGATTGAAAGCAGCCCCACTGAAGAGGACTTGGGGGTACTGGTAGAAGAAAAAATTGGCCATAAGCTGGCAATGCTTGTGTGCTTGCAGCCCAGAAAGCCAACTATGTCCTCCACTGCACCCCCAGCAGAGAGACCAGCTGGTCTTGGGGGGGGATTCTGCTCCTCTGCTCCACTCTGGGGAGATCTCACCATGACTACTGCATCCAGCTCGGAGGTCCTCAGTACAACAAGGACATGGAGCTCTTGGAGCAAGTCCAGAGGACGCCACAAAAATGGTCAGGGGAATGGAATACACCTCCTGTGAGGAAAGGCTGTGAGTGTAGGGCTGGTTCAGCCTGGAGAAGGCTCCACAGAGACCTTATTGTGATGTTTCAATAATTAAAGAGGGCTTATAGGAAAGACAGGGACAAACCTTTTTTGTAGCACCTGTTGCAATAGAATGAGGGTAATGGTTTTAAGCTAAAGGATGATAGATTCAGACAAGATATAAGGAAGACATTTTTTTATGCTGAGAGTGAGGTACAGGGTGCCCAGAGAGGTGGTAGATGCCTCATCCCTGGAAGTGTTCAAGACCAAGTTGGATGGGGCTCAGAGCAACCTGATGAATGGAAGATGTCACTGCTTATTGCAGGGGGGTTGGACTGGATGAGTTTTAAAGCTCCTTTCCAAGCCAAGCTGTTCCCTGATTCTGTGATTCTTTTGCAGTCTTATGCTTTGAAGTGTGTCTCTGAGCAGCACTGAAACTGGAAAAGAGAAACTCTAAATTTCCATTGTTCTTTGATCCATCTTTAAGGCAAGGGTGAACCAAAGGCTGGGTAGATGCTTGTTCTTTGCTGTGAAAAGTCTCTGAGCTTTCCATATCAAGACTTCACAGCCAGCCAAGCAAGTTCTCAGACAACAGTATTCTGGATTCAAGTCTTACATCTGTCTTACTGTATGAAAGTATTTGGTGTCTCATGAAGTGAGAAGTATCCCTATAGTTGCAACAGGACAGGCACAGTGATCTCACCCTAAATAACTGCCTTACCAGACAGCTCCTGAAATTTTAATGTGTTTCACCCTTTGACTCCTTCTTACACCAATACAAATCAGGCACTTTAGTATCTTTAAGGGCAAGGATGGTCATATCTTTTGGACTTGATGATCTTATCTTTTGGATTTCATCTTAAAGGTCTTTTCCAACCATGTGGTTCTGTGATTCTGAGGATCATGAAGTTCTTACCTTGTTCTACCCCTAAGACAGCCCAAGTTCTGAGAACTTTGTATTATTAGATGCCAGGGTGATCAATAAACAAAGCTTTCTCACTTCCTCCCTGCTCTTATGGGAAGATGAATACTTATTCCAACATTATCTATGTTCTTTCACCCTGATAATGTAAAAAAACCCCAAATTTTTAATTAAAACAGCTGTTGTGTCTTTTTTGCAGATAAGAAAATGAGGTCCCCTGCCCATTAGTTTATTTCACATACAGGAAATGCAGATAGATGAAATTCTTCACCCACCTGTAATGAATTCTGGGTAGACTTAATGAAATGTAAAAGTCTCTCCTCTCTCCCCATTCCCTCATGAACAATGCAGTCAACTTGCAAATTAACAGGAGCTCTTAGAGCTTGAAAAACATTATTTTACCAACCTAATTTCCATAAATTTTAAGCTCTGTTTCTATTGTTGTCCTCCTCCTCTACCCCACTGATTCCTAGTACTGTTTCCTTTAAATGTCTAAGTAGCATCCTGAACAAGGTGATGTCAGGCTATGAAGATGATGAAGGGCCTGGAGCATCTCCCCTGTGAGGAGAGGTTGAGTGAGCTGGGACTGTTCAGCCTGGAGAAAAGAAGACTGAGGGGGGACCTTGTTAATGTTTATATATCTTAAAGTATGGGATGCAGGGGGAATTGGCCAGCCCCTTTTCAGTGGTCTGTGGAGACTGGACAAGGGGCAATGGCTGCAAATTGGAGCATAGGAAGTTCCACACCAACATGGGGAATAACTTCTTCCCAGTGAGGGTGAGGGAGCCCTGGGACAGGCTGCCCAGGGGTGTGTGGAGTCTCCTTCTCTGGAGAGATTCCAGCCGCATCTGGATGCTGACCTGTGCAATATGAGCTAGGGACCCTGCCTTGGCAGGGTGGTTGGACCCAATGATCTCTTGAGGTCCCTACCAACCCCTATGATTCTGTGATTCTGTGATGTGACATCCGACCCTGCTAACCCACAGTGTGGGCATCTGAGTACATGGCTGACTGAGGGACCCAAAGAAGATAAGACATGATGGGTCAAGGTAAAAGCAGGGGCTGTTCTCCCTTCTTTGCAGGTTTGCTTCCCACACCAGGGGCTTTACCCCAAGTTTTGAAGCTAATCTCAGTGAACAGACATCTATTTCTTTCCTTGACCTGAGACTCCACTAAGCTTTGCTTCTTGAAATCTCAGACTGGATTAAGTAGTGCCTAATCCCAGAGGGTCAAGCAGTTTTGTGAACAGCAACAGGAGCAAAGCCTCAGCACATGATCTCCATTGAGGTGTCAGCTATTCAGCAGCCATAAAGGACATGGAGCCAACATCCCCTTGTAAACAGTTCATTATATTCTTTGCATCTCTTTGTTTCTTTTCCCTGCTGGCTTCTCCCTCCTACACTCCTAGAGTAGCTAATCACATTTAGCACAAGCTAAGTATGCAGTCAAGAGGTTCCAGTTGCCATCAGTAACATGTTTTTAAGCCTTTGCAGCTGCCATGCTGGTTTAGGGTTCAGGCTGGATTATTTTTGGCCTTCATAACTTTACATAACCTGTGGCTGGGAAGCAGGAAGAAGTGGGAGAAGGGATGAAGTACCCCAGTGGAGATGAGTTCAGACCAATGGGAGATGTGGGATGGGTCAAGAAACCAGGGAGGGGAAGGTCATAAAAACTTCACTCTGGAGCTGCAGGGAGGGAATGCAACCTGGGATGAGTGGTAGAAAAAGAAGGGAAGGAATAAGGACTAATGGTTTTAAACTAAAAAATAGATAGATTCAGACTAGATATAAGGAAGACATTTTTTACACTGAGGGTGGTGAAACACTGGAATGAGTTGCACAGAGAGGTGGTAAATGCCCCATCCCTGGAGACATTCAAGGTCAGGTTGGATGGGGCTCTGAGCAAACTGAAGTTGAAGATGTCCCTGCTCATTCATTCCAGAATGAATATTAATTTTCCTCAAAAATCCATTCTAGCAAAGTTCTCAACATAGGCACTTTCATGCATCCTAACCACTGCTCACATGCCTCCTAAACTCCTTATGACACATCACAACTTCTGAGTGAGGTGCTATATTGATGGTGCAGGAAAGTCCAGCAAGTCTTCCATCAATCTTTCCCTATTAGTGTTAATACTATCTGTTTACTGGTTGCTGCATTGCAGTTTGCCTTGAACATAGAACTTCTGAGCCTGTACAGCCCAAAATCACAACTGGAAACACATTGAGACTTGGACTTAATCAGGATAAAAATCAATAGTGTCCAAATACTCTGGCTAGATAAAAGATAGTGTCCATATGCAGAACCTTTGATGCCACTGGCAGCTTTGTGTGTGTGAGCTAACATCTGTTGCTGTTCTCCTCTGGGAGATGGATAATGGAGCAGATAACAGTTTTCAATCACTGCTGCATCTGGCTGGTTTTGCATGAGGGCTGAGATGTTTGTACTGTGCCAGTCCTGCTAAAGTTGCCTGGGGGTTTCCAGCATTTGCTTTTATGGTCCAGAATGTCCTTTCTCTGTTGAGAGGGGCTTAAAAGCTTCTCTGAGCACAACTGATGTTGCCTGCAATGAAAATAATGTGCCTTATCAAAGCTAACTGCCTTTTAAATAAACACTCACTAGATTACAGTAGCTCCCATCAGAGGCTTATTTCCAAAAACTACTAAAGAAAACATTAAAGAATAAGATACCAGGAAACATGCTGGAAAAATTACCTTGAGATGAATAATGTTGAAGTTTATTTTTCTACCCTGTTTTAATGAGGTAATAGTTGAGATATTACACTGATGAAATTGCATTGGCTAACTGGGTTTGCATCTTACCTCACTATTTTTTTTTGTCCTCCAGGATTTCCTTACATTGGATTCTGGGGAATTTGTGGTATGCTAACTGCTTTCTTGGTATGGAGACAGGAATCCTGGTGGAAGTGTGTTTTGTAAACATGCCTTGGCCATTGGAACAAAGTTAGGGTGAGCATGAGAGCTTGATAGTTTTCTGCTGGGTGTACATTTATGCCTAGCACATCTGAAATCCTTCCATGTGCCAACATGTGTGTTTCTGAGAGCTTTGGACTATATCTGAGATGACAAGCACAAGCTGAAAGGGTGATTTCCTTTAAGTAAAACATACTTTGTAATAATAACCCCAGGACATTTCCCATGCAGCTGTTAACAGCAGAAAGCAGAACAAATTAAACAATGCCCCCGAACACTAAGTGTTTGCAGAGGAGAGAGACCAGAGTTTCAATATACCTCAGATTTTCTGGTCTGTGAAAATCATTCCCTGTGTGCTGGAGCAGATAGAAAGTATTTGTAATTGCTAAGCTCCCTTCTTAATTAATGAAGTAAAAGCGGTACCTCTAAAACGTACCAAAAATATAAGGATAGTCAGAAGAAGACAAACCATCCAATAGAATCACAGAATCACAGAATTTGGTGGTTGGAAGGGACCTCAGGAGATCATCAGTTCCAACCCCCTGCCAAAGCAGGGTGCCTAGGACAGGGGCTGGAATCTCTCCAGAGAAGGAGACTCCACACCCCCTGGGCAGCCTGGCCCAGGGCTCCCTCACCCTCTCTGGGAAGAAGTTCTTCCCCACACTGAGGGGAACTCCCTGGGCTCCAACTTGAACCCATCACCCCTTGTCCTGTCCCTACAGACACTGAGAAGAAGCTGCCCATGTCCCCATGGATCCCACCCTTCAGCTATTGATAACCATTGATCAGATCCCCTCTCAGGCTTCATCTCTCCAGGATGAACAGCCTCAGTTCTTTCAGCCTATCCTCGTAGGGGAGATCAATTTGGGGTATTGATCATTACTGCTCTCAGAGACCTGCTCATCCAGATCAACAGACAGACTTCCACAAAACTTTTTCTGCACATATTTCTATTTATAAACATTAATAAGGTCGTCGTCCCCCCTTAGTCTTCTTTTCTCTAGGCTGAACAGACCCAGCTCACTCAGCCTTTCCTCACAGGGGAGATGCTCCAGGCCCTTCATCATCTTCGTATCCCTCCTCTGGACTCTTTCCTTCTTAGAGGAAGCTACCTCTCTCCAGGTGCCTCCTGATTCTGTAAGACCATGGACTATGCTGCCTCCTAATATTTTTCCTTTTCTTTGTGGACTTTGGTGCCAGGTTCTCAGTGCCAAGGACCTGGTGTTTCTCATCTGGGAAAGTGATATTTTGGAGTTACGGACCTGAGGGACTATATCACATCATGCCTAGCATTCAAGACACTGGGAGTCTCTGGAAGCTGCAATGAGATGGGTAAATTAATGCAGCCAGCTGCAAAACATAGTTATACCTGCTATTTTCCTGATTGCTGGGGGTAGAATTCATCTCACTTGAAAATTAAGCTCTTAGTCTATGCAAGTCTAGGCTGCTTAGAAAGGCAGAGCTCTCTCAGGGAGCGAATTGCCCAGATTAGACACTTGAGTCAACACATGTTTACTGATGCTAATTGTTTACATGGATTCAAAATATGAACAAGTGAATGGCAGATAAGAACCCCTCAAGTTTACTGTATAAAGATACCCACTTCAGTTAAGAAAGTCCCCAAAGCAGAAATTTCTGGAATGCATCTTGAGGTTGTATGGTTTTTATGATCTTATATTCTTCCTAGGCATTTGCTATTGGCCAGTTTCCAAGAAAGATTGTGCTAGATGGATCAGAGGTCTGTCCCACTGCAGTTTCTCTTACATTCTTATTTTCTTCAAGTGGAATGAATCAGTCTCTGGAGGTACCCATCTGTTTTGATGGCTAGAGGGAGTCTAGGTCCATAGTTACTGGACATGAGATATGGGGTTTTTACCTTGTGTTAGATAACTACTGGGTAAAAATCTACACAGGAGTTAGACACTCAGACCCTCCATCAGTCACTGTAGAGAAAACAACATTTTCAGGGAGCAATCCATCTCATGCTGAAATCTGTCTCTTCTATAGACCAAAACCCCTGTACCCACAAAGTCTCTATTTCTCTCCCGGTTATTTTTCAGGGCCCATCACATCTACTCCTAACTTGTCTCTTCTACAGACTAGGTGCATTGTGACCTCTAAATTCTTATTTCTCTTCTATTTCTTTCTCAGAGATCTGGAGTACATAACCAACAGTGGGTGAAATGACTTCCTTCTCCATATGTTTAGACAGCTGAACATAACTGCTATAGATCTCACCTTTCATGTCTTTGTTCCAGATATCACTAGACTATTTCATGGGTTTTTTTCTCTTCATATAAAGAACCAATTGTGTTTTCTAGACTACACATGGTCTGCTGTTGACTGGTAATTTCATCTTCTCATTCAGTGCAGTGGCACCATGTGATGCCCTTTGAGTCTGTCCACCAAGGACATACAGAAGGGCTGCTTTGCTCTTTGAACTGTCCATTCCACTGCTTCAGTCCACAAAACTCCCATCATGGTAGACAGGAATGGTTTTGCCATCTTGGCACAAGATAGTTTCCATGGTGCCTGATTTATCTGTGATGTCACTTTATCTGTTGGGGCAAGAGTGGGCACACAGTAGAGGAAACAGCATTCCGTGGGACAGCACCTAGGGTTGTAGCTAGGTAGTAAGGTGACATTTTATTATGTAGATCTTTCAGGAGAGAGTGATGATCTCTGCAAGGTTTTCCTGCTTCTTGGCTTGGCCCAAGGAAGTCAAAACACACTTTTTAATGGATTTTCTTTTTAAGCACCAAACCTCAGATTCATGGGTTTCTACTCGTAGGAAATCAGTTCTGCCCATGATTTGGCAGAAGGTGGAACCACCTGACATTTTTTAATCAGAAGTGCCTATTACTTTATATTAAAAAAAAGCCACCAGGATCTCTCCTGGTCCAGGATAAAGAAGCCACATCCACAGGTCATCTCACAGAGGCAACAAGCCTGAGACTCTTGGGATCTCTGCAGTACGTAGTTGTCACACTGCAACACAGCAATCCTTGTTCCTTCTGAGCAATTCCTTTCACTCACCCAACAAAATCTCCTATATAAGTGGGATGGTGGAACACGCTGTTAAATATTTATTACTGAAAATTTGAGGGAAACCACATGGATTTGCTAGACAAGACTTACAAAAACAAGTTGCAATAAAAACTTTATAGCATCTCCCCCAGCACCCTAATATAGACTTCCTTTTTGTTTATGAAACAGATGCATAAACTGATGGGCAAAATTTGCCTCTCTGGCTACATGGCAAACATCCATTTCTCACTCTGCTCATATGCACTAGATCAAGAGTTTTCCTGTTACTGCTGCATCTGAAAAATTAGCATTCAACACACAACTGAGATTTGCACTGCATGGGGCAGAGATGCAGGAGGAAGAGGAGAGGAACACTGTGTTGCTGGCATAAATCCCTTTGATTTTACTTCATTTCTTTCTCCCTCCACTCCGGGGACATTTACCATGAAATTGCTAGGTGTGATACTGACATCAGATTGGACAATTATAAATGGTCTGATTATCTCAGCTTAATGAGTGACTTGTAACAGACCTCATCAATTTATTTCAAACACCAGGCGTGGTGCATTGAGTAAAGGAATTCTGCTTTACATAGCAATGCTTGGAGCTCATGAAGTCAGTAATTTCCTCACTTGCATTTTTCTTTCACTTCAAACTAGTACAAATCAAATCTGGAGATGAAAAAATAATCCTCATAATAGTAATATTTTGTGGTATTACATAAATAGAAGCAAATCTCTGTCAGGGAAGACAGCAGGCCTACCGGCGGCCTAGTTCTCGTCACCAAGCACATAGGCCCTGACAATATCCTTGTGTTCCCATGAGACAGGAAAAGTTAATCATGCTGAGAGGATTTTAATAATCACATTCTGAAAACACAGCAGCCTTGATAACAGGGGTACAGACACCCTAAACCAAGAAGAAGTTATGGGAAGGTACTTGGGTGTAATGGAACATGTTAAGAACCAGCCATAATAAGATGGTCAAAACAGCAGGTATAAGATATGTTTATCAGAATTCGTTATAATCACTAACCAATCAGTGGGGTATAAACTGTGTATGTAACCAATTAGCAGTTTTTTAGCTTGCCACATTTGCAGTAACAAATATATATAATCTGTGTGATTTCACCCAATAAATGGCTTCACCTAAAATTCATATCGAAATGCATGCTGCCCATCGCTGATCTCCACAAATCTCCATATGGTTTGCTGCTGTATAAACTTGAAGTAGTTGAAAGTTCCCAAGAAAAAATGCCTAGAATCTGCAGTATAAAAATAACATAGTGAAGAGAGGGCTAAAACATTCTTTTCAATCTCTCAGTGTCCAAGCCAGATAGGCCAAACAAATCACAAAAAGGATGAATCAGTTTAGGCATCTGTGCAAAAACCAAACAAACAAATCCACTAAAATGTGTGTAATGGCTCTGGGAAGGAATTGTTCCATGTATTATTTGGGAACACAAAGAATTTCCCATCCCTGTACCTTAGGCACGTTTTTTTCCTGGGAATGGCAGGTAGAATCAGTCCTATTTTGGTGGAAGAGACATGAGTGAGATGATTTTGGGGGAGATTTCAACCAACTCTGCAATTACAGTGCAAGGGTTAGTTCTACAAATATTTTGTTAATTCTGCATTTGCTTCTTTTGGCATAGGCAGGAAAATGAAGCCTTTTTAGGATGAAGATTTATAAATAAGATTAGGATCAGGCCTAATGGAGCAAAAGGGGACTCTAGTAGCTTTGCTATTTGACAGGTCCCATCCAGTTTTTTCCCATATGTCAAGTAATGCTAACAAAGAGTTTCCTGTTGGAAGAACACTCTCAGGAAGTACTGCTTGAAATAAACTTAAACAGAACAAATTGATTTTGTCATTCTCTGGGGGGGAAGATGAGGTCTTATAAACACGTTTAAATTACACAAGATCATTTTGTCTTTTGTGTTCATGTGTGTCAATGAGCTGCCTTTTACATGATGTAACACGAGCCAAAACGATCATCAAAAGTGGATGAAAGTGGCTTTTGGGTAATTCCTATGACAAATTGGGCAGTGCTAAAGGAGTTTCCATGGGATCAAGGAGAGAGGATGGATAGAGTCAGAGACTTATTCAACTCTCTTTGACCATCCAACATGAAGACTGAAAAATTTCTTGCTCTTTATGTGCTTCCATCTTCCATCTCCTGTTGGCTGTTTGCTACAGATTCGTCTTGGAGGTCACCTCTCTTCAGTTTGCTTTGGAACAAGCAGTTCATATGGCTATTACCTCTTATAACAAGGTTACCTGTCTTCATGCTGAAGTGGGTTAGAGTGTCCCACCTACTCTAATTCTGATGGTTGCAAGGGGTTGAGGTTTCTTCTGGGGGCAGGGAAAGACAGACATCATGGGGATCCTGAAACAACACCAGCTATGCAGCAAACATTCATCATCAAACCTTAATGGCTTCACCTGGAGTACATAGTGAATGTCAGTATTGTCCTGTGCATCAACAGCATAGGATATAAAACTTGCAGGAATATAAAACTTGAAGCTGGTGAATAGAGACAGAGAGATGAATGGACTAACATTTTTATACAGAAGAACTAGGTCTGGAAGAGGTCTTATGTCTTCTGACAGCTGAATCTCTGGTCTGTCCTCAAGGCATGATGGCTAGCCAGTGCTCTTTTTCTCTTATTTATGGTGAATATTGTCTGACTGTTGGTGTGATGAAATGAAAGAACTGAGATATGCACATGAAAATTGTTCACTATAGAAAGGACCATGAGGAAATGTGATCTGACATGAGACTGCTGCCCTTTGTATATGGAGATATGTGTACCTTTCAGAAAGGCAGAGCTATATGTCCTAAATAACAGACACAGCCACATTATGTTCTTAGCTTTACAGAAAAAAAACTCCTTTTGACTTCAGCAGGTCTTGGATTTGCCCATCTGAGAAATCACCAGTAAACACCCATCAAATTAGAGCTGGGAGATATCTTGAGGATGAATCAAATCAATATGCAGATCAATACCTCCAGACAGATGGGGCTGGCTCTAAGACTGTCTTCTGAGGTAACAGACCAGTGGGCAGTATGGCAGACACTTCCCTGTCTACCATTTTTCTTTGATGATGAATGAAGCTTTAACTAAATATTGCTGGGTCCGGTAACAAAAGGTCTAGGGCTTTAATATGTGCCTGACTGGCCATGTAATGATCCAGTCTCCTATTCTTCCTCCTCTGCTTTTACAAACGATAAGTGAAAAAAACCCTGCTCTAGACTCATCTGGCTCCCTTTGTTCCTGCTAGGAGAGAGAAGATGTGCAGGTAGCAGAGTTTTCCTACCTCATAGACCTTGTCATGTATATGCAACTGATACCTACCCTGGTCAGGGAAACTGTTCAGCAAGAACAGCTGGATCCTATCTCTATGAAAACTTTCTGGGGAACATGGACTGCTGTCAGCCTACCTGGCTGCATAATTGGTACCATTCACTGACACACTGGACCCAGTGGTTTATGTGATAACTGGGGAGGTCTGAAAATGGAAGACCCTTGAAAAACCTCAAGACACAAGACACCTCCCAAGCTTGGTTCACTCCCACAAACATAATCTTCACCATCATGCTGGGGGATTCTCCAGGGTGATGGCTCCTTCCCATGAGGTCACCTTGGTTATTAACCCTACCTAGTTTTAAACCTGATTCCTTCAATACAAAACAGAGCCCCTGGATCAGATGACAGCAGGCTCTCCCACTGCATCCAAAACACTGCCTCTCAGCAGAAAGCTATGCCTGGAATGCACCATCATTGTGTTACACAGGGGTGCGATTTCACTGCAGGGGATACAGTAAACCCCTGAAAGATGTTGGCTGATCAACAGATCATGCCATAAGACTCTGCTCAGATTGCTTTTGGCATGGCTGCCTTGAGACAATTCTAATTAAAACCAGCTGGCCCTGACTATATTTAGTGATTTTTATTTGGAGTTGGATGCTTCTTTTCTTTTTTTCCTTCTGTTTAATCCATATAGCTGTAAAGAATTTCTAAACAAGCAGGAACAAGCATGTTGCTGATCAGCTAATGAGAACAAGAGCTGGATAAAAGGGGATGGCAAACCCGACTGAAGGGCAGGCTATACCAATGAACTGGCCTTAGGCAACGGAGCTGTCAAACTTTATTTGTTGTAGGGTTGTGACTGGAAACTAAAGCAGCTAATTGTCATGCCTGTGCAATCGAAAGGGTGGGATTAGTTCTGATTCCTAGTGGGATTCCCAACATCCTGGCAAAGCCTGAAAGACCATCCAGTCCCAAGGCAGGAACAATTGCATCTACACTCTTCCTGACAGCAGTTTATTTAAACTCACCTTAAAGCTTTCCAGCAGGCAAAAGTTTTCCACAAGACAGGTTCCAGCACACAGCATTCAGACTAACACAGAGTTTCTCCTAACATTTAAGATGAAAGATTAACTGTCTTACAGTTTAAGCTCTTGAATATCACAGACATTGAGAGCAGAGTTGTTTTGTAATCTCTGGAGCATTTTTTCATGTTCTTGAAGGTTATCAGTTTCTTGTTTTCTTTTCCCTTCTTCCCAGCCTCATTCCTCTTTAGCTCAAACCCCTGTTCAGTCTGTCCTCACAATTCATATTGTCTGGATCTCTGTTGCATGGCAGCATCTGGGGGTACTTCTTCCTTCTCCTCCCCACACAAACAATAAACTTACTTTCATGTCTCCACTTGTCTACAGGATTTTGTGGGTTGCCATTTGGGTGAGATATTTGGGCTGCATAGCACATGACCATCCCCACTTCACACGAGTAGGTGCTCACCCCTTACTAACCAGTACTGATAGGATGAGGATTTACACAAATGGAAGCCCCTTTCCCTTCCCCCTTCCCTTTAAATCAACTTCCGAACAAGTGTTGTAAGAAGTCAGATGGTCATATGGCTCCTATTACCCTGGGATCCAAGCAACACCCATCACTTCATCTAACACCTTGTGTGTGGTGGCTGGGGATCTGATGTTTTGTGAAACCATGCATTTCACAGCTGATGAACCAGAAGGGAAAATCTGGTAGACTCTGTGTTTTATGAGAATGGGGAGAACAATGCTGTCATCAGATTGCACTTAATCTTTCCCTCTTGGCAGTCCAGATGTAAGTGAGGTTGACGTGCTGCTTTGTTTTAGACTGTGCAGTGCACTTGGGAATATGACTGTTCTCTCTGCAGCCATCACTCAACAGGACACAAATGAGTCAAAATCAAATTCTACAAGGCTTGGAAAACCCACATGTTGGTTCCTCTATTTGACCTGTTTGCTATATGTATAACTCTCTTTTTCTCTAATTTTCCTACTTTGAGGGGCTGTGTACAGGGAAAGATGCCCAGCAGGCTGGCATTGACTTAAAAACGTTCAGAAAATTCATATCCATAGGCAGTTGTAGTCAGTTCTCTTTCTTGACCTATGTTTTGATAGACTAAGGATGGGAAATTGGATGTAGCAGCGTCCACTTCCATGTTGTGCTCCACTTTCATTTCATTAGGTTTACTTGGCACAATGAGGTGAATCCCAGAGAATATTCATAGCTCCACATTTCTGAAGATACACTGAACAATTTCTCATGACTGCACTTACACTGGTGGTCAAAACCAATGACAGCATCCACCTTTTCACTTGTGCTGTGGAACTGGGACTTGTTCACCAAGCAGGTCTTCCCATGCCCAGTATAGGATTGGCTGCAAAGTGGACAGCCTGGAACTGCACAGCTCCTCAGGTCTGAGATGAACACTAAATATTATCACTGTCATCCTCAGCTAGCAGAAAAATATCTCTGTGTTACTCTGATTCTCCCTTACCAAGTCCCAGTTGCTGTTTATCCTTCCAGAAGGACAGTAACACCTTCCTCTACCATGCTTTCTGTGCCAGGAATTTCAGGAATGTTGTATCTCCCCAGTGCTCCTGTCAGAAAATATGGAACATAAAACTCTTTGGTTATTCAAGGGCAAAATGAACAGACAGATTTTGATTATTTATTTTTTTTAAACAACAATGTTCTTAATGTTTTCATAGTTACTTCACACCTGGTTGTGTATGTGTGATAGACACAAATTCCTAGATACACACCTTCAGAAATGGAAAACTTCCTTGAAAGATTAATTGAAATATAGTGTATTTTTCAACTCCTGTTGCATGTTTTATGTATTTACACAGTAACCTACGGATACATATTGACATGCATTAGGTCCTGTCTGTGGCAGGGGCATTGGAGCTCTATGATCCTTGCGGTCCCTTCCAACCCCTGTCATTCTATGATTCTATGATTCTATGCATGTGACAATTCAAGCGCACATCATGGAATCATAGAATGGTTTGTGTTGGAAGGGGCCTTAAAGATCATCTGGTTCCAACCCCCTTACCAAGGGAGCTTGCATACATATGTATTTCTGCTCCAGATCACAAAATCGCAGAATCACAGAGTTGTAGGGGTTGGAAGGGACCGTGAGAGATCATCGGGTCCAATCCCCCTGCCAAAGCAGCTCCCCAGCTCATACTGCACAGATAGACATCCAGAAGGGTCTTGAATATCTCCAGGGAGGGAGACTCCACCACCTCCCTGGGCAGCCTGGCCCAGGGCTTCCTCACCCTCACTGGGAAAAAGCTTTTTCGCATGTTGGTGTGGAACTTCCTCTGCTCCAATTTGCAGCCATTGCCCCTTGTCCTGTCTCCACAGACCACTGAAAAGGGGCTGGCCAATTCCCCCTGCATCCCATGCTTAAGATAACTGTAAACACCAATTAGGTCTCCCCTTAATCTTCTTTTCTCTAGACTGAACAGTCCCAGCTTATTCAGCCTCTTCTCATAGGGGAGATGCTCCAGGCCCTTCATCATCTTTGTAGCCCTCCTCTGGACTCTCTCCAGGAGATCCCTGTCCTTTCTATCCCAGGGAGCCCAGAGCTGGACACGATACTCCAGGTGGGGCCTGACCAGGGCAGAGTAGAGGGGGAGGATCACCTCCTGTGACTTCTGGCCACACTCCTCCTGATGCACCCCAAGATCCCATTGTCTCTCTCAGCCCCCAGTGCACACTGCTGGCTCATAGCCAACCTGTCATCCACCAGGACCCCCAGGTCCTTCTCCACAGAGCTCTTCTCCAGTAGGACATCCCTCAGCCTGTACTGAAACGAACGGTTGTTCCTTCCCAGGTGCAAGACTCTCCACTTGCTTTTGTTGAACTTCATTAGGTTTCTCCTTGCCCAGCTCTCCAACCTGTCCAGGTCTTGCTGGATGGCAGCGCAACAAGTCCATGCAACAAGCCAAACTGCAAGCAAATATGCTTTGATAGGAGAACCTCAGAACATTCTTACGGAACTGGTTTTGGGGAATATTTTAGAATGGTCCAACATATTTCTGCTTTGTTAATGTCAGCAAGTACAAATTGGAGTTAGTCTTTCCAGGAACTGTTCCCTTCTATCACATCCTAGCAATGTGCTGTAAAAACAAGACGTGACTGGCCTGAGCTACCGAGGATTACATCACTTATCCCATGAGCTGGAGTCCAAGGTCCACCTGTGACCTCAGTCCTAAGGTATATTAAGTTTTTATGTGCTCCCAGACACCTCTTTTGGATCTTGAAAGGCATGCCCAGCGCATCTTCAACTGCTTTCAAGTGCTATTTTTGGGGGGCAGAAATCGCCTTGCTGTGTGCAGGATATCCTGCAGACAACACTCATGAGACATGACTCATTAGTTGCTTTTGCAGTAGACTGATATCCCCAGTGAGTGTCACAACAGAGAGAGGGACAGTTGTTGGAGTGCAGGCTTGATGTCATATTTCCCATGTCCTTGACTGAAAACATCTTTTTGGCTTTCTTCTGTACCATATAATCTCTGGAGAAACTCGTGTACATGAAACTGGACAGGACCAGGCTATTATCTGGTTTATGTCTTTATATTTATAAACATCAGTGTTTGCTTCAGAGATCTGGGATGATCTCTGAGGGGTGGGTGGGCTTGTTTGGTTTAATTTTTACATTTGTTCATTGGATATATGTGGAGTAGGCTGTGGGCTTAATCCAAAAGTTTGGTCATTGCAGGTATTCCATACAAAAAATGCAATCCCATGAGGACCAGACACCTGTGGCATCTCTGTAGACAGAAAGCTGAAGGAGTAAGAAAACCTAAGACCAGAATCCTCTCTCCCATTTATCTTCAAACAGGAAGAGAATAATTTTTTTAAAGGGTAGACAATGGCAGGACAAGGGGGAATGGATTAAAGCTAAAGCAAGGAAGGTTTAAATTGGATATTGGGAGAAGATTTTCACAGAGAGAGTGGTGAGGGGCTGGAACAGGCTGCCCAGAGGTGGATGCCCCATCCCTGGAGGTGTTGAAGGCCACGTTGGATGAGGCCCTGGGCAACCTTGTGTAGCTCCAGGTTGGTGGCCCTGGCTGTGGCAGGGGGATTGGAGCTCTATGATCCTTGGGGTCCCTTCCAACCCTGACCATTCTATGATTCTATGATTCTAATAATCCAGTCATAGGACCATTGCAACTTAGAATCCATCTACACTTGTCTTCCCACTGCAAATAAACACAGTTCTGGACTCTTTGGTAAAGTCAGTGGGCAGACTTGGCAGGTGCCTGGTAGGTCAACATATTCAAGCCATGTTGGACAAGTGCATGAGGATTATAGTGAAAGGAGAAAAGAATCTTGTAGTTGTATTCTCTGTGTGGAAAGGTATCCATCATTAACCCTTCTCTGTGATCAGAAAAGCACAATGTCAAAGGAAGAAACTTCATCCTAAAGCAGCATGCTATATACTGGCCTCCCAGTGATAAATACTTATTAAATATGACTGACATGACAAACAACTTTCTAGGTTCCAAAATCTGTGGCTCTTTTCTCTTCAATGAGATTCAGTGAATGTTAGCAGGAGATCAGCTAACCAATCATAGAATGCATGCAGTCTTTAGTTGTTAGGTAACTGTCCAAATTTTATTCCAGCTTCTTCAGCTTGGATGTGGAAAATATCTCTTGGCACAAGGGAAAAACCAGGGGAAGGGGATGGAAGAGTACAATAAAAAGGGGGAAAGGATGATTTTTGAAGAGCAATGAGGCTTCAATTAGATGTTAAGAATAAAAATATGTATTTGGTGAACAATTTTTAAAAATGTCTCAAGGTCCTTCAGAGATGTGCCAGAAATAAGGAATAAGATGATAAGTAAGAGTGAGAAATGGAACTAGAAATACACTCAAGGGCAAGTCCTGGGTATGAATGCAGGGAGGGGGATTAGCATGGGATCATATTCCCTGTTTGTAGGCTGAATTGTGTCTGTATATCATGAACAGATCCATGGGCAGATCTGGATGTCCACGTGCTTTGGACATACTTGAATGCTAACTTGGCTGCTGAAGCTCATCTCTCTTTTCACACCTCTGTAGCTTCTTCAGCCAAGCTGTGTCTGGTGCAGCATCTTCAGGATTTCAAGACCACAAAGTGGAGCTAGTCCTCGAGTTCTTTAGCCCAGGGCATTCCTGGCATTTCTCTGCCAGCCAACTCTATGTCACTATTGTTCCCATGCTGATGATACAGATTGGGTTGCAGCCCTTCACAGGGGGGTTGAATTTCACAACCAGGCCATAAAATTCCACTGCATGGAAAAGGAAGATGAGTATTTTGGGAAGTGACAGTAATGTTACACGTGTGACATCACAAGATAAGACTCCATGTTCCCTTTTGATATCCTCTCTACTTAGAAAAACAAATGAAAAAAATCAATCCACACCAAGTAAATGATTTACTATTGCATAAGGTTTCATGAGTATGTTCCCATCACATAGACCCTGTGCCTCCTGCAGGAATTGTGTACAGATCTTAGGATCTATAGCATGGTGTGGAAACATCATGAGAAAAGTCTTTCTTTCCTAATTCTGCCACAGATTTTCTGTTGGACCTCAGTCAAAACATCTATCCTCCCACTATATAATAAAAAGGTATTGGATAACAATCCCTTATCCCTTTTTCTCATCCTTTCACTTGTATGTGAGGTGGGTCGAGAACTGGCTCTCAGACCGAGCTCAGAGGGTCATGATCTGTGGAGCAGAATCTGACTGGAGCCTGTGACCGGTGTTGGGTCCAGTCCTGTTCAATATCTTCATTGACACCTTGATGAGGGAACAGCACCCACCCTCAGCAAGTGCTGATGGGACAAAGCTGGGAGGGGTGGCTGACACGCAGGACACTGTGCTGCCATCCAGCGAGACCTGACAGGCTGGAGAGCTGTGCAGGGAGAAACGAGATGAGATTCAACAAAAGCAAGTGGAGAGTGTGGCACCTGGGAAGGAATAACTGCATGTATCAATACAGGCTGGGGGTGACCTGCTGGAGAAGAGATCTGTGGAGAAGGACCTGGGGGTCCTGGTGGATGACAGGGTGGCCATGAGCCAGCAGTGTGCCCTGGGGCTGAGAGAGACAATGGGATCCTGGGGGGCATCAGGAGGAGTGTGGCCAGCAGGTCAAAGGAGTTGATCCTCCCCCTCTGCTCTGCCCTGCTCAGGCCCCACCTGGAGAATTGTGTCCAGTTCTGGGCTCCCTGGGGTAAAAAGGACAGGGATCTCCTGGAGAGAGTCCAGAGAAGGGCTACGAAGATGATGAAGGGCCTGGAGTATCTTCCCTATGAGGAAAGGCTGAGAGAGCTGGGGCTGTTCAGCCTGGAGAAAAGAAGACTGAGGGGGGACCTAATCAATGTTTATCAATATCTTAAGTATGGGGTGCAGGGGGAATCAGCCTGCCCCTTTTCTTTGGTCAGTGGAGACAGGACAAGGGGCAATGGCTGCAAGTTGGAGCATAGGAAGTTTTACACCAACATGGGGAGGAACTTTTTCCCAGTGAGGGTGAGGGAGCCCTGGGACAGGCTGCCCAGGGGGGTGTGGAGTCTCCTTCTCTGGAGAGATTCAAGACCCATCTGGACGCCGATCTGTGCAGTATGAGCTGGGGAGCTGCTTTGGCAGGGAGGTTAGATGATCTCTGGAGGTCCCTTCCAACCCCTACAATTCTGTGTTTCTGTGATGTGCATTCTAGTTTAGATTATTATTTCTATATTTTACATCATTTAAAAGTTTTTTTGTGGTTTCTGCAGGGATCTCAAGTCAGCCCTGTGACTCAATAATGATAAATGATAGCAAGGTGTAAATGACTTTGATCATCACCACTGAAATTCCCTTTATGGTTGTGGCCCAGAATTTTAAATATCTGTAGTAATAAAAAAGAAATAGATAAATGAGTAGCAGGGCCAGATGGTGAGTCTTTAATGTTCATTTGAAGTTGTAAGCATTCAGCTGCAAGCAAGATTTGACCTATAGGAAGAAGAAATGATATAGATCAGGTATTTCTATTTTTGTTGTTGAACAGAAAGTTCCAAGAGCTTGTTGAACATTCTTTCTTGTGATGTAGGATTTCTGCCTTCATCTCCCATCACATCAGAAGATAACACAAGCTTAAGATATGCCTAATCCCTTAGTAGTGTATGTCCCAGGAACTTGCTCTGATGGATTCTGGGCTTGGTATTTGATAATGGCTGGAGTAGAAGCAACTACCCAGAAAATTAATTAATGTCTCCTGCACATCACTCAGAGAGCTTGAACAGAAAATTGGGAGTCTCAGACTCAGTCTGTGACCTTTGCTAACCCCAAAGTTAGCAACACTGCAGCAGTCGTCACTACTTCACACCTTAAAATACAGTTTTGTTTGGCTGGAGCTCATTTCATATAACTAGTTATTCTGAGTAGTTTTCCAGGCTTTTTTGTCTGGTAAGTGGAACGATAAACATCCCTTCAAAAAACAACCAAGACACCTTTCTATGAGAATGTAATAAACTTCCTTTTTTTGAAGGAAAGTCTTTCTATTAGTTTCTAAAAGGGTATCTGAATGGACAATAATATGAAAAAAATATGTCTGTTTAGAGGGAGGAGGCAGAAGGGAAGTATCACTTGTAGGTCAAGTGTGGAGTAAATTTGATTCTTGGTGTTTCCCTTCAAACAAGGAAAGAGACAACTGCAGGCCCTTACTAGATACTTGTTGCTGTTATTGTTGAGGTTGAAAGGAAAAGTTTTAATTACATGAGGTGTTTAAGAGTGGCCAGAGCTCAGACTCTGGAGGTAACCAGAAAACTTTAATTTCTGGAGGACCTCAGATCAAACTTTGCTCTAGGAGGTATGACCTCCCACTTTGATACATTTACTTCAAGACAAAACCCCTCATAAAATCATAGAATAACAGAATCATAGAATGGTTAGGGCTGGAAAAAAACCTCAAAGATCACCAAATTCCAACCCCTTTGCAGGGACATCTCTCACTAGACCATAGAATAGAACTAAAGAAACAGTTAGGTTGTAAGAGACCTTTAAGAACACAAAGTCCAACCACAGGCTAACCCTGCCTAGTCCACCCCTAGACCATGTCCCCAAGCACAATATCTATACGTCTTTTAAATATCTCCAGGGATGGTCACTCCACCACCTCCCTGGGCAGCCTGTTCCAGTACTTGACTACCCTTTCAGTAAAGAAATTCTTCCTGATATCCAACCTAAATGTGCAATCTGAAAAGGGGGCTCAAGGCCCCAGAATCAGTGTTTGATGATGAGTCTGGGTGAAGATGTTTTCCAAAATACCTGTCTTATTCCCCTCTAGCATGTGATACTTCACTTTAGTTTAAATGGTAAGAATTTATGCTACAGATTTACTTACATGTGACTGTGCAGAGACAAGTAGGATGTTTACTTTTTATAGATGATCCTATTAAGGAGGCTGTATCATTAATTATCTCCTGTGTCCAGCATCAGATCAGAGAAGGCTCCTGAGGTGTCCATTTCTCTTCAAAGACTTTACTGTGAATCCAGATAAATTGCTTTTTGTTTGCAGGGGTGTAATTGTTTCCCAGTAGAGAGCCAGTTCTCTGTGAATTCACTTCAGGTTGCTAAAAGAGGGTAGCTCTTACACTCCCTGGGATTGTTTTTCAGAGAATGCCACTGAAAACAACACAGCTTGGAAGAAAGGAAGAAATCCACCTTTGCCCACCCTTTGCACTGCAGCTGCCTTTGGTAGTGGTTTAGGAAGAACTTGAAATGCTCAGCTTTGAAATTTACAGCAGCCACGTTGCGGTACAAGAGGGGACAGTGAAAAGCTGTAAAAATAGTTGCAGTGCCATATGAGCTGCTGATCTCATATAGTACCAAAAAAGAGAGAGAGCAAAAGAGCAGATGGGAGGGGAGCAAAACACCACAGTCCCATTCAAATCAGCTGTGTGGATCTCGTTTTCCTTATAATGGGCTTTAACAACTTGAAAACACATGGTAATGATGAAGTGATGGTGGTAATGGGGGATTCTGAATAAATCAATATGCATCTACTCCTTTTGCCTTTGGCATCCACTCTTGGAACAGCAAGGTCATCCTGCAAAGAAGTTACTTGCCTGCTAAGTTGTCAACCTGTTGGTTGCTGTGGCTGATCATATTATTTTGGCCATGAGAAGATCATGAGTTTTCTTCTAAAGAGAAGAGTTCTCAGGCTTTGCAAAGTCCCAGAGACCAAGGTGTAAAAGCCTGTGATGGATGGAGGCTGGGGTTATGTATTTTCCTTTTGGAAATAAAGGAATGTATTTTTTTAAACTCCTTTCCTGAAAATTGAAATGTCCTATTGGGCTTGAAATGGACTGTATGGGCATGGAAATAGGGAATTTCCTTACTTGAAGCACGTGAAAGTTAAGCCTCCAATGTGAAGGGCTGGGACTTCCTTTGCCAATATATCTAGCAAATGAGAAGTCTGTGAGGATATTCATCCTACCTGTTATAAAATCAAAACCACCTGGGAGTGTTTCTTCATTTTTGACAAAGAAAAGGCACAGCTGATCACTCATCTGAAAGCCAGTCATTTCATCAGTGATGGAGCTAAATGACATCACTGTTCCCTAACATTTCTAATAGGAACTAGATGAGTTTCTGAAGGGGGGGGGGGGGGGGCAAAAAAAGCACCTGTACTTAAGCAGGCTATCATGAAGTCTGCAAAATAGCTATTAATGAGTGCTTGTAATTGATATCTAACCTTTTTTCTTTTCAACAACCCACTGAAGGGTCAGGTTGATTTTTTTTCAGGCTGCTGCTGGCTTTGCAGCAGGACTTCACAAGTTTGCAAAGGCTGTAACACAGAAAGCATTTCATTTCTGTTCCTCATCCCGTGGTACCTACATAATTTCAGGATCCATTATATACTCATTTTCTACAAAATCCCACATGTCTTCATGAGCAAGAGTGCATTTCCACTGAATTTTATGTCACTGCTTTGCTGCTTGGTATCTTCAATGTTACATTTTCTATATAGATTGAGGGTTTTTTTTAAATTTCTTTTCTTTTTTTATTTTCCTCCATCCCCAGCCTGATGAACAGCAAACATGTGTTCTCCTGATCCCAATAGTCAGAAAGTAAATGATGGTTACTGCCAGGCAATCTACTATTCTGGTCCATATCCACAGCTGTTATAAATCAGAATAGTTCCCTTGGAAGTTAGTGGAACTCACTGATTTATAGCAGCTGAAGAGTTGGGCCAAAGGCGGGTGTTTGCTCCTCTTTAGAGCTAATGTTCCTCCTATAGGGAACGATGGTAAATGGACCAGATTATTCACCCTATGGAAACTGGGAGCAGCTACAGGAATCTCAGAGAAAGGGCTAGGGTTTACCTTTATTTCTGTCCTACTCCACCACTGCTCACAGCAGCTTCCCATCAGATGAACAACCCTCTCAGACGGCCCACCACATCCTTCCTCTCCTTTTGGCTACAACCTTCTCTCTTCTTCCTTCCAGCATCTTTTCTATTAAACCACTCAGGTGCTAAGGGATGGGTGGAAAAAGTGATGAGCTAGACAGCTGACAAAAAGTAGGGAGAGAACTGGAGAGTTCTTGGAAGTTCCCTGTGTGGTTTTCTTTTTCTCTTTTTTTCTCTTTTCCTCTTTTTCTCTTTTCTTCCTTTTTTTCCCCCCAATTAACTATCTTTGAAATGCCATTGCCATTTGAAAATATCTGACTTTCTGTCTATAGTTTCCTTATATTAAAGTACAGAGGTTGAGTAGCATATAAGCAGATGTGGTTTGGAGCTTGCTTTCTTTGTCCAACAGCTGACAAGACATCTGCTGTCTTGGGGACTAAAGAAACAGCAAACCAAATTGTTTTCTGGTTGAAAATCTTCTAAAACCACTTTTTGTCTGGTCTCTGGGGAAGACATTCAAGCTGTGGCTATCTTACAACTCTAAGGACAGCATTCCTTATTGGGAAAAGTTGCACAATCACTTTTGGTTGGAGAGAGAACATCTTTGACGTGATCACAACCTCTCATTTAAAGATGTCTGGAGACTTTCCATCAGTGGTTGTTTTTGAAGAGAGAATTGAAGTTTAAACTCAAAGATTAATTTAATTTTTAATAGAAAAAAAACCCCAACCAAACAACCTATTTAGCAGGGGAGGTGTTACTCTGCTGAGAGGTCAAATATCTGAAACATGGTATGTTTTGGCCCCAAATAGTTCAGTTCAAATATCCCACAACAATATTTAATGGAAATTGTTAAATTTTCTCAGGTGTTTATTTTCCTAAGGAAGAGACAATTCACATTCTCTATACAACCTCCTCTCCTTGGTCTGAAGGGAAGTGTGGCAAATTGCAGTAAGTGGAGTTAGATTGCTAGATAATCTCATCTAGGCTTCCATTCCCATGAAAGATTGGACCAGATGATATTTTGAGGTCTCTTCCAACTTGGGACTGTTGTACAATTCCAGTAAAACTGGAGAGACAGGCTTACCAAGGTCCAGAGTATCATAACACACTGTGGCAGCATTCCCTATTGAACTAATTCAGATTTTCGGCCAGAATATTTTGGTTTTACTTATATTCTATATTTCTGGTTCTCAATCCATTTTTTTTTAAATTTTTATTTCTTTTTTCCTCTGGGAAATGTCTTCATGAGCATTGCTCTCTTTGAAGATGTTTCTGGTCCATCTCTCAGGAGAAGCTTGTCATACCCTGTCGATCAAGAGAGTTATAGAATATTCACAGTTAGCCCAGCCTCTCATCTAGGGCCCTAGGGTGACTCTGGAAGAGTTTTTTGGCACTGAGATCTGCTGCTAACATCTGTTGTGAGTATGACTGAAAAACTGAAGAACACTTCCCTCCCCCTGCCCTTCAAAACCTATTAATAGGAAGAGGGGGTTTTTGGTCAGAGTTCTTTGCAGCTGCTGGGACTCCAGGGATCCTCATGGAAGAGATGAATAGGGGATTTAGGGCAAGATTAGCTGCATTGATTTAGTTGTTTGCAGAAGGATTTACAGGACATTGGAGTATCTTTACTCCATGGAAGTGATCCAAGATATCCACCCAGCAGTGGTTAGCCAGCCTTGCAGGTACTTAAAACTCATAATGCACCTCCCTGTTTTGCCTTGATATTGCATATTTAAATAATATAAGTATACATACATACAGGAATCACATAGATAGGGCTGTGGCCTGTCACCTATGCTGCATTGTGATGAAAAAACAAAGTGAAGGAACACCTGAAGCCAGGAGAAAGTGTTGATCTGTGGGGCATTATGGCCAGTGATAGGTCTACACAAGTAAACTAAATAGAAACCAGGAGAGGGATGTGCTGTGGGTCTGGAAGAGGAACAGACAGGTAGAAGACTGAATGAAAGCCCAAAGTGTCTAACTGGGATTTGGGGGCATTGCCAGAATCATAGAATCATAGAATCATAGAACGGCATGGGTTGGAAGGGACCCCGAGGATCATAGAGCTCCAACCCCTCTGCCACAGGCAGGGCCACCAGCCTCAGGCCTGGAGCTACACAATGTTGCCCAGGGCCCCATCCAACCTGGCCTTCAACATTTCCAGGGACGGGGCACCCACCCCCTCTCTGGGCAGCCCCTTCTAGCCCCTCACCACTCCTTCTGTAAAGAACCTCCCCCTAATATCCAATCTAAACCTTCCCTCCTTTAGTTTCAATCCATCCCCCTTGTCCTGCCATTGTCTGCCCTTTTAAAAGTTGAATTCCCTCCTGCTTATAAGCCTCCCCTCCAAGCAGAACTGAGAGTTTACTAAAAGTGTCTGGGTGCTGCAACCACTTTAATTTTGCCAGTCCTGCAAAGATACTTTCTGCAAACCCTGTCAAGCCAGCTGTATTGTGAATATACTTCACCATGAATATGTATAAAAATATTGTGATAATCTTTGTATGACTCTGTGATTATTGAGTTTTAGCTGAGAAACAGACAGAGGTGAGCTTTCAGCCACCTTTCTGAGTCATCTTTGTTATTCTTTCTCTAATGTCTTTATTAGAGAGCAGCCGAAGAGAGGAAGAAACCAAACTAACACATCAACAACCAACCAACAAACCCCACAACCCTGGCTGATTTGTGGAATTCAGTAGAGAAAGTGAAATATGACTCTCCTTGTTATCATGCTCTCTTCTTATCTCACAGAGGTGGAGGTGACAAGATCCCAAGCTGCTGCTGAGCTGCTGCTGGCATCTCAATTGCCTGATATTTTCCAGTCCTGTATTCAGGAATAAAACCTAGTGGCTTTTGTAAACGTTGTGTAAAACATACTCATGGGCTGCTGCCTGCTCAGATGTTGTCCTTGTGGACACTGATGCTCTCAGAGCTCATATGGATTTGCACTTGCAGTTCTGCTGCTTTGAATTTGCAGGACCCAGAACTTCTTGGGCTTTCACTGGCTCTTGCCATGTCAGTCAAGAAGTCTGTAGTGGGGGGAATGTGTTGAAACTACTCCCTGGAATTTCTTCTAGTCAGTAGAAAACACAATTCTCCAGCCATGACTCATTTCAATGCAGAAATTAATGCACCAAAACTTTTTACAGGGCATGAAAACAATGCAAGATTACTGTTATTTCTTCATGGAAATATCTACAGCTTGCAAAGTGCACAGGGATCACTTATTCCTACCAGCATGGTGCATCATTCCACAGTTAATTCTTGCTTTCCACCCTTTACTCTTTGCCCTGGACCAAAAAAAAATGGGCAAATGAGGAAGAGAAACCTGCAGAAAAAAACCTCTACTCTGGAGTTTTGCAATACAAAGGAAATCTCAGAAGATGGAATTTAGCCTGGGTAGGGCTTACCTCAATTTAGGTGTCTGCAGTGTAAATAATTTTATGTGAACTATCATAGTCAATAGAGATCTAGTCCATTTATTTGGTGTGAGTCCATTTATTTGGTGTGAGGGTGATAGATGTATCTGTAGATATCTATCACAGAATCATAGAATATACTGAGTAAAAAGGGACCCATAAGGATCATTGAGCCCAACCCCTGGCTTCACACAGGGCCAGCCATGGCTTCACTCTTCTATGGCTTCACTCAGTTGCTTAGATGCAAATAACTGGTGTCATTTAACATGTCACTGCTTACAATGGCTTCTTCAGAACTATGTGGGTGTCCTTTCATTTAATTATTCATAGGAGATGGGATTAATTTGCCTATGTAAGAGCTTCTAGAGGAATTTCTGATAACCTATCAAAAACTTCTTTCCCAGGTGCTTACACCAGCATGGACTGGTGGGCTCCATCAGAGCAGGTCTTGTGACTTGTGTGAACTGAGGACACCTCTCAGGACTAGAGTCTGGTCTGGGCAGAGACAGTAGACTGAATTCTGAATGATTTCTCATGGAGACACATCCCTTCTCTACTACCAGTTTCGGACCAGAATTGAATTTTCTAGGAGGTGACACACTCCTGGCAAAAATGTTCTTCTCTCATGATAGACAATATTTTCAGTGTGTCACCTTTGATTAAAGGAATGAGATTTCACACAGTCACAGAACCACTAGGTTGGAAAAGACCTTTGAGATCACCAGGTCCAACCATACCTGTCCTCAACTAAACCATATCCCTCAGCACCTCATCTACCCATCTTTTAAATGGATCCAGGGTTGGTGACTCAACCCCCTCCCTGGGCAGCCTCTTCCAGTGCCTGACAACCCTTTTGGTGAAGAACTTTTTCCTGATGTCTAATCTGACCCTTCCTTGGTGCAGCTTGAGGCCATTCCCTCTCATCCCATCACCTGTTGCTTGGGTGAAGAGATCAACACCCGCTTCTCAACAACCTCCTTTCAGGTAGCTGTAGGTGTCCATAAGGTCCCATTTGCTTCCCTTTATCCAGAAAGCACAAATTAGCATTACAGTGGTAATCACACTATTGCAATGATGTATCTATAACTAACATTGTGGCATTGCCTCAGACCTGGAATCAGAAAGCAGGCTCTGATTCAGGTGGAATATAGACCGGCACGGTACAGGGTACAGATGCAAAGCCTGGATCTTCTCCATTCCTCCTCCAGTCTCTCCAGGATTCCCAACTGTTTCCACTTGCTGAATCATAGAATCATAGAATGGCATGGGTTGGAAGGGACCCCAAGGATCCCAGAGCTCCAACCCCTCTGCCACAGGCAGGGCCACCAACCTCAGGCCTGGAGCTACACAAGGTTGCCCAGGGTCCCATCCAACCTGGCCTTCAACACCCCCAGGAATGGGGCATCCACTACTTCTCTGGGCAGCCCCTTCCAGCCCCTCACCACTCTTTCTGTAAAAACTTCCCCCTGATATCCAATCTAACCCTTCCCTCCTTTAGCTTTAATCCATCTCCCTTGTCCTGCCATTATCTGCCCTTTTAAATAGTTGATTCCCCTCCTGTTTCTCTGCTCCCTTCAGGGACTGGCAGGCTGCAATGAGGTCCCCCCACAGCCTTCTCTTCTCCAGGCTGAAGCCATGGTAGAGACAGCAGTTTGCTGGGGGTGGCCAGCTTTCTGTGTAATATTCATGTCGTACTTCAAAGCTGTTTGTGCACTGCCAGTAATGGATGTGCAGTGATTTAGGAGCAGCTGGGCAGGATAAAGCACAAGGACTCTTCCAGCAAAGCCTCCCAGGGAACCAAGGAGTGCACAGGCAGGCACTGAGGGTCAGGCTGACAATGGTATCAGGAAAAGCAAGTCTCAGAGGGGTTTGAACTATAGATTATCAGGATGACATAGTAAGTAAACCAAAGAGATTTATGATTCAACTGATATTGATTTGAAATGCCAGCATAAAACTCTTTTCCAAATACATTGTGATTTGGTGGGTGGTTGTCTTGTGACAAGGGCTGATGTTTTCTTGAGGAAGTAAAATTCTAGGTAATGTGGAAGTGGATGTGAAGTTAATTCTCAGAGAGTGACCTGATGATTTAGAAAAATGACATAAGTCAATACAGATCTGAAAACCATTAACTCCATTTTCCTTTCAAGGGGTTGTGGGGGAGGGGTGTGCTATTTAAATCAGAGTAAAGCTGGGATTAGAAAAGCTTCAAATGGGCACCCTTATCTTAGTTATTTTAATAGGAATTTGTCATTCAAGTCCCTAAGGTGGTCTGGAAAATCTTAGCCATGAGGATGTACTTACAGACACCCTGTGTGTGTGTGAGTATGTGCATGTGTGTGTGTGTGTGTTTCCCTGCTTGTTAGATGGTGTGTGTTTCCCTGCTCTTTAGATGCATTCTGCTATAAGCAATACAGGTTCTTTGCACCTTCCCAGGAGGTGTGTGATCTGAGACATCCATCCGCCCCTGTGACACGCTGACAGTCAAACTCCCATACAGCTCCATCCTCATCTCTAAATATAAACCCGTGCTTGTCTTTTAATGAACTGCAGCATAACAAAGGCCAGGGGTCCAGCCTGAAAGGGAGATACTCTACAGGGAGTTGGGAAGGTGTCAGCACAGTCCTGGGGAGGATAAAACCCATGGATGGGGCCCAGGTTGTAACCCAACCTCCCCCTTGTACATGTGCACACACAGGCACACGCACACCAAAAATGTTTGACCCAGTGCCAACATCATCCCTAAAACCCCCCAAATTCTCCATTTAAGCGCTAATTCATAACAATGCCATATCCCATGGCTCTAAAATAGCAGGGTAAATGTCTTCTCCTTTTATAGCCATGGCCCTATTGTAAGCTCTGGCATGTGACAGGTTTGAGAGTGGCACAATGTGTGACTTCAAGAGACTGGACAGGGATAAAGACCTGTGAGCGCTGGTGATTTATCCTGCAGCAGCCACCTCTTTCCTGTCTGTCTGTCTGTCCTTATCCTCCTCTCCCTTTCTAAAGCAGCCCACCAGCAAACCAATATGCCTCCAAAGAAGCCTGAACCTAAGAAGGCTGAACCTAAGAAGGAAGAACCCAAACCAGCACCTAAACCAGCAGAACCAGAACCCAAAAAAGAAGTTGAATTTAACCCAGCTTCTATCAAAGTATGTATCTTTTAACTTGGCATGGGAGGAAGCAAGCTGGTGGGGCTTGGGTTGGTGGTGGTTCTGTTGGTGGTGTATTCAATGCTCCAAAATTAGCTCTTGGTTTTGAGGAGAAATTGAGCAGCAAATGCAACTGCCACATGTTGAGTAAGAGTGGGAGCAAAGCCATGGGGTATTCTGCTAAACATAGAAGCTAAAAGCTGAATCTTATTTTGCCTGAGGATGTTCAGACCTGTTTGTCCCATCTTGTCTCTTAAGTAGCCTATTTTAGTGCATGCAAACTGCACTGATCTCAGTGGGTAACGTGTTGCTCTTCTATAGGTGATATTGCAGGTAGACGCCAGCAAGGCTTGGCTCTATTCAAAGATGATGGCTGGCTAACCAACATGAAAGGCTAGGTTGTTGGCTTGGAGTGGGCTTGAAGCATGGGTTGAATTAATTTCTTTTTGATGGTAGACATCACTAGCATGGGACTTCCTTAAAGCCAGTGTCACCTCCTGTGGTTTTCCAGAAGAGCCCAACTAAATGACAGAGGGACTGTGTGCTTATGTGATTGCTTTGGAAGGTAGAGAAAAACTTGGGTAAAAATCCAAATTTCCTGGATGACCTTCTGCTTTCAGGTTCTGCCCCAAGGATTTCTCCAAAGGGCATGAGTATTCTACTCCTTCTCCTTTAAATAAGTCTCTACTGGAAAGAGTCAATGCTGATCTCAGCAGAGTTTCCTAAAGTCTTTCTCAAATTTGTAAGGACAAGATGATGTTTCCATTTCAGAAAGAGAGTATGAAAGAATATGGGGTCACTAATCCTGAGCTGCCTAACTGGGGTCACATTGCCCTGTCAGTGAGCCACCCCATCAACAGGGAGCTGCCAACATTTAGGAAACACTCGAGGTTTTAATGCAGTGAAGTAGGTAATTCCAGTAAAATGATGCCCCAGATCTGTTTCCCTTCTGAGTGCTTTTTATGATGGGAATTGACCCTTGCACGGATATCTGAGTGTGTCCTTTTTATTTCAAAAGCAATTGCTCTCAGAGAATGATAAGGAGACAGAATCTATTCATTCCTATGGAGATGACCATGAAATGGACTATCAAAAAGTGACCTCTTGACTTATAAAACCACAATATGTAAATAAATTACTTAAAATTACTACTTCCCCTTTGCTCCCTCTGCACCACACACATTCACAGGCGATGTCAGAGTCCGTTGTGTGCATCTTTAGGAACAGCTTTCCCATATCATTTGCACAGTAAATGCCACATGACAGCCAGTCACTGCAAGTCATACATTTCTTTGCAAGGCATTGTCCTTTAATTTTGGGGAAAGAAGACCAGCTTTGCACCATCTCATAGGTATCTTTCTTGGGGGGATTTGAACCAGGTAATAACTGTGTATAAATCAGTATTGTTGTGTTGATTAATGCAGACTGACTCTTTCCTGTTTCTTGCAAGAAACTGGGTAGCCAAAAGGGAAGTACTGGTCATCAACTGTGTTTATAGTGAGCCAGAAGACCTGAGAAAAGACTAGATAATGGCAAAGAGGAAAATAGACAGAGCTTTGCTGCCATACATGGCACCAACTTCTCAGAGCTGAGGTGAGGGATGAATATCCTTGTAGCCCTCTCTTGTTAGCTAAAAGAAAAAAATCAAGTTTCCCTGTCAGGAAAACACAGAACCATGTGGGAAAGGGAATTTGTTACTCCCATCTTGTTCAGCATGCCTTCTGAGCACACTACAGCAGGTCTCAGGGGTATCTTGTAAAACCCAGGCTGATGAAATTGTTTTCTTCTTCTGCTTGGGACTGACTCTTGCAGCTGGGGGTTTCTGACAAAGGAAGCACTGAAAGTAGTTTTATCCTGACTTGAATCATAAAGACCTTTCAAACCTTTCAGTTTAAATACTGATGGGAAAAATAAAACCACCCCACAATCATTTGTCACTGTGTCAAGGAAAAGTCAGATTGCAAGGAATTTCATTTCAGGCTAGTTAATGACAGGACAGTTAGTGCTGTGCTCTGAGAAGGACTTCCACTGTGACCTTGGGCAAAGGGTATGTGGTGGGATCCAGGTCTCCACTATCATCTCTGTACTTAACATTCCAGCACTATAAAAGGAGGAGGGAGTAAGTGTAAAAAGGTCTCTGAGATGGCACAGATACCTTCAGGAGGGATATCATGACACTGTGGTATTATTCAGCTGGGATACTGTGACATTGTGGTATGAAGGGCAGCTAAGTCCAGTAGAGAGATGAGTTGTAATTTAAAAAAGACCCAACAAGCTAACCCCAAACTGGCACCACTCAAAAAATACTCTTGGCAGTCACCACAATTACAAAATCATCAAATGCTTTTTCATCCAAATGGGGCTTGAAATCAATTAATTTCTGCTTTTTCTGGGGTTTTTTTTCTTTTAATTTCTCACTCTGCACTCTTTTTCCATGCAAATTCTTACTTTTCCCTGCAGTCCAATATGCAGTTATGGACTGTTACTGAGGGGTTTATTAAAGGGCTTAAAAATATGCATTGAGTTCCTAAAAAATAAGTATTGAGTACCTAAAAAATAAGTATATCCAGTTCCTAAAAAATAAGTATTGAGTACCTAAAAAATAAGTAAGTCCAGTTCCTAAAATTAAGTATTGAGTTCCTAAAAAAGAAGTAAGTCCAGTTCCTAAAAAAGAAGTATTGAGTACCTAAAAAAGAAGTATTGAGTACCTAAAAAATAAGTATGGAGTACCTAAAAAATAAGTATGGAGTTCCTAAAAAATAAGTAAGTCCAGTTCCTAAAGAATAAGCATTGAGTACCTAAAAAATAAGTATTGAGTACCTAAAAAAGAAGTATTGAATTCCTAAAAAATAAGTAAGTCCAGTTCCTAAAGAATAAGTATTGAGTTCCTAAAAAAGAAGTATTGAGTACCTAAAAAATAAGTATGGAGTACCTAAAAAATAAGTATGGAGTTCCTAAAAAAGAAGTAAGTCCAGTTCCTAAAGAGTAAGTAATGAGTACCTAAAAAAGAAGTATTGAGTATCTAACAAATAAGTATTGAGTACCTAAAAAAGAAGTATTGAGTTCCTAAAAAATAAGTAAGTCCAGTTCCTAAAAAATAAGCATTGAGTACCTAAAAAAGAAGTATTGAGTACCTAAAAAATAAGTATTGAGTTCCTAAAAAATAAGTAAGTCCAGTTCCTAAAGAATAAGTATTGAGTACCTAAAAAAGAAGTATTGAGTTCCTAAAAAATAAGTATTGAGTACCTAAAAAATAAGTATTGAGTATCTAAAAAATAAGTATTGAGTATCTAAAAAATAATTATTGAGTACCTAAAAAATAAGTATGGAGTTCCTAAAAAATAAGTTAATCCAGTACTCCTGCAATAGTATCACTTCATCTTTGCAGACAATGTTTCACTATCTACTAAATACCAAATTAATTGAACTAGGGAAAGCACTGGTGGGTGTATAGTTTGGGTCTGGGGTGTTTTTTCCCCCCAAACTTTTTGCAAGAGGGAATAGTATTCTCCTGAGAAGTTTTCCTTGGGAATTTTTCAATGAAATGCTTTTCATCAAAAAATGCTTTTTTTTTTGGTCAAAATTGAAGCTATTTGTGCACAAGGGCTGGGTCTGGCAAATATACTGCTTCCTGTTCCATAAACCTAGCTCTGGTGGAGCTCAGGCCATCTGGTGTCGATCAGAATACCTCCCTAGATCATTGTACAACATTTGAAAAAAATGCCTTAATGACTTTTGAAATTCTCCAAACATCCCACTTCTGCATTCCAGGATGAAACCAGTTCTTGTTTTCATACAGAAGATAATCTGGAGTTTTAAAAAAAAGGCACGATAAACAATCTTGTATCATAACAAAATGTTAAAAATGATCCAAAAGCATCTTTTTAAAAGGAATGCTTCAAATGATCAATATTCATTCTCAGTCCTTATTGTGCAATTATTTTGTATTTGGAATTTTGAACCTTTTTTTTTTTTTTTTTTAGGCAGTCAAATGTCTCAAAATGAAAATATTTCTGTGGTAGGGAAAAGCACTTCTTGCTTCAATTTTCCTAACTGCTCTAGTCTGCTGTCATGATAATGGCCTGAGAGCCTTATTTTGCGTTACAGAGTCATGCTAGATTTTCTCACTGTCTCTCTCTTGCTGCCTCATCACAGAATCACAGAACTGTAGGAGTTGGAAAGGGACCTCCAGAGCCCATCAAGTCCAACCCCCTGCCAAAGCAGGGTCCCTAGGACAGGTCACACAGGTCGGTGTCCAGATGGGTCTTGAATCGCTCCAGAGAAGGGGACTCCACGCTCCCCTGGGCAGCCTGTCCCAAGGCTCCCTCACCCTCACTGGGAAAAATTCTCAGTCTGTCTTGGGTCTCTATTGAGACATCACTTACAGTGGTCAAATTGTGAGACACATCCCCTTAAGTAAATGCAGTTATTCTAAAGTTTTAATGTTACTCATATCTACATTCCCATGGGATTTGATCCATATGCCTAGAAACATTCAAAGTTGAGTGGGTGCAAGTCAGAGCTGTTTGCAACTCACAGAAAGAGATTTTTGTGGGTTTATTTCTTCTTTTTTCCTTTAAGAGTCTGTCTGAAACCATGAGGAAATATATATTTTTAAGAAAACTTTACTCTAGAAAGGCTCCTGAACCTGTTTACCTTGGGGAACAGATTTTCCTGAAGAGATTTTGTAGCAAGATTGTCTTTTCCATAGATTCAATTCACTCTCTTCTTTAACAGGGGGTCAGAAATATATTCTGCTCTCCTGTAAAACAGGATTAATCTTCTATTGTTATGGGCATGGAGAGTGGGACTGACTCATCAGGCTTGAACCATTGGAAAGCTGATCATTGGTCTTTAAACAGATCATCCATAATCAGCAGAGAGAAACTTTCTAGAGGCTTGTCCCTTGAAGTGGTGCTAAACACCTAAATTGGGATGGACTGCATCACCCTTGGGAGATGCTGTTGATTGAAGGAGATGAGACAGGTAGTTGGGTGCCAACATTTCAGCAGCTAAAGTTAGCTGAGATGACGTGTGCTGGAAACCCAGTGAGTCCTGGGTAGAAAAATGCCATGCAGAGACAGCTGGTGTGCGTGAGGACCTGGATAGGACTCAGCTTACCATATAGAGTTATGCTTAATAGTCACATCTACCTGTGCCATCACTTGATGTGCTTATTGTAGCAGCACATAGTAACACAGCCCCCCTGGGGAAAAAGCAGCTATCATTTATTTTTGTGAAGTACTGTCACCCTGAAGGCATGTGAAACCTGTTCTCCCTGAGAAGCCCCACAGGCTTATGAACATCTGCAGTGATACTAAAAAATAAAAGCAGGATTTCCCTTGTGGGAGCAACCAGGAGGTAAATCCACAGGCATTGTGTAGCATCCAGTAAGGATGAGACACTGTGGAGGTTGCTTTTCAGCTCCAGCACAGACACCGTGCCTCAGTGCGATGATGGGAGGCATTGGGTTGGGGAGTGCTGCAGTCTTGGAGGGGAGGGAAGCATACATCTCTTGGGGTGAGGGATTGATTTTCAAGGAGGGAAATCCCATTTCAGCAGCAAATGCTAGGTGGGATGGTCAGAGGACTTTTGGGTGCCTTGCTGAGGAGTTTATTCTGGGCTGAAGTGACTGGAATGATTAGTTCAGGATTTCCAATTTCAAATTGGAGAAAATGCAAATGAGTTAATAGTGGAGATAGAATCACAGAATCATAGGGGATGGAAGGGACCTCCAGAGATCATCAGGTCCAACCCCCCTGCCAAAGCAGCTCCCCAGCTCATACTGCACAGGTCAGTGTCCAGATGGGGCTGGAATATCTACAGAGAAGGAGACTCCACACCCCCTGGGCAGCCTGTCCCAGGGCTCCCTCACCCTTGCTGTGTGAAAGTTCCTCCCCATGTTGGTGTGGAACTTCCTGGGCTCCAATTTGCAGCCATTGCCCCTTCTCCTGTCTCCACAGACACTGAAAAGGGGCTGGCCATTTCCCCTTGTATCCCATACTTAAGATATTTATAGACATTAATAAGGTCCCCCCTTAGTCTTCTTCTCTCCAGACTGAACAGCCCCAGCTCTCTCAGCCTTTCCTCTTAGGATAGATGTTCCACGCCCTTCATCATCTTCATAGCCCTTCTCTGGACTCTCTCCAGGAGATCCCTGTCCTTTTTATCCCAGGGAGCCCAGCACTGGACACAACACTCCAGGTGGGGCCTGACCAGGGCAGAGTAGAGGGGGAGGATCACCTCCTTTGACCTGCTGGCTACATTCCTCCTGATGCCCCCAGGATCCCATTGTCTCTCTCAGCCCCCAGTGCACACTGCTGGATCATGGTCACCCTGTCATCAACCAGGACCCCCAGGTCCTTCTCTGCAGAAAAGAAAGGTTTACCTGTGAGAAGGGTTTAGATGGGGGAGTGAGAAGACAGGAGTTACTTCATGGATAAAAAGGGGTTTGTTTGGTAAATGTGTTGCACTAGTGTGCATAAGAGAATAAAAAATCTCTATTAAACATATGGCTGTATTAAAGAAATTCTGTTTAAGGAAGTCATGAATATGTGTACAAGAGAGTGTGGAGGAGCACCACACTTTTGTGTGAGGAAGTCTGTGTGTGAGACAGAGGTTTTTGTAGTCAGGCTTTTGAGGAGCTCCTGTGTGCAGTCAGGAGCCATGGGGTGTGTACCCTGATGTCTTGAAGTTTTGCAGCTCTGTGAGAGGTTTTGAATGTACCTCTTATTCAGAGAGAGGAATTAACTACATCCCTGTAAGAACAGAGAGGGGTGTATGTGTGTGTGTGTGTGTGTGTGTGTGTGTGTAGAGGTGAAGCAGGCAAAAAGGCTTCATTGTGAATAAGAAAGCTGAGGTGTTGGCCCACTTAAGAGAAATTTTGAGTGTGCAAAAGGACTATTTTACCTGGATGCCTGAAGGAAACAGGGTATGAGCTCATGGGTGTGCATCTCTTCTGGCATGCAAGGCTCAGCAGTGGATAACCTTGTATCTGACTGGTGGCAGAAGCAACAAAGACCCATGGAAAGCATGATGCAACATATTTTGTGGGAAAGAGGGAGTCTTTTCTTAACAGAAAATGCTGTTTCCTTGGCCAAGGGTAGGACATTGCAGCAAGGGCATGAATCTCAGTGTATTGGAAAACCCCTTCCCTCTGGTGCAGAGAAAACAGGTTTCTTCAGAACCATTCAGCAGTCTGTTTCATGCCTGCTTTACACCCGGAAAACACAGCTATGATTCACCAGAGCATCAGGTAGGAGGTGGGACAGAGCTATCCCTGAGCCACCCACACAGGGCAGTACAGTAGTCAGTGTGGTGACCATTTCTTTGAAACTCTGAGTAGGTGATGAGCTGGGACATACTAAAGGCATCCAAATTTTTAAGGGCTTGTCTGATTCAGAAGAAAACCTCTCTGGATATCCCATGCAGTGTACACATATCATATCCAGCTTGGAAGAAGAGATCATGTTAGGGTTTTGTAAAGGGGGGTGGGGAGTGGAAGGGGGAGTGGGGGAGGGTGGGTGGTAGGGGTGCAGGTCTTTTCCCATTTTGAAACCTCTCAGAATGTTAGATCTCACTGAGGCCATGGCCAAGTCTTCCTTGAAAATGACATGGGAACTCTTTACATGTGTTTTCCTGCACCTCCAAGAACATGCATCAAGACAGCTGAAGGTGGCCTCCATATGTGTTCAACCTCCCAACACCCTCTCATCCTTCTCTCTCCAACCTATTTTTTTCTCTCTGGGTTTCACTCCTTCCAGGTGCTACATATTCCCATTGTCATCACCATAATTATTACTGGCCTGCAGCGAATCTCAGTAGAAATGCTTAGAGAGTCATTTCCTCCTGTGCTCACATATCTGAAGGTTTCTGAAGTGGGCAAACACCTGCCACATTAAACCCAGCCCATGCTGAGCCTCTTTCTCTCTGTGGTTTCTTCCTGAGCCTTTCAAGCATAGAGAAATTTTAGTAGTGAGTCGTCCTGGTTTGTATCAAAACCAGTGTGGCCAGTAGGTTTAGGGATGTAATAGTGCCCCTGTACTGGGCATTGGTGAGGCCACACCTCGAGTGCTGGGTCCAGTTCTGAGCTCCTCACCATAAGAAGGACATTGAGGTCCTGGAGTGAGTCCAGAGAAGGGCAACCAGGCTGGGGAAGGGGCTGGAGGGCAAATCCTATGAGGAATGGCTCAGGGAGCTGGGGGTGTTCAGCTTGGAGAAGAGGAGGCTGAGGGGAGACCTTATCACCACCTACTGAAGGGAGGTTGTGGAGAGGTGAGTGATGGTCTCTTGAGCCAGGGGGCAGGAGATGGGACAAGGGGAAATGGCCTCAAGCTGCACCAAGGAAGGGTCAGATTAGACATCAGGAAAAGGTTCTTCACCAAAAGGGTTGTCAGGCACTGGAAGAGGCTGCTCAGGGAGGGGGTTGAGTCACCAACCCTGGATCCATTTAAAAAATGGGTAGATGAGGTGCTGAGGGATATGGTTTAGTTGAGGACAGGTATGGTTGGACCTGGTGGTCTGAAAGGTCTTTTCCAACCTAGTGGTTCTGTGATTCTGTGAAATCCCATTCCTCTAGTCAAAGGTGACACACTTTGAAAACATTGTCTATCATGGGAGGAAAATATTTTTAGGCAAATATTTTTTACTGAAAGAGTTGTCAGGGCCTGGAACAGGCTGCCCAGGGAGGGGGTTGAGTCACCTTCCCTGGATGTGTTTAAAAAAAGGGTAGATGAGGTACTTAGGGATATGGTTTAGCTTAGGATGGGAATGGTTGGACTTGATGATCTTCAAAGGTCTTTTCCAACCTTGTGACTCTGTGATTCTGTGATTGAGGAGGCCTCAGGCAAAAAAGATAGAAAGTTTAGACAAGACAAGAGACCCTATTGCAAACTGGTGGGACTCAGGGAGAAATTTTTCCTTTTGAGTTTTATGTGGTTTTGCCACTGACTCACCATTCTTGCTCTGGACCCGTGCTCTGGCAAGATGTGAGAACTTCTGTAAGCTTCCCATGGTTTATTTTTAAAATTAGCAAGTGATAAATGCTACTCAGGTATGAGCTCAATGATGGCATTGATCTGGCAAAATGTCTTCTGATATATAGAGCTGACTCCATTTTCAGCTGAAGAATAATACCAAGGTTTCAGGTGCCACCTATTTTTAAGATATCTTTTTTTGATGTCTTTTTTCTGATGGTATCTTTTTTATGATGGGATGAATGAATATACAAGTGGAAAAAGTCCAGTCTATCTCCTAGGAAAGAATCTAGAAGAATCTAGACATTTAACTTAGATGAGATCTCTGTCTCAGCTCTACCCTGAAACACTTGGCTGCACAAGTTCAAGCACAGGGTCTTAGTAGACAATCCAGATAAGCACAGAGAGTCCCTGGAGGTTTAGATTTCATTATTAATAAATTTCAACAACTAAATAACATCAACCCACTTCCCTATTGCATTAGAAAGATTATGAATCAAAATACCCTGATACCTTTCTGATGGGCACAGGAGAAGAACCAGAAGAGAAGAAAAAAATGAAAGATTCCACTCAAACCTCAGTTAACCAGCATCCTCTGCCCTGCTCAACCTGCACCAAAAAGAAATGAGACCATGACTGAGGAAGGCCAAAGGCTTCTGCATGATCTATTAGCAATTCATGTCACTGAGTGGGATGAGGACTTGTTTTCTAGCACTTTAAGCTCCTTAATCATTTAATTTGACATTCTAGATGCAGATTTTGACCCAGATGAGCTCTAGTGAGTGCAAAGATTTAGGTTAGGGAAAAGCATTTTGGGCCCAATGAGAAAGAGAGAGAAGGAAGGAGGGAAGGAGGGAAGGAGGGAAGGAAGGGAGGAAGGGAGGAAGGGAGGAAGGGAGGGAGGGAGGGAGGGAGGGATGGAGGGAGGGAGGGAGGGAGGGAGGGAGGGAGGGAGGGAGGGAGGGAGGGAGGGAGGGAGGAAGGGAGGGAGGAAGGAGGGAGGGAGGGAGGGAGGAGGGAGGGAGGGAGGAAGGGAGAAAAGAAAGAAGGAAATCTCCAAATCCTCCCTGCCTTCGAGAGCCTGTTGCATGCACCTACCACAGGTATTTTCTCTGGACTTGGTAGCCAGGGCATGTTGTATTGCACATAAAAGTCAGGTGATGGTCAAGCTTCTAATGTCCCATTAGCAATTTGCTTCTTTGCTTCTGGATGGACCCTAGAGTTAAGCATAATTAAAATGCCATAGCTTGCTCTGAAAGGCAGCTCTGTTCTTTTGTTCTCTCCTTTATTTATCACACTCCAGGTCACTCTGGAAGCACAAGATGCTCCCAGCCAGGCTAGCCATTGTAGGGCAGCTTTTAATAGTGATTGGAGCACCTTTCTCCTTCCTATCCCTTCGTTCAGAGCAGCTGGCCCCAGGTTGACATGAATTTGGCAGCTTGCTTGACAGAAAGAAATCAGTGCCTGAAAGTGTACGGGGGTATTTCAACTTTAGGAAACAACCTGCAGCCTTGACCCAGTGAAATGTTTCATCAGAATGGGATGATTCAAATCCCAGGGCATGTAGCATCCCCAAAAGAGATGATCCCCAGGAGATGAAGGCCAGAATGCAGAGCAGTGTGTCAAGAACTGGTTGTCGGACCGAGCTCAAAGGGTCATGATCAGTGGAGCAGAATCTGACTGGAGGCCTGTGACCAGCAGTGTCCTCAGGGCTCAGTGTGGGGTCCAGTCCTGTTCAATATCTTCACTGACACCTTGAGGAGGGAACAGCACCCACCCTCAGCAAGTGCTGATGGGACAAAGCTGGGAGGGGTGGCTGACACACAGGACACTGAACTGCCATCCAGAGCCCTGGCCAGGCTGGAGAGCTGGGCAGGCTTCAAATTCAACCAGAAGAAATTCAACAAAAGCAAGTGTAAAGTCCTGCACCTGGGGAGGAACAACTGCATGTATCAGTACAGGCTGGGGGTGACCTGCTGGAGAAGAGCTCTGTGGAGAAGGACCTGGGGTCCTGGTGGGTGACAGGGTGGCCATGAGCCAGCAGTGTGCCCTGGGGCTGAGAGAGACAATGGGATCCTGGGGGGCATCAGGAGGAGTGTGGGCAGCAGGTCACAGGAGGGGATCCTCCCCCTCTACTCTGTCCTGGTCAGGCCCCACCTGGAGTGTTGTGTCCAGTGCTGGGCTCCCTGGGATAGAAAAGCCAGGGATCTCCTGGAGAGAGTCCAGAGAAGGGCTATGAAGATGCTGAAGGGCCTGGAGCATCTCCCCTATGAGGAAAGGCTGAGAGAGCTGGGGCTGTTCAGCCTGGAGAAAAGAATACTAAGGGGGGACCTAATCAACGTCTATAAATATCTTAAGCATGGGGTGCAGGGGGAATTGGCCAGCCCCTTTTCTTTGGTCAGTGGAGACAGGACAAGGGGCAATGGCTGCAAATTGGAGCCCAGGAAGTTCCACCCCAACCTGGGGAGGAACTTTTCCCCAGTGAGGGTGAGGGAGCCCTGGGCCAGGCTGCCCAGGGGGTGTGGAGTCTCCTTCTCTGGAGAGAATCCAGCCCCATCTGGACACCTATCTGTGCAGTATGAGCTGGGGAGCTGCTTTGGAAGGGGGGTTGGACCCCAGGAGCTCTCCAGGTTCCTTCCAACCCCTACAGCTCTGTGATTCTGTGATTCTGTAATAGTAAGACGTTGAGCAATCCTGCCCAGCAAAAGGGTTTCTTTGTGGTATATTCCACTCATTCTTAGGGCCAAAACCAAGTAGCACTGGAAATCAAAGGAGCTTTCCAGGTGAATTTTCTGGGCCAGAGAAAGTCTGGCTATCTTTGTATATCTCTCTTGTTCACAGAGGTGGGTGATGTTTCTCATAAAAATACTTTTTTTGGGGACACTTGAAAAGTGCAGTTTGGTGGTACTAGAATGTTCTGCAAATACACACAGATTTTGCAACAAGTTTTCTAAAATAAATCTGAAAGGGATAAAGAAAACTACAAGTTTCAGCTTTTTTTAAAAAAGTTAATTCGCTGTTTAGATATTTTTTCTTTGATCTGACCCAACTATTAATTTTGGAGGGTTCTTTCCTTCTTATATAAAAAATACCCAGAATTTTTTAATGGCTGAAATTACTTTAATTTGGACAAAAGAGAACATTTTAACCAATCTGGAACAGATTTTCTCCCTCATTTCCAACTAAAACTGTCATCAAGTAGAACACAAAACCCAAACCTATTTTCATTCTTAATCAAAATGACTTTTCTCCTGAAAATTTGGAAGTCACTCAGTGGCACCCTAAAATATGTAGCAGTGCAAGTTTTGATATATACTGAAAAAAAAAATCATTTTTCTGGGCAATTTCCCTTCCTGAGTCTTTGTTATGCAGCTGCCAAAAAATAACTACTCTGCGATGTCTGATGTCTGTGGCACAGGGATGTACAAACCCAAACTTGTAAACAGCTCAGCTTGGTCTGAGGGATGTAGAGATGAAAACCTGTCAAGTTTCATATGCTTTTTTTTTATTTGAAATAACTCAGTGTTGCAGCATTACAGACTCTTCAGACCTTGGAACAATTCTGATGTGAAGCTTTCTCAGTCTGCATCTGAGTTGCTGAGATCCAGGAGTGCACTGGGGTTTCTGAACGTGGCTTTCCTTTGTCTCTTATGGAAAGGAGAAGATTTCTGTAGGGGGTTTAAAACACATGTAGAATCACAGAATCACAAGGTTGGAAGAGACTTTTGAGATCATCAAGTCCAACCAATCCTATCCTAAGCTAAACCATATCCCTAAGTACCTCATCTACCCTTTTCTTAAACACATCCAGGGAAGGAGATTTAACCACCTGGGCAGCCTGTTCTACAGCCCCACAACTCTGCCAGGGAAGAACTTTGCCCTCCCAGCTGAGCTGAGCCTGCCCTGGCACAGCTTGAGCCCATTGCCCCTCCTCCCAGCTCCTGTCACCTGGCTGAAGAGACCATCACCCACCTCTCTGCACTCTCCTGGCAGGTAGTTGTAGGCAGTGATAAGGTCTCCCCTCAGCCTCCTCTTCTCCAGACTGAACACCCCCAGCTCCCTCAGCTGCTCCTCATATGATTTGCCCTCCAGCCCCTTCCCCAGCCTGGTTGCCCTTCTCTGGACTCATTCAAGGACCTCAATGTCCTTCTTATGGTGAGGAGCCCAGAACTGGACACAGTACTCAAGGTGTGGCCTCACCAATGACACTAAGAAAAGCCTGTGGCACAGGGTAAGCACTGCCCAAGGGTAGCCCAGTTACTTTAAACCATCCAAGGTAAGTTTTTCTGCAAACATGTCTAGGGTATTTGTTCATCTCCCTCTACTTTTCCCCTTGTACCCCTGTATGTTTCACATCTTTATCTGATTCATCCATCCCTCATCTCCACAGTATTTCCCAGTCTGCTTTTCATTTTGATGTGAAGAATGGAAATTGTGCAAATTGTGCAAAGCAGAGAACTGGGCAGAAGCAAAGAGTTGGCTTCAAAGGATTTGCACTGCTCCCAGCAGGGTGATTTTGATGCAGTTATTATCTTCCCACTTCATTTTCTCTTCTCAGTCGTTATCAAACTAGGACATAAGAGGTTGTTTATTTCTGCTTTGCCACCAAATGAACTTTGCAACTTTTCAGAAAGGGGGGTGGGTGGGGAGTGGAAGAATATAAAATAAACCCTGTTTTGACAGTTCCTGGGGTTTTCAAGTAGCCCTGCAGCAGATCCTGACCTAGAAAGCCTTTATGCAACACATCTTGCTGTGGAAATTTATCTTCTGAGATCTCAGAAGACATGTATTTCTGCTTCTCCAGGCACGTGGTGTGGATGTGGCCTCTGTAGGGTTGTTTGCATGTCTAAAGCTGTGTATAAGAGAGGTTTTCTTTGATGTATAGGTGAGGAAGTAAGTAATATATCTGAGTGGAGTTCTAAAGCTATGGATGTTCAGCCTAGAGAAGAGAAGGCTGTGGGGTGACCTCATTGCAGCCACCCAGTACCTGAAGGGAGCAGAGAAACAGGAGTGAAATCAACTTTTTAAAAGGATAGACAGTGGCAGGACAAGGAGGATAGATTAAAACTAAAGGAAGGAAGGTTTAGATTGGATAATAGGGGGAAGTTCTTTGCAGAGAGAGTGGTGAGGGGCTGGAAGGGGCTGCCCAGAGAGGTGGTAGATGCCCCGTTCCTGGAGGTGTTCAAGGCCAGGTTGGATGGGGCTCTGGGCAACCTTGTGTAGCTCCAGGCCTGAGGTTGGTGTCCCTGCCTGTGGCAGGGTGTTGGAGCTCTGTGATCCTTGAGGTCCCTTCCAACCCAGATCATTCTATGATTCTATGATGTGTGAACCTAAGGTGGGAAGAGAGTAAGGGATACCCAACCCACAGCCTTACCATCATCGCTCCAGCCATTGTCTCCCAGCTTTGCCTTTTCCTTTTTCCTCTCTCCAACCTGCCCCTTGATGAACAGGGAGTTATTAAAAGCATACTCAGGCTATGCAGCAGCTCTGTAATAAGATCTGCATTTCTCACATAGCTGCTAAACCTCAATCAATATGGTTTTAATCACCATTTGTGTAACGTGCAATAACTATTAAATTTAAATGAAATGCATAGCTCAGAGCATGTAGAAGGCCCTGGCCAAAGTGCTAACTTTTCCCAAGTTGCTGGAAAGCTGGACTGTTGGGACAGAGTATTTATTCCTCTCATAAACCAGTTAAATCTTGGAGAAGAGGAAAAAATGCAGAGTAGCTATGGGAGGGATGGGGGAAAAGAGGAACAATGCTTCTTGCTATAATCAGCAACTTTGTGTTTCCCCCAACTTTTGTGAAGAGGGTAGTGTTCAAGCAGAGGTGCCTGGGTGCACTTTTTCCTGGTGTCTGTGTTGATAGGATGAAGAAAGGTGTTAGTGGGTATTCCCTGTGAGAAGCAGAGGCCCACAGGTTGTGAGTTGGATGGGAATGTGACTCAGAGCCGGGTGATGATGTGCTGCTGCCTTCCCTCCTGGTGCTGCACCCCATCCCTTCCCAGGGGCAAGCTGGTTACCAAGCTGTTACCACATCTTTGCCATGCTGGCCAAGGGAAATGTGTCTCCATATGAAATGCATTCCCAAGTGAAAGAGCCTCCATGCCCCAGTGGTGACCTTGGGAGCAGTCACCTTGGGTAAAGACCTATCTCTGCACTTAGATGTTCCAGCAGCAAAATGCAGACAGTGATAATTATAGCTCTGAGACGAGATTTCATGAAGGGTTTTGATGTGTTAGAAGTGTAGGGCTGATATAAATACCTAAAAACTACTATGAAACAGTTCCCTCTGGCAGCAGAAAAAGGCAGAGTGTATCTACACTGATTTTCAGGCAGAAGTATGCAGCAGGTACCTGCCAAAATTGGGTTAGCCTCTGCACCAAGACCAGGAGCATGAGAAGAGCTCTTGTTGCTTCTCCATGCACATGGCTCCAGCATTTCAATGTACAGCTTCTGGGACCTTGTGTGGCAAAGTATCCCAGCTCCTCTCAAAGCTGTAGTGGCTCTGAATGGGGCTTTCAGGTAATAGTGTAATTGTGAGTTCTTCCACCTCCATTGTCTTTCCTCCTCCAGTCCAAGGACTGATCTATTTGTTTAGCCTCTATTGTAAGGGTTCCAAGAGGCAAAAGGATTGGTTAAAGCCCAGGTATTATTAAAAACAACAACAACAAAGAAATGTCAAAACTTATTTCCTAAGAATATTTCATATATATATATATAAATATATATAACATTATCATATGCTGGCCAGTGTAAAGAAGTGGGAAAAAAATTGGGAAAGGAAATGGATGTACTATTAGCAGAGGGACAATGCCAATATGATCTCCAGATGTGGTTGGGTTTTGTTTTTCCCTTCTAAGCAAATTTCCCTTTTGTGTTTAAGTGCTGTAAATTGTATATCTCATTGTATGTCTCATTGTATGCATACAGTGTGCATGGTGTTGTTCATTCCCTGCCCTATTTGCAGCCTGCATCCTAACAAAGCAGACAGCCACAAGAGGGACTTGACTAAATTTAAATTAAAAACCGTTGTGCTATGCTCAGGGTGTGTGGTCAGCTCACAGCCCAGCTCTCTTTGATGAGGTAGCTGCTTCCCAGAATCCAAACCATAGCCAGGCAACTGTGTGTTGCTGCCACTAACAGGGATCAGGAGAGCTTTAGTGGGTTTTGCTCACAAATGATGTACATATCATGGGCTGATTCTCAGCTGGGGGGGGAGTCAATCAGCATAACCCTTTCCAGTCATGCATACCCCCCATGCTGATTAAGCCCCATGCTGATTTATCCCAACTGAATACCTGCACACTACTTTTCCAAAGCTCTGTGCTCTACATCCAAGATCATATCCATCCTTTGGCGTTAAAAGGATCAGTGTAAGTTTTTACTGCTCCTTTATAAATCCATTCTCTCTCACTTCTGATTTCACAGAATCACAGAATCACAAGGTTGGAAAAGACTTTTGAAGATCATGAAGTCCAACCAATCCCATCCTAAGCTAAACCAGATCCCTAAGTACCTCATCTACCCACATCCAGGGAAGGTGACTCAACCCCCTCCCTGGGCAACCTGTTCCAGGCCCTGACAACTCTTTCAGTAAAAAATGTTTTCCTAACATCTGATCTGACCCTGCCCTGGTCCAGCTTCTTGCCATTTCCCCTTGTCCTATCTCCTGTCACTTGGCTGAAGAGACCATCACCCACCTCTCTACAACCTCCCTTCAGGTAGTTGTAGGTGGTGAGAAGGTCTCCCCTCAGCCTCTTCTTCTCCAAGCTGAACTCCCCCAGCTCCCTCAGCTGCTCCTCATAGGATTTGCCCTCCAGCCCCTTCCCCAGCCTGGTTGTCCTTCTCTGGACTCACTCCAGGACCTCAATGTCCCTCTTGTGATGAGGAGCCCAGAACTGGACCCAGCACTCAAGGTGTGGCCTCACCAATGCCCAGTACAGGGGCACAATCACCTCCCCAGACCTACTGGCCACACTGGTTTTGATACAAACCAAGATACCATTGACCTTCTTGGCTGCCTGGGCACACTGGCTGGCTTAGGAGTTAATGTGTGTGGATGGTTGTGAAAGTGAGCTGTGAGTAAAGGAAGTATTAGGTCATATGTGAGTCACTGGCACAGGGTGCCCAGAGACACTGGGGGTGCCCCTGGATCCCTGACAGGGTTCAAGGTCAGGTTGGATGGGGGGCTTAGGGCACCCTGGGCTGATGGGGCTATCCCAGCTCCTGGCAGGGGTGTGCACTGAGGGGGTAATAGGGCTCTTTCAACCCAAACCAGTCTGGGTTCTGTGATCTACTTATATTTAGTGTATATATACATATATATGTGCATGTTTGCATAGACATGTGTAGGAAAGAAATGTGTGTGTGCATTTCACATACTCACATGTAAATATGAATCAATACACATATATAGAGATAAATATGTAGATACACGCATGCACACACCCCTGGGCTGTTTGTTTTCCTTAGCTAAATGCTCGGTGCATGAGTGAGAATGCACTGTACCCATGCAAGGTGCGTGCATGGCTGACCCAGGGACCACTACCCCCCTTCCCAGCCCTCCAACAGGTGCTGGAGAGCCAAATTCCACAGCCCACTTTGCTGGGAGTGTGCTGGGAAGGATGGTGGCACTCAGCCCATGACCCAGCCAGAGCCAATCCAACCTCAGTGGCAAAACCCACTTTGGTCCAGCAAACTTACTCATCCAAAACCCAGAATAGAAACAGTGATAATCCATTGATTGTGTTTTCTGGGAAGCAATGGAACATTGCAGCCCCTTGGTAGAACCAAATGAAAACTGTCCTGCAAGAAGACCTCCTGTGAAAGATCTTAGAAAAACAAACTGGTTTATAACCCACCCAGACTTGAAAAAACATTAACGAGGAAGAAGGAAATTAAGAAACTCATCACTGAGAACCCTGATAGGGTTAAGAGCAGCCTGATAATGACTGCTAAATGCTTGGGGGAAAGGAAAAATATAGAAAACAGGAAGAAAAAATGAAGAAAAACAAAAGATGGGGGGAAAAAAGAGAAAAAGATACAGGAAGAGGAAAAAGAAAGGAGGAAAAAGGGGATAAAATGTTGGTAAGGAAAATAGCTCAAACTTTTCAGTGCTTGTGGTTAATGCTGACTAGTAGGTAAGAGTCACAGCCTGGCAGGGGGTAAAAATGTTCTCTTTGCTTTAATGGTTGCAAAAAACACTCTCTTCTGTCTAGAAATTGTCACCACTTGCCACGTTGCTTGGTGACAGCACTTGATGGCGACTAAATCTGCCTACTCCAGCCTTGTGTATGGGGAGAAAGAGGCAAGAGCTGGCTGTGAGGACCATGAAAGAGAGTTGGGGAGTGAGGCTGCAGGACATGCATGATCTCCTGGTTCTTGGAAGAAACTTGTTTTCCAGTGTCACCTTGCAGGCTCTGTTGCAAAGCTTGTGGAAAACCGTCGCGGGTCAGGGCACTTGTTAATGTGATCAGGATTTGGACATTGACACTGGTGTAAGCAGAGTGAAAAGAAACCAGACCAGAACTCTGAAATGTCAACTCCAATTGTGGTTGTAGGAAACTTCAGATTTGGCTTCTTTTTACATAAATAAACAAACCTCCAAATCAAGTGAAAGGACCCCAGCAGGCTGAACAGAAAGGGTTTCTCCTTTCTCCTTTCACCTCCTCCCACCCCACCCCCAGTGGAATTTGAAATTTTGCTAAAAAGGCAGGATTTAAAATTGCTGTTCCCTTCACCAACCTCCCAGTTGGGGCTCAGCTTTTTGGATTTAAGCTCCCTGGTGATGCTGGGCAGGAACATCAAGTACGGCTGTGGTTACATGGTGAAATCAGAGCACGCTGGTTTTTGCCTTGCAGTGAATAAATTCCTGCTTTGGGGGAGGAGAAAAAGAACCAACACCAGAGTATGAAGTATGGCAGATATTAGCTTGTGCTCATGGATTTTCAACGGGGAAGTTTTTGCCCAGTTGAAACTGGGGCTGGGTTACAGCGCGATTGTTTTGGGAGCAGCACGTGTGCTACGCCTGCCAGCTTTGTGAAACAACAGCTGAGCTCTCCCCATCTCCAGTGCGCTATCACAGTGACTCCTTGGCAGCTTAATCCTGGTGGGGTTTTTTTCCAAGACAGAGTTGTAGAGCAGTTATGAGATTTTAAAGGGGGTCCAGCTACTGGTGTCAGGTATTGCACTTGGGCCAGAAGAATCCCAGACACAGATACAGACTGGGAGAAGAGCTTCTGGAGAGCAGCCCTGTGAGAAGGACCTGGGGATTCTGGTGGATGAGAAACTGAACATGAGCCAGCAGTGGCTCTGGCAGCTCACAAGGCCAATGGGATCCTGGGCTCCATCAGCAGAGGGGTGGCAACAGGGACAGGGAGGGGATTGTCCCTCTCTGCTCTGCCCTGGGGAGGCCCCAGCTGGAGTCCTGTGTCCAGAGCTGGGGCCCCCAATACAAGAAAGATGTAGAACTGTTGGAGAGGGGTCAGAGGAGCCACAAAGATGATCAGAGGGCTGGAGCACCTCCCCTATGAAGAGAGGCTGAGGGAGCTGGGCTTGTTCAGCCTGGAGAAGAGAAGGCTGTGGGGGGACCTCATTGCAGCCTTCCAGTACCTGAAGGGAGCAGAGAAACAGGAGGGGATTCAACTTTTTAAAAGGATAGACAATGGCAGGACAAGGGGGAATGAATTAAAGCTAAAGGAAGGAAGGTTTAAATTGGAGATTAGGGGGAAGTTCCTTGCAGAGAGAGTGGTGAGGTGCTGGAAGGGGCTGCCCAGAGAGGGGGTGTTGAAGGCCAGGTTGGCTGGGGCCCTGGGCAACCTTGTGTAGCTCCAGGCCTGTAGGTTTGTGGCCCTGCCTGTGGCAGGGTTGTTGGAGCTCTATGATCCTTGGGATCCCTTCCAACCCATGCCATTCTATGATTCTATGATGCTGTTTGGTTTCTCAGGAGCTGCAAGTGCACAAGGATGGACTGGTTTTGATGGAGACTGGTGGTTGGCATCATCCCATCCCTGGGAGGGCTTGGAGTGGTGATGGTTGCATTGTCATTGTTGGAGAAAAACAAAGCCCTTGGGACAGAGTTGGGAGAGTCTTATGGTAGTGGAGGATGGTAATGGTGTGGGGTTGCGTCAAGATTTGTCTGAAAAAGCTTCAGTATCTTCTACCCAGGACAATGAAGCTCTTTCATGTGTATTGCTAGGCTGCAAAACCTGGTCAGACTAGAGCTTAAAGGAAGAAAAACTCTGCAGATGGCTCTGTTGCCTGGTGCTGCTGGTGGAAGTACTTTGCCAAGGTGTTTTGTATCTCAGGGGACCTTGTGTAGGAGCAAGAGCTTCAGCCTCCACATCCAATAAGGTCTCCTTTTGCTTTTGGCAGATTTTTGCTTTACAGACAGCTTTCTTCTCAGTCTTGCTTGAGACCCATCAAGCTCATTTCACTTAGGCCAACTTAATGCCTCATGTGGTCTCATTCACTACTAGCATGCCTGGCACATCAATCAGCAACCTAGAGGAGTTACACAACCATGTCATCTGAGAGCAAAATGAGTTCAGCAAAAGGTGGTTGTTTTTAGGCTTGATGGAAGAATTAAAACATTAGAAGAAACCAGCTTGAATTTTCAGGAGGATGTATCAGCAACACACAAAAAAATCCCCCACAAAAATTCTTTTTTGGCAACAGAAAATTTATTTGTTCAGCCCAAAAAGGTTTTGGTAAGGTTTTGAGTGACCCAATGTGGGGGGAGTGGGGTTCTTTAAGTCAATTTTGCACAGGATTTGATGTTTTTATATAAAAATATTTGAATATAAAATTTAGACAGTTAAAAAGAAAAGAAAAATCAAAAGCTGCCAGTGTTTAGAAGATAAAAGATTACATTTTGGAAATGAAAGACAAAGGGAAAGGCTTTTATGTCAAAAGAATAAGTAATATTAATAATAATACCTCTTTTTTTCTTTTCACTTCTTTATCAAAATAAACACAGTAGTGGTATTTTTCCCTGGGAACTTTACAACATCTCAGACCTGCCAAATGCATTATCTTGTGACTCATTTTCCCTGTCCTGTTTGAGACTTTCTATCTTAAGATGATGGTATTGCAAGGGGTGCAAATGAAATGCTACCCCATAATTATGTGTGGAATGGTAGAGTCCACCATCCCCAAGATGTGGATTGGGAGATGGGTCTTATTTCCTTCTTAGCACCCACTTACTAGGAGGTTTCAGGGCCTGAAGTCCTTTAGGAAGTGTTGCAATGTGGTTCATAAGTTGTGTCCTTGGGGCTCTTCTCCAATAGACACCCAACCCATGAGCTATTGCCTACTTCAAGTGGACAGCACAGGCAACGTCTGACCTCTCCTACACCCCAGGCTCCCCTCCAGGATTTAACAGAGGGTATTTTTTAGGTTTTATAATTTCTTCCATGGTTGCAAACATCTGAACAAACATCTAGTGGTGAGCCTGGTAAAGAGGGGAGTTGCAGAGAAAGCGGGAAGCCAGACATCAATAAATGGCTGGAGACTCAAACCCCATGTTGTTACAAGGAGAACAGTCAGTCTACAAAATATTTTATATTTCTGGGGCTGGCCATTGCCAGAAGCTGTCCCAGTTCTCCAAAGTGGTTGTGTGTCATTCTCCTGTTGAGGAGAGGATCTGGAATTTCCCCTTCCCCTCTGGAAAGTTCTGGCAATCCCTTCCCCACCTGAGAAAGGGAGCTCTCAATTTATAGGCCACTAAGAGTTGAACAAGCACAGGGACTGAAAAGCACACTGTTCCTTCAACCCCAGAAGGTATTTACAAGAAAGCAAGAAATAAGGGGATGTGAAACCCTTGCCAGGGGACTGGCATACAGCTTTCCAGCTCAGGCTGAGGATGCCGAGCATCAGCGCCAAAGGTGAAGGTACTTTGAGTCTTCACATGCTTCAACAAGCCTCCTACAAAGGGCAAAGTTGAACCTGTGCCCTTATCAAGGTCTTATCAATCTGTGGTTCTTCACTCACTGGAGATTCAGAGCACAATATATGACTGAGCAGGTTTAGTCTGAGGTATTGAAGTTCAGGATTGTGTGGTATTTCATTCCTTTCCTCATGGGTTTCCCAAACTTGTTTCTCCACCTGGCTGCTTCACTGATCTCATGTCTCTCCAAAGTCCTCCACCATGGTATAACCTTTAGTGCTATGCACCTATCTCAGCTCTCCAGCTCTATCTCCACCTTTGGAGAGCTCTATCTCATCCCATGGAGAGACTCTGACACCCACAACACTGCTTCCTAACCCCAAACCAGACACTGCTGATTCATGCAAGGCTTTTGCATCTACTTTTTGGAGGACCAGGTGAATCAAAAGCCAGAACATGACAGACATCATCCAGGCTTATTCCAAAATTTGGTAGGGACCTGGAAGCCATAAGCTCTACTGAAGTTATTGTAGGAGCACAGATGACATACTGCTGTATTTTTTCATATTTTTGGAAACTCAGCTAAAAGAAAGATTCAAGGTGACCATCTTCTGGTGGAGAAGAGTACAGGCAAAAGTGGTTTTGTATGTCTTTATGCAGCAGCATCCTCTACATAACTTTAACAAAGACTTAACCTCATTTTGCTACTCATTTTTTAAATAAAGGTCTACACCTATTCAGCTGAAAATAATAATTTCTATCTTCACCTTCATTATCAGACTAGTTAAGGTATTGTAAAAGGCCAACAATTGACTCCCAAACAACATATTTTCTGGCTTTCCAGAATGACCTGTCATTTCTGTCCATCTCAATGTAACTTCTCTTCTGAAAACACTGGGCATCAAATGTAAAACTGAAAATGGCAGAGTTGTATGGTTTGATTTCTATTCTTCATAATATTCAGTATATTTTAGCTGCTCCCCATGAAGACCAGGCAGAGCATCTTGTACTGTCATGTGTCACAGCTCATATACTACCAAGTGCCTGTATGCTGTACGTTGCCTTCCCTCCCATCAGGCTATGACCAGAATATAGATGTGGAAAGTCCTTAAGGCAAACCTGGGAGCTAAATGTAGATGTACCAAAAGAGTATCAGAAGGTAGAGGAGATGAGAAATCAGGAGGGATTATCAAACAGCAGTAAGGGATTGAGATGTATGAGCTTTGACCGTGTGTCAAGGTTTGCTTTTGGGCAGTGGAGGAGCATATGCACATCATAACTGCTCTGCACAGAAAGTGCTGGGAGGGGAGGATGATGTGTATTAATGGGTTTTAAAAGGCCTTAGTTGAAAATAATTCAATGATTGTGAAATGCAAATGTAACTTGAACATGATACTGATGTGGATGGTCTTCTGGGCCTCTTTCCATTTGCTGCATTTCTGCCTCCTAAATTGGTCCCCCAAGAGCAAGTTGTTGAAACCCTTTTCCTTCTCCAAAACTAGTCCTGCCACTGAAAGCCTTGCTGTTTGTATTCAGATTCCTCAGTGTACTATGAAACAAGAACATTATCTCTTTGCTAGAGGGGCTCTTGACTGCTGGTTAGCAATGGTTTTATTCACAGGTCTTATTTCAGACTTATTTATGTCTGGCTTACAGTGCACAAGAGTTATGTGCTTGATTGAGATAATGTGGGTTTTTAATAAAAAATTCCCTGAGATAGGAAGCTGTGAATGATGTTAACAGCTCCAAGGGCATCTGTTGGACAAAAACAGCTTAATACCATTGTTTAGGAGAAGAGGACAGGAGCATTAAGGATACAGCTGATGCCTCTGCTAAACAGGTGATGGTCCCCTAAAGCCAAGGTTGCTAAAACAGCAGCAAAGCTGCATGACCCTTCCCACTTATTATGGAAAGATTTCAATTTGGACATCTAGTGTCTTCAACAAACATGCATCACAATCCAAAGATCAGAGCAGGAGAAAAGTGGAAGGAGATTAGCAGTCATCATCTCTATCTCTCATATGGATTTGTACCAAATACCACCCCTGTGAACCTTGATGCTGTGGATGGATGCCTGGAATGGTCTTGCTTCAAAACTCCGGTTGCCAACAGAAAAAAATCTGGGGGAAACTCAGTTCTTCTGAAGTGCCAGTAAATTTAATAAAAAAAACCCAAACCAAGCAATAACACAAGGGAAATCATCCTAGTCTACTTCCAAGAGACTGGAGAGTGTAAAGCCATACCTGGGAAAGCAAATTCACATCAAGCCTGTGAGGAGGTTTTGTAGCCTCCAGCTTTGAGCAAAGAGGACTGCTCTCTGCTAACTGAGCTCAGTAGAAGTGTGGGGGTGATGCTGGTGTGCAGTGTTGTGAGTGCTGGGAGGCAGGAGTGGTCCTGGACATCACAGACACCACTGGGGAATTTCAGTCCCATATATGCCCGTTGCATTAGAAGCACTGCTGCCTTAGAGTCTGGATATGGGCTCACTGCATCCACAGTGCACTGGGACTCCTTTGCTCACTGCTTGCCTTAGCCTCATCCCATTTTTACAGCCCACCATCTGGGTCCCTCCTGCCTGAGGTCTCTTGGGCAGTCTTCATGGACAGCTCAACCCTTGCTCTTGGCACATGGAGCTGGCTTTGGTTTTGTGTACTCCACACCATTCTGAGGGAAAGGGGAGGGAAAACAAAACCCCATCCGTCTTTAGACTAAACATAGCTCAGGGTTTGTTCCATCCATCTTCAATGATACCTTGTGGCTGAGTAAATGATGACTTGCAACTCCATGGTGGTATGTGCTGAGAGAGGAGAAAATAGCAGCAGTCACCACCCACACATCTCTGCAACTTTCCTGAGAGGAAGTCGTGCCTGGGTGGTAGCTCTGGTCAAATCATCTGCCACCAACTTGCCAGCTGTCACACATGGTCCTCCAGCTCTGGGTGATGTTTTTCTAGGGACCATGATTAGAGGTAAGGCATGGTCAGCCCTTCAGCTCAAACCTTCCCTTTGATCCAGCCATGGGAACATAACAGTCATCCTTTTTTGCTCTGGTACAGTTTCTCCTGGTCTGCAGTTTAGCAAAGAGCTAGCTCATGCCTTCTGGGTGGGACTCATCAAATGATAAGAAAAGGACTTCTACATTTGTGCTAGAGCTTTTAAATTTAAATCTCTATGATGGATTGCTCTTAAGAAGAATCCCATGGCAGAGATGTAGACATCTAAGTGTGAGAGGGATTCTTCTTAAGAAGAATATACTAATGATACCTGAATAAACATCTAAGTGTAGCTGAGATGTCAGAGACCCCATGTTTACTTTATACCAGTAGAAGGGAGTGGGCACTTCTAGTGTGTGATTTGACTTGTTTTAGGTCTATCCTTGGGGAGATGAGTGCCAGTATATTTTAAAAAAACCCCAAAACCAAACAATAACCCAAGGGAAATCATCCTAGTCTACTTCCAAGAGACTGGAGAGTGTAAAGCCATACTTGGGAAAGCAAATTCACATCAAGCCTGTGAGGAGGTTTTGTAGCCTCCAGCTTTGAGCAATGAGGACTGCTCTCTGCTAACTGAGCTCAGTAGAAGTGTGGGGGTGATGCTGGTGTGCAGTGTTGTGAGTGCTGGGAGGCAGGAGTGTTCCTGGACATCACAGATACCACTGGGGACTTTCAGTCCCATATATGCCCGTTGCATTAGAAGCACTGCTGCCTTAGAGCCTGGATATGGGCTCACTGCATCCACAGTGCACTGGGACTCCTTTGCTCACTGCTTGCCTTAGCCTATTTAAATCCCTATTTAAATTAAGTTAATCCAATTAATTGGATTTCATTCAAGGTGAATCATGACTGAGAATTGCAAACAAAGTGATAATCCCCTGAATGAGCTTGTTCAGATAAGGACTGAGAAGGGCAGACACAAAAACAGTGGCCTGATTTTCAACAATTGCAGGATTATTGTTGACTACTGCCTAACAAGTCCACCAGGTGGTTTGTGGTTCTTTCTTCCAGAAGATGCTCAGAAACACTATGATAGAGAAAGATAGGCAGAGAACTGGTAGGAAATAGGAGTTTTGGGCTGTTGCCCTGCAGGCTTTTGTGTCCTATGAATACTAGAGCTCCTTGTGCTGTTAAAGGTATCTGGAGACAGAAGAGCAGCTGGGAACTGTGCACTGAGCCCCAGGTGGAATAAAGAGGTTGGTGTTGTCATGCTCTGCATGTCACAGCCACCCTGACTGGAAAGCTATGGAGGTACAACAGCTCCACCCTATAACGTTATGAAAATCCCAAGTAGATGATGAAGGGATGCATCACATTGTATTTCATCTTAAAAGAAGGAAACAGAGTTTGTATTTGAGGTTCTCTCTAAGCCTTTGTTCCACTTAGCTGCTTTGCTACCAAGGAACAAAATATGTTACTGCACAATGAGAAGTGGTCATCTTCATAAGGAAAATCTGACCCAAAATGTGTGGGCTCATACATATGTTGGAAATGGGGAACAGTCATATATGTCCCCAGAGGGATGCTTCCAAGGGTGTGTAGGCATCTCCTGTTAGGTCTGTTCCATGTGTATGCTTTGCATGTGTGTATTTGCATGATTTTGCATATCAAAATATGCAATTCAGAGGTAGAATTATATCCACAACATGGTCCATAGTTGTCCCTGGATTTCCCATTATTCATCTGTTCAACATAAGGGCAATCTACCAGCCTTCCTGCACTGCAGGAATATCCCCACCCATAGGGTCACCCACCCTATTGGTTTTCTCTGAGAGGCAGGTGTAAGTTCTGGAGTAAACTCGGCTTGCTGAGCTGTGTCTGTTCATTCAGAAGCTTGGACCTCATATCCTAGCACTATGTTTCCTTCTTTTCCACTTGAGCTTAGCAGCTCCTGTTGACATCTTGGAGCATTTTTGAAGCCCAGAGTTGGAAGAGGGCAGTGACATGTAAAATGGGGTGAGTCTAAAACTTGGGAAACAGGAGGAAAATTGAAGTGATGAGAAAACATAAGACTGCTTACAGAGTCAGAGGAAAGTCCAGTGAGTTGTCAAAAAAATAATTCATCATAGTACAGCAGTGGTTATTAGAAGATGCTTTAGGAAAAAGTACAAGGTCAGGGAAAAACTGCCCCAAAACCCTCTCCTAAACATCAAGCAGAGCCTTCCCCCTCTGTTCTGCTGGAAAAAACTATGGGTAGTAGATACCCATATGTCTAGAGGTAAAACACTTTCAGCTTAGGATTTACAAGGTGCTACAATAATCATCATAGAATCATAGAATGGCATGGGTTGGAAGGGACCCCAAGGATCATAGAGCTCCACCCCCCCTGCCACAGGCAGGGACACCAACCTCAGGCCTGGAGCTACACAAGGTTGCCCAGGGTCACATCCAACCTGGCCTTGAACACTTCACAGAATCACAGAATCACAGAGTTGTAGGGGTTGGAAAGGACCTCGAGAGATCATCAGGTCCAACCCCCCTGCCAAAGCAGCTCCCCAGCTCATACTGCAGAGGTTGGCATCCAGACGAGTCTTGAATATCTCCAGAGAAGGAGACTCCACCACCTCCCTGGGCAGCCTGTCCCAGGGCTCCCTCACCTTCACTGGGAAAAAGTTCCTCCACATGTTGGTGCGGAAATTCCTGTGCTCCAACTTGCAGCCATTGCCCCTTGTCCTGTCCCCACAGACCAAAGAAAAGGGGCTGGCCAATTCCCCCTGCATCCCATACTTAAGATATTTATAGACATTAATAAGGTCCCCCCCCCAGTCTTCTCTTCTCCAGGCTGAATAGCCCCAGCTCTCTCAGCCTTTCCTCATAGGAGAGATGCTCCAGGCCCTTCAGCATCTCCGTAGCCCTTCTCTGGACTCTCTCCAGGAGATCCCTGTCCTATTTATACCAGGGAGCCCAGCACTGGACACAACACTCCAGGTGGGGCCTGACCAGGGCAGAGTAGAGGGGGAGGATCCCCTTCTTTGACCTGCTGGCTACACTCCTCCTGATGCCCCCCAGGATCCCATTGTCTCTCTCAGCCCCAGGGCACACTGCTGGCTCATGGCCACCCTGTCATCTACCAGGACCCCCAGGTCCTTCTCCACAGAGCTCTTCTCCAGCAGGTCAACCCCCAGCCTGTACTGATACATGTGGTTGTTCCTCCCAACTTCCAGGGACAGGGCATCCACTACTTCTCTGGCCAATCTGTTCCAGCCCCTCACCACTCTTTCTGTAAAGAACTACACCCTAATATCTAATCTAAACCTGCCTTCCTTTAGTTTTAATCCATTCCCCTTTAGATGCTGATGAGATGTTATCAGCAGTGGAGAGTCCCTTGGGAAGAGACTATAGCAGGAACACAGCAGAAGCAGAAGAATGGCCAAAGGGAATCTACAGCCTTGTGGTGGGGTCAGAGGTCTTAAAGGTGGGGCTGTTGAATGGGAAAAGTGAAGGAGAAATTTCTGTTCTAGAATATTATTTTCTTGGATTTCTGGGTCAGTATTTTTCATAGACCTCACAAGCACCCAGAACCATCACACAGAGACTAACCCAGTGCTCTCATTTGCTACAGCTTTCTGTTTTCATTTGGCTTTTATTGTTTGTCTCTTTCAGGTTGAATTCACTCCTGATCAGATTGAAGGTGAGGAAGATGTGTTTCTCTTCTGTGCACAGCAAATACCAACACTGGGAGGTGCCTGGAAGTGCTGAGTGGACATGGGTGTGGGATAGGAGCTCCCTTGAGAAGGGAGTTGACTCCTGCATTTAATTCATGGTTTAATTGGTCAGTCCTCCTCCAAATCCTCTGTTTAGCTAGTCAAGAGAAAAGGGGGAATGTCATGCACTATGCAGATTATTATTTCATTAAAGAAAATATCAGCTTCTCTGCCAATAAAGCAAAACCAAAAAAGACCAAAACAACCCCACACTGCCAAAACCTCAGTCCTATCTACTCTTTCTTTAAGAAAACCCACAAACAAAATGTCAATTCTTTCAAGAGAAAGTCTCACAACTCTGCTTTTTGAGAGCTTTTTCAAGGATTCAACCCAAATTTAATGTCTTGAAGTTTTATGACAGCTCTCCAGAAACCAGCAAATAATGACAGTGGCAGCATTTGGGGGTTAGAACCAATGATCTCTGGAGGTCCCTTCCAATCCCTACCATCCTGTGATTCTGTGATTTGCTTGCAAAGCAAAACATCATCAGTAGTTTCTGAACCCCTTGTCCCAGCCCAAGAAACTGATACTGGAACCACATGAAGTCCTGGGAACACAACCACTGCAGCTGTCCCCTTTTTCCTCAGCTACCAGCTTGCTTTTTATTTAAATGGATAATTGAGAGATTGAGTCAAACATCTGGCAGAATTTTGCTTTGGTCTTCAAACACTTGGCAGAACTTGGGAAAGCCTATGAAAAAATGGTATCAGAAAGTGAGTAAACTGGAACAGATTATAAATTATTATTATCATCATCATTGATAATACTTAATAATAAATCACAGGCTAACCAGTTAGGCTGATTCAGATAGGAGAGGTAAAGAGAGAAGGGAGCAAATGCCATAGTATCTTAAAGATTGAAGCTTTCCCACAGAGATGCAACATTACCTTGGGATTTTCAAGCTCCCCCTTAATGGCTTCAGTTTCTATTTTCTAACAACAGGTCAAAGGTAACTCATGATTAGAGGCAACAGTTAAGTTCTGGGAACCTGCCCCTTTTCCACTCCCACAGTTATGGGAGGGTCAGTTCTGAGCCACAAGCATTTGAACTAGTCCAGCAGCACACAAAAGCTGAATCTCTTATCAGTTAATGTTTTGGGGATTGGATAGGACCCACCCAGTTTATATGCCTTGTTTTCTCTCTCCCTGAGGGGAACTAGCTCTAGAAACTCTGTCAGAGGTTGGGAAAAGACCTATTCAGAAGTAACAGGATGCTTATCCGACTATTAACCCATTGGAATGGATAAGAAATGGCAAATTTGGAGCAACCCTGGGGGCTGCCATAGAAGTTAACATGCCTAGAGAAGATGTAGACCATCTCTAGAAACAAAAAGCTTCATCTTTTCTTATTCTTCTGTTTTGCTTCTTTTTTTCCCCCTTACATCTGCCTTGCAGTCTAGCTGTGCTCACTGCATGCACAGAGAAAAGCTGGAAATCCAGGACTTGTGACATAGGATGTCCTTGAACTATCAAAGGGAAAACTGTGGGACAGGAAGCAGACAGCATCCTCTCTATGAGAAAGGCTACAACAGCTTAACAGAGTTATACTGTGTGCTAGTGCTGGGGGAAATACTAAATATGCTCAAGGTTAATCCCACAGTTGGTTCATAGGTTCTAATGGCCTCAGCATTAACAAGGGACTGATGGCTGCTCATCAATCAGCTCCTCAATTCCTTTCTTCCTGTCCTCTTTCTGGTCCTCCCCCCTGCTTTCTTCACCTGACCTTTAGAAGGTTCTTAGCTTCATAGGTGAGTGGGAGGCAGATTTATAGTTTCTAGATAGATATTCACTCCTAGATAGAGCTTGGATGCTTCAGATGCAGAATTATATCCACAACATGGCCCACAGTTGTCCCTGGATTGTCTCTGGCACACCTTGTCCTCTATATTAGTTTGCATATGTCTGAACTTGCCAAGAAGTGTGCTACAAGTTTGAGAAAGCAATAAATCACTATTCCAGTACTTGGGACTGGTTTATTTTGTGTTAAAAGCACAGGTAAGAAAGCAAGCACTACTTGCCATGATTTATAGGTGTTATACTGGCTGTTGGCATGACTTGAGAGTTGGGACTCAAAGGAGCTCTACATTAATGCATCTTTTTGATTTGTTTTCTCCTTCCAATTCTCTCCTCACTCTCAAACTCCCAAGACTGCCAGCTCTCCCTTTCTCCTGGGTTTCAGTTGTACTTGCTTTGTTCTGGGTTCATTTTCAACTGTGTGTTGTACTGTTAATTTTGTCAAATTTCTTCTTTCCAGAAGCCATAAGGAATTCACTTGTGTTACCTTTATTTGTGGTGGGGTTTTTTCTTTGGTTTTGTTTGTTTTTTAACTCTCTAATGTATAATAATCACTTCTTTCTCTCTCTGCATCTCTCTCTTGACCATATCAGGAGCTAGGTGTCTCAGTGAGTTTAGGTGCTTTCCCATTTGTCAGCTGGAGCTAGATTAGTAGGAGGTCCATTCTATCATAGATCATAGGGGTTAGAAAGGGACCTCAAGAGATCATCAGGTCCAACCTCCCTGCCAAAGCAGCACCCCAGCTCATATTGCACAGGTCAATGTCCAGATTAGTCTTGAATATCTCCAGGGAAGGAGACTCCACCACCTCCCTGGGCAGCCTGTCCCAGGGCTCCCTCACCCTCACTGGGAAAAAGTTCCTCCCCAGGTTGGTGTGGAACTTCCTGTGTTCCAATTTGCAGCCATTGCCCCTTGTCCTGTCTCCACTGACCAAAGAAAAGGGGCTGGCCATTTCCCCCTGCATCCCATGCTTAAGATATTGATAAACATTGATCAGGTCCCCCCTCAGTCTTCTTTTCTCCAGGCTGAAGAGTCCCAGCTCCCTCAGCCTTTCCTCCCAGGGGTGATGCTCCAGGCCCCTAATCATCTTCGTAGCCCTTCTCTGGACTCTCTCCAGGAGATCCCTGTCCTTTTGATCCCAGGGAGCCCAGAACTGGACACAACACTCCCGGTGGGGCCTGACCAGGTCAGAGTAGAGGGGGAGGATCACCTCCTGTGACCTGCTGGCTACACTACTCCTGATGCCCCCCAGGATCCCATTGTCTCAGCCCCCAGGGCACACTGCTGGCTCATGGCCACCCTGTCACCCACCAGCACCCCCAGGTCCTTCTCCACAGAGCTCTTCTCCAGCACCCCTAGTCTGTACTGATTCCAGCAGTTATTCCTTCCCAGGTGCCAGACTCCCCACTTGCTTATCTTGAATCTCATCTGGTTTCTCCCTGCCCAGCTCTCCAGCCTGGCCAGGTCTCACTGAATGGCAGCGCAGTGTTCCTGTTCCTGTTCTATGTGTTAGATATTACTGCCAGTCAGTTTATTGTGATTGACCCCAGCTGGTTTCCTGGCAGGTGATTGAATTGCTGGTGGAGAAACAGACAACACAACATCTCAAGGTCTTTCCAGCCATAACTTCTAGGATACTCTGAACCTTCTTGTTAAGAAAAAGACTTTTATGCCAGACTTACCTCACTGCAAGGATTCAGTGTTATGTTAGCCTTCAAAATGTTAGCCTCAGAAGGAGAATAATGATCTGTGGGTGAAACCATGTGTAACACACCTACCTGCATGTGTTCCTGCCTCAACTGGGAGTGAAATTCATTGGTTGTGGCAATGTGTATTTATGAAACAGAATTCCTGGCTTCTTCAGCCCCCTAAATTGCTGAAAGGAGATGAATATGAGCTATTCAAGATGAGAAGATAGGTAGCAATTAAGCATATGAAAATATACACTGTTTCTGCTAGCGGTTTCATGGCTAGCAGGAGGACAAAGGAGATCATAACCATGCTGGTTTCATTGCTTTGATGGAAACTTGCATTAAGCCAACAAATGCAAATGCTAATAATAATAATAATAATAAATAGTTTGCTTCTGTATATTGACAAAATGGGGTTTCCAAACCCACAAACCAGTGCTCTGGTGAGAGGTGGCTACATCTCATTTTAAATAAAGTTTAAAAGAAAAATGGGAGAAAATGTGAACTGTCAGTAACCATGATGAATTGTGAGCCTTTAGGAGGTGGTGTGAAGGGTGCTCAGGTCTCAGAGTAGGTAAGCGGCGGGTGGATGTGTATCTCAGGGAGGTAGGTGTGTTTCTCATCCATCTCAGCTTCTGAGACCCCCCCACCCCAGCACAGGACAGAGCTGGTAATGGGGTTCTGACCCCCTTCCACTCACAGCAAGGAGCCCATGGAAATCCACTATTGCCCTCTGCTGGAGTGAGGGCTGGCAATGGAACCTGGGCTCCAGCTGTGGTGATGGAGAAGGCAAAGATCCAGGGGAGAGGCAAGGAGGGAAAGAAAGATGAGAATGCAAAGAAGAAAACAAGGGGGGTGTTAATTTGTCCAAAATGGGAGAATGCATCACTGTTGAAAAGTGTTGGATGAGGAATGAAATGAGAAAGATATGAGTGGAATGATAAAGATAGAAAGAGAGGGAGAAAAGGGGAGAGGCAAACCCAGCAACACTAGAAGGAAGGATAGGGGAAATAAGCAAAGGAGAAGAAAGGAAAAAAGTGTGTGTGTGAGGGAAATAATGAGGAGAATGAACTGAGAAGAGGAAGATGGAGAAGATCTGGCATGCAGAGTAAATGACTCAAAGGTTGAGTGAGTCAGGATCTGGGGGGAGAAAAAAAAACCCCTTATGGTGTTTGGAGAGGAAAGAAATATATACAGAAGAGTAACAACAGGACAAGGGACAGATTGAGGGGTTCACACCTTTAATGCCAAAGCTGTGACTATAGACAGTGAGCTATGCTGTGTTTTCATGAAAGGATAACAGCTTATTACTGTTGGTTCTGCCCTGAGATGCTCCTTTGTCTCAGCAATGTGTCTGCAACTCCTACAAGAAGAGGCAAGCCTGAGTAACTAGTGTCTGGGGAAGTCTCTCCTTGGATTCTGCACTGACTCCATTAATTAGTGGTAGAATGGGGACCCTTTCCCTTGGGAATGCTCTTGTCAAGATAATTGCCTCTTGGAGTGGTAAGAGAGGCCCTTTTCACCCAGAAGAGAAGACTTATGTACACAAGGATGTAGTAGAAGGGAGCTGGCTGTCTTGCAAGGGGAAGGGCTCTGCATGGGTGCACAGGGGAAAGCAGGCAGATGTGAAACCTCTGGAGGGAATGATTGCATCTCCACGTGTGACATCTGGCCTGGCATTGGTAGCTGATGGCATAGCAAAGCTTCCTTCTCCAGATGCAATTGGAGTAGGTGTTAAAATAAAAGGAAAATCAGAGGATTCTTATGAATCTGCTCCCTGAAGCACACTGTGAAACACAACTGTTGAAGTATAAGGGTTTTTTATATACCTTCTACCTTGCCCTACCAATAGACAGTTTGTTGTGTCATGATTCCAGTGGGTTATCATGGCACATCTTGTAACTTGATAATAGAGGTTCTTCTTTATCTCAGTGGGCTGTGTCAGTGTTCTTTAAGGGTATAATGCAGATTACAGTATCCAGTTAGCTAATGATCCGAACTTCTATTGAATTCTGTGCCATTCTGAGTGCTCCTGATGAGCTGGAAAGCTCTCAAGTGCTAACAATCATTTCTATAAGGTTTTCTGCACTTTCTAATGTTAGCTGAGGCAGAAATACCAGGAGAAGAGCATTTGACCTCTTCAGTTCCATTCCTTGATTGAATTGGAAAATGCAGGGGAGGAGGAACACAAACACTACAGATAACAGCAGGAACAAAGCTCATCAAACTTGTTCCCAAACTGTGGGGGGAAAAAAAGGGCAAAAAAAGCTCAGGCAGGGTTAAGGAGGAAGGTCAAGGCTTTCTTTGACTTTATCTGAGGGAGTATGGCATGCATTTCTCTTTATCTTTTTGCCTTGCAGAATTTAAGGAAGCATTCTCACTCTTTGACCGGACTCCTAAATCTGAGATGAAAATCACATACGCTCAATGTGGAGATGTCTTGAGAGCTTTGGGGCAGAATCCAACCCAGGCTGAAGTCATGAAAGTTCTTGGGAGACCCAAACCAGAAGGTTGGTGTCCTGTGTTTGTTTCAAAAAAGATGACTCCCAAGATGTATTAGTGAAACAGATGAGGTCTCCATTTTTCTGATGGAAAGGCTAATTGTGAAATAACAAAGGACATGGAACAGCCTCTGCAAATCACTAGAAGAAAAGTAAGTGAGGGTCACTTACTGAGCCATTAAGACTTCAGTGCACATACAGTGATTGGTCAGTTAGTTTAATTTTAATTGCAAAAAGGTAGAGAAAGGAAGAAATACTTTTGAGCCTAGTCACAAACAGAAAAGTAATCCCTATGGAAATACAGCTTCCCAGGAGACTTCATCTGTGGCTATTTCCTCTTTGCCTGGTTTGTACTTGGTACAAACTCACATGTAGAAATCACACATTCTGCAGGGTGGAAGGGAAGGAATGGTACAGCTGAGCATAAGCAACTTGCTTTGTAGAAAGTAAATCTAGGTACTAAATTGCAAGAAATCTACTAATTTTAGTCATCTTTGGTTCATTGGTTCCTTAATTGTATTTGTGGGGTTTTGTTGCTCCCCCCTCCTCCCTAAAATGATGCAAAGTCTGGAGAAAACTAGATCTCAGCCAGTTGTTTCACATTTTATCTTGTGCTGTGAGTTTCTGTATGCATTGAGTTGAAAGTCAGTTGAAGAAAGTGTAACCTTTGATTAAATAAACAGAATCTTTTCATCTTCACAAACATGGTAAGTAAATCAGGTAACAGGCTGCTTTTCTGGCACAAAGAGGATCAGACACTGATTATTGTCCATAACTAAGCATGCAAGTGCTGGCATTGGTGGTGAAGATCATAGAATCATAGACTGGTCTGGGTTGGAAGGGATCCCAAGGATCATAAAGCTCCAACCCCCCTGCCACAGGCAGGGACACCAACCTCAGGCCTGGAACTACACAAGGTTGCCCAGGGCCCCATCCAACCTGGCCTTCAACACCCCCAGACACGGGGCACCCACCCCCTCTCTGGGCAGCCTGTTCCAGCCCCTCACCACTCTTTTTGTAAAAAACTTCCCCCTAATATCTAATCTAAACCTTCCCTCCTTTAGTTTTAATCCATCCCCCTTGTCCTGCCATTGTCTATCCTTTTAAAAAGTTGATTCCCCTCCTGCTTATAAGCTCCCTTCAGGTACTGGCAGGCTGCAATGAGGTCCCCCCACAGCCTTCTCTTCTCCAGGCTGAACAAGCCCAGCTCCCTCAGTCTCTCTTTGTAAGGCAGGTGCTCCAGCCCTCTGAGCATCTTTGTGGCTCCTCTGACCCCTCTCCAACAGCCCCACATCTTTCTTGTGTTGGGGCCCAGCTCTGGACACAGGACTCCTGCTGGGGCCTCCCCAGGGCAGAGCAGAGAGGGACAATCCCCTCCCTGTCCCTGCTGCCACCCCTCTGCTGATGGAGCCCAGGATCCCATTGGCCTTGCGAGCTGCCAGAGCCACTGCTGCCTCATGTTCAGTCTCTCACCCCCCATGACACCCAGGTCCTTCTCACAGGGCTGCTCTCCAGGAGCTCCTCTCCCAGTCTGTATCTGTGTCTGGGATTCTTCCGGCCCACGTGCCACCCCTGACACTTGGCAGCGTTGAAGCTCAGTAGGTTCACCCGGGCCCATCTTTCCAGCCTGTCAAGATTGATGCTTGCCTTCTTCCTGAAGGAATCTAACTTAAAATTTAAGTCAGAACATGTGTCATTAACATAATATCACATAGTTTATACAGATGTATGCCAAAGGAATGTGACCTTGCAGTCAATCGAATTGTCTCACATTTAGGAGAATGAGTTAATTTAATGGCCCCTGTGTGTCAATGAGTTTTACAATGACAAGTTTTTGCCTTTTAAAATTACTTTGATGACAGGCATTCACATGTGTGTGCTAAAAACACAGACATTTTGAAGGCATCCAAAGAAACACAGGGACAGACTGATCATGAGGACACAGCTTGTTCTGCAAAAATATGTTAGAAGGACTGTAATGGGTTCAGTAATATCTCCCTCCAATATTCACTGTACAATTGATATCTTTTCACAAGAAAGGAAATATCTCCTAGACCATATCTACATTCAGGCATTTCTTGATCACTTCTCTGTCCTTTCCTTCCACTTAGGTGGAACTGGCAATGAAGCCCTCATTCAACAGCTATAATATGTCAGGATATGGCAATGACACAGTGGCAAGTAGGACAAGAAGCTATGTAGAAATAAAATGCCCTTTGATGCTCTTGAAAGGCAAGGAATTAGGAAAATTTGGTACACAGACCTGGTCCTGCCTGTTTGCTCTAAAACTCCTCTCTCAGTATGATTTTAAACACTTCTGCCTTAGTAGGGCTGCAAAGCAAATCTGTGTTTGCATTGGGTATGAGCTTCTCTTACTGTCTTCTGCTTAGTTTCTTACTTTTGTGATGCATGAAAACAGCCTTAGGACTCTAACTGTATTTTAAACAGCATTTTTTTCCCCTTATATTTGTATATGTCAGATAGTAGCAGGGAGATTATCTGTCTGTCTGTCTGTCTATCTATCTCTCTCTATCATCTATCTATCTATCTATCTATCTATCTATCTATCTATCTATCATCTACCTCATCATCTATCATCTATCTCTATTATCTATCTATCTATCTATCTCTATCATCTATCTATCCTCTATGTATGTATATATGTATATCATCTATCTATCTATCTATCTATCTACCTATCTATTAAACACTCTTATTTCTCTCTCTGACTATCCATTCTTCCACCTGTATTTTAGATATTTCTAGGCTTTTCTCTCCCCTTTAACTGGCTTCTATCACCACAGTTCTGTCCTCGTCACCTGCCACATGGTTAGTCCTCAGCTCTTCCTGACCACCAAAACATTTCATTTCCACCTCTCTCTGTAGACATGAACTCCAAGATGATTGACTTTGAGACCTTCCTGCCCATGCTCCAGCATATTGCCAAGACAAAGGATACAGGCACCTATGAGGACTTTGTGGAGGGTCTACGTGTGTTTGACAAGGAGGGAAATGGGACTGTGATGGGGGCTGAGCTGCGCCACGTTTTGGCTACACTAGGTAAGGTGAACCTTTCCTCATGCAACTTCATAACTGAGGTCTCTCCATACACCTTGTATCACTATAGCCAACCTTTATGGAGACAATAACTAGGCAAGGCTCCTCTATTGTTCTCAGTTAGAGACTAGGAAAAGTTCTTTAAATAATGAAGCTAAAAATCACTGACCTGCAGATAAAAAATTTGCCTTCCTTCCTCCCTCCCTCCCTCCCTCCCTCCCTCCCTCCCTCCCTCCCTCCCTCCCTCCCTCCCTCCCTCCCTCCCTTCCTCCCTTCCTCCCTTCCTCCCTTCCTCCCTTCCTCCCTCCCTTCCTCCCTCCCTTCCTCCCTCCCTTCCTCCCTCCCTTCCTCCCTCCCTTCCTCCCTCCCTTCCTCCCTCCCTTCCTCCCTCCCTTCCTCCCTCCCTTCCTCCCTCCCTTCCTCCCTTCCTCCCTTCCTCCCTTCCTCCCTTCCTCCCTCCCTCCCTCCCTCCCTCCCTCCCTCCCTCCCTTCCTCCCTTCCTCCCTCCCTTCCTCCCTTCCTCCCTTCCTCCCTTTCTCCCTTCCTTCCCCCTTCCCCCTTCCCTTCCCTTCCCTTCCCTTCCCTTCCCTTCCCTTCCCTTCCCTTCCCTTCCCTTCCCTTCCCTTCCCTTCCCTTCCCTTCCCTTCCCTTCCCTTCCCTTCCCTTCCCTTCCCTTCCCTTCCCTTCCCTTCCCTTCCCTTCCCTTCCCTTCCCTTCCCTTCCCTTCCCTTCCCTTCCCTTCCCTTCCCTTTCTTTCCTGCCTGTCTGCCTTTATTTCTCAGTAAATATTATATTTCTATCACCATAAAATTATCCAAACATTGGGAATTCCATCTATTCCTTCAACATTTGTCTCCATTATTCTGTACCTTCAAGAAAAGCTTTTAGATGAAGCACTTTCGATCAGCCACCTAACAGAATCTTCTCTAAAATGGAAAGCCCCTTTTCCTAAAGGAGGGATCAATATTTCCCCATCCTCTCAAATTTTTTACTTCAGAAGGTCAGTTTTCACAGGGAGTGATGAGAACAGAATGATTGTAAGCTGGAAAATCTGGCTGTAACTTAATGACAGGTTTCCAATTTGGATTAAAAGGTACTGATATCTTGTCACCTGAATGCAGTAAGCATTGCTCAAGACCAGCTTTTTATACTAGTGGTTGTCTGCTATTTAAAAAGAAGAATAAGCCTTTACTAAAGAGATTTCATTTAGACCAGAGGATTCTGGGCAACCTTGTGTAGCTTCAGGCCTGAGGTTGGTGGCAGGGGGGTTGGAGCTCTATGATCCTTGGGGTCCCTTCCAACCCATGCCATTCTATGATTCCATGATTCTATGATTCAGGACAAGGGGGAATGGATTAAAACTAAAGGAATGAAGGTTTGGATTAGATATTAGGGGGAAGTTCTTTACAGAGAGAGTGGTGAGGGGCTGGAACAGGCTGCCCAGAGGGGGGGTAGGTGCCCCGTGTCTGGGGGTGTTCAAGGCCAGGTTGGCTGGGGCCCTGGGCAACCTTGTGTAGTTCCAGGCTTGGAGGTTGGTGTCCCTGCCTGTGTCAGGGGGGTTGGAGCTCTGTGATCCTTGGGGTCCCTTCCAGCTCTGCCCATTCTATGATTCTATGATTCGATGATTCAGGACAAGGAGGAATGGATTAAAGCTAAAGGAGGGAAGGGTTAGATTGGATATTAGGGGGAAGTTCTTTACAGAGAGAGGGGTGAGGGGCTGGAACAGGCTGCCCAGAGAGGGGGTAGGTGCCCCATCCCTGGAGGTGTTCAAGGCCATGTTGGCTGGGGCCCTGGGCAACCTTGTGTAGCTCCAGGCCTGAGGTTGGTGTCCCTGCCTGTGTCAGGGGGGTTGGAGCTCTATGATCCTTGGTGTGCCTCCCAACCCCAATCAGTCGGTGTATCTGATTGGCTTACACTGACACGTAACCACACTACACAATAGAGACAATGTGACCCCCAATGCCTGGGGGGTCAGCAGCCAGAAGGCACAAGTCTGTCATGGGCTCTGCAGCACATCTGTGAGGCCATAAATATCAGAGACACTTGGAACATCTCAAACACCAAGAACCTACATGTGGGAGAATGAACTGAGCTTCTCTGCACACGCTATGGATGTTCCCTCCAGTTGAATTACTCCACTGCTTGAGCTTCTATGTTTAAAGTCAAATAGGGTGGTTTTATAACACAAGGTCTATATTAGAGAAGTAGGTATCTGAACAACTCAGACAACATCCCAAAGATGTTCTTTGTGTAGATTCAGGCCTGAGGTTGGTGGCCCTGCCTGTGGCACGGGGGTCGGAGCTCTATGATCCTTGGGGTCCCTTCCAACCCAGACCAGTCTATGATTCTATAATTCCAATGATGGGTTTTCACCTGGTACATCTATTAAAGAATCCAAACCTTTTACACCCAGGGGTTTTCATTCCATGACACATCCATCTCTATTAATATCATAAGAAAGAAGAAAAGGAAGAAATTATTTTTATCACTGATGCTGTAGAATCAGTTTGGGGACCAATATCAGAGATGACAAAAAAATTCCCACAGGGTCAGGATTTTTGCCCTATCTAAACTTGCCTGAGACAAAGAAACCAATTGTGGGAGGTTTTGTGAATTTCACAGTATAAAAGATATAATTTTGTCCTTACACTTCTATTTCCAATGTGGTAATGTCTGATTATCAAGCACCAATAAGAAGTACTTCAATCTTAAGAATTAACAGTTCTGTTTAGAGTGGCAGCAGGGACAGGGAGGTGATTGTCCGTCTCTACTCTGCCCTTGTGAGGCCCCAGCTGGATCCTGTGTCCAGAGCTGGGGCCCAACACAAGAGAGATGTGAAACTGTTGGAGAGGGTTCAGAAGAGCCACGAAGATGATCAGAGGACTGGAGCAGTTGCCCTACAAAGAGAGGCTGAGGGAGCTGGGCTTGTTCAGCCTGGAGAAGAGAAGGCTGTGGGGGGACCTCATTGCAGCCTGCCAGTCCCTGAAGAGAGCTTATAAGCAGGAGGGGAATCAACTTTTTAAAAGGATAGGCAATGACAGGACAAGGGGGAATGGAACAAAACTAAGGGAAGGAAGGTTTAGATTAGCTATTGGGGGGTAGTTTTTTGCACAGAGAGTGGTGAGGGGCTGGAAGGGGCAGCCCAGAGAAGTTCTGGATGCCCCGTCCCTGGAAGTGTTGAAGGCCAGGTTGGATGGGGCCCTGGGCAACCTTGTGTAGCTCCAGGCCTGAGGTTGGTGGCCCTGCCTGTGTCAGGGGGGTTGGAGCTCTGTGATCCTTGGGGTCCCTTCCAACCCTTGCCATTCTATGATTCTATGAATTTTCAAAACATTGGTCTAATTTTCAGAAGTTCCTATCAGCTGAGTACTTTTTCTTTGTGCCAGATTTCCGTGATGGAAAAGTGGAACAGCATGTGTTGGAGGGCACACCCAATGCTTTTTATTTTTTCATTTCTATGACTTCAGGTGGCTAAGAAGGTCAATAGCATGCTGGCTTGTATCAGCAATGGTGTGGTCAGCAGGACTAGGGCAGTGATCATCACCTGTACTGGGCACTGGTGATGCTTCACCTCAAATAATGTGTTCAGTTTTGAGCCCCTCACCACAGAACATAGAGATGCTGGAGTGAAGGGTCTGGAGTACAAGACTGAAGAGGATCTGCTGAGGGAACTGGGGAGGGAGGACTGGTCTAGAAAAGAGGCAGCTGAGGGGACACCTGCTTGCACTATATGGCTACCTGAAAGGAAGTTATAATCAAGTGGGGGTTGGTCTCTTCCCCCACATATCAAGTGATGGAACTGCATCAAGTTGCACCAAGGGAGGTTTAGATTGGATTTTAGGAAAAATGTCTTCATAGAAAGGGTTGTCAATCACTTGAACAGGCTGCCCAGGGAAAATGTTGTGTCACCATCCCTGGAGGACTTTAAAAGACATATAGATGTGGTGCTTAGGGGACACAGTTTAATGGTGGACTTGGCAATGTTAGGTTAACATTCCAACTTAATAATCTTAAAGGTCTTTTCCAACCTAAATGATCCTGGGATTCTATGAAATCCCCCAGAAATTTCTCCTTTACATTTCTGGAATTCATTGATCTCATCCTAAAATCAGTGCCTAATATCAGAATAAGGAGATGAGATTGATCTCTGTTCAACCAGAATGAAGCTTTATAGGTACTTAATATTTAGATAATATTTATAGGCACTTAATATTTAGATAATGAAATGGCATAGATCTCTGATTTTTATCACTGATCCTAAGTTTGAGCTTGATATCTTTCTGAACCTCAAACTCAGAGTCAAATGAGATGTTGACTCTACTAAGAGTTTACTTGGTGAGGACCTGGTTAAAAAATTACTAAAATCTTCAAGATAGCTGCATTTACAGAAAGTTTATTCTTAGAGGAATGAGCATGTGAACATAATATCATGTGGGTTTCCATATTTATTCTGTCTTTCTGGTTTTCAGATCAAATTTTCTCAGTCTGCAAGTTCAAAAGTAGCTTTCCTAGCAGTCAGCACCACAAATTAAACTGAAGAGAGAATCTTCCCCTCTTCTAGATCACTCTTGGTTTTATTCCTGGATTCTTTGAACTGTGCTTTGTAAATTCTTATTAAGAAAAGGTTCAAGTACAAAAAAGGCATTTTGCTTTCCACCCAGGTGAGAGGTTGACTGAAGAGGAAGTTGATAAACTAATGGCTGGTCAGGAAGATGCCAATGGCTGTATCAACTATGAAGGTGGGTATGACAGCTCAGGTCTGAGCAGAGGTTGTGTGCTTGAAGGCTTTGTTGTAATTTTCCTGAGAAAGTTCAAATCTGTGAATATCTGACTCCTAAAGATAAAGATGTGGGCTTTTCCAAATTTTAGAACAATTCAGATTCTATGATTCACCTGATACACTCTTTTGGAGCTTATTTGTATTTACCATTGATAAATGGCTGTGTCCCTTTCAGAGGCTCTATATTCTTATTTTTGTCTTTAAAAAAGTAATAATAATTGCATGATATTGTTCCCACAGTTCCCTGTCCTCTCAAAGAGACACATATCCCTTTTGAGACTTCTTTACAGAAAATCACTAAATTTCCCATCAAAATGTCAGAAAAAGAAATTAAAATCCTCAGCATCACCTTTGGTGTCCTCAGAATTTTACAAGACCTTCCAAAATCCTTCCATTTTATTACACTGCTGTTGTACAAAGCCAGAATAAAAGGATTAAGTCATGAATATGTGGACTCCTGGTTCTCTTCTTCATCTTGCAAGCCTTCATGTTTCAAGCTCAATAAAACCAATCAATCAATTGTGGTTCAATAAAACCACAGTATTCTGGTATGGATCAGGGACATGTGCTTTCATACAAGTCCTTCTTAAGGTTAACTGGTGATTGACAGTTATACCACTATGGTGATTTAAGTGGTCTGATCTATTCACTGAAGTTTTATGAATATTTGGGTTGGGGTCTCTTTATAAACAGCAGTGATTTGAGCTCAGGGAAACATTTCCTATAGGTAATTTATTGATAGAAATCTATAGATTTAGCCAACTCAAACGACTCCTGAACTTTTATGCTGAATTCAGAGAGATTCATAGCAGGGGAAGAAAAACATTTCCTTGCTGAAAAATGTATTTTTCCTTCTGAATTTCAAAATGATACATAATGGATCCTTTTTTAAATGGAGAAAAATGGACCCAGAAAAATTGTGGAGGCAAAACCTTAATTTGATTTTTGAAATCAGTTTCTTGTTTGCAAAAAAAATGAGATTACTTCAGGGATATAAACATGATACCTGACTTGGCGACCTTCTGTGTCTGGATTCTGGAGGTTCACTCCACAGGCACCATCACTACCCACCCCCACCCCTGACTTAGTACAAGTGTGCTGAGGCACACTTCAGGGAAAGGGGGGGGATTGTCCCTCTCTACTCTGCCCTCATGAGGCCCCAGCTGGAGTCCTGTGTCCAGAGCTGGGACCCCCAATACAAGAAGGATGTAGAACTGTTGGAGAGGGTTCAGAGGAGCCACAAAGATGATTAGAGGGCTGGAGCAGCTGCCCTACAAGGAGAGGCTGAGGGAGCTGGGCTTGTTCAGCCTGGAGAAGAGAAGGCTGTGGGGGGACCTCATTGCAGCCTTCCAGTACCTGAAGGGAGCAGAGAAACAGGAGGGGATTCAACTTTTTAAAAGGGCAGATAATGGCAGGACAAGGGGGAATGGATTAAAGCTAAAGGAGGGAAGGTTTAGATTAGATATTAGGGGGAAGTTTTTTACCTAAAGAGTGGTGATGTGCTGGAACAGGCTGCCCAGAGAGGGGATGGATGCCCCATCCCTGGGGGTGTTGAAGGCCAGGTTGGCTGGGGCCCTGGGCAACCTTGTGTAGATCCAGGTCTGAGGTTTGTAGCCCTGCCTGTGTCAGGGGTGTTGGAGCTCTATGATCCTTGGGGTCCCTTCCAACCCTTGCCATTCTATGATTCTATGAAGCCTTGAAAGCCTTGCAAGATGAGGACCCAGAATTTCTCTCAGCTGTGTACTTTGGAAAGCCACTTCCATGTGTCAGCCAGGGGTAAGGGATTAAGCAAGCTGTGGATTGATTGGGGTGTGTGTGTTCATTTACACTGGCTACCTACACTGCTGGTTACACTGCCCTGTGTATATATTATCTTAAGGACTTACAAAGCATTTAGCACCTGGTATCTGGAATCTTATTTACAAAGCAATGTGGTCTTCATTGCATCAGAGGAAACCAGAGGAGTGAATTTAAATAGCAACCAAGCTGAGATACTTGGGAGTTACTGAGTTCCATGAAACTGAATTGATAAATGACCCTTTTCTTTCTCTTCTTTCCAGCTTTTGTGAAGCATATCATGGCTAACTGATTGCCAGGTGAGTCTCTTCTGTCCTCCTTGTCTATCCTATTATTTTGCTTTTGGCATCTAAAATAGGCTTGAAGAATGTCTAAGTGACTAATCAAAGGAAGTAAATATTTTCAGCATGCTGTGCCAGGAAGTAGGAGAAGATTGAGTAAAATATTATATTCATCTTCTCGAGTATACAGAAAAATTGGTGATATTTCTGGAATCATCTGGTAAATCTGGAGGCCTTCATTTTAGAAGTTTAATCTAATGTACCCTAAAAAGACTTGATTTCCAAAGAACAAGTGCTCATTCCTTTATGAATGACAGGAAACTTTAAAGGTTTCATATTTTTTTATTTCTACTTACAAGTCTCTGCTCCCAGAAGAGGCAAGGAGATAGAACTGAGGTGACCAGAAAAAAGTAGACAAAAAACACTAGGAAAAGTAGAAAAGAAGGGATAACTCATGCTTATGTTGCTGAACCTACACTGGGAGGATAATTATTGGCCTTCCACAAATCTGGCTCCCAACATTTCCTGGCAAATGGTTTGGTTTTCCAGGAAAAGCCATGAGCTTTGTGCAGCACATCTTCTGGCTTTATTCAGTAGTGTTCTCCAAACCACAGTACAGTTAAGGGTATCTGTCTCACCATTGCAAATGAGATGAACTTCATTTCCAGTATTTTCTGGTCTTAACTTATTTTTGTATTCCTGGAAAAGGTGCCCACTGATTTCAACTGGCATTCACCAATATTTATCTCTCTTCAGCTCTTGGGGAAAGGTCTGACCGGAGAGTTAACCAACTCCATCTATTCTGCAAAGTATCTGATAGATGGGGAAAAGCAGTGGCTTCCTTCAGATTTCTTCTGGTTCTTTTGGGTTTTGTTTCTTTGGGGTTTCTTGTTTGGGTTTGGTTGAGTGGGGTTGGTTTTTTTTTCTTCTGCTTTGATTTATTTTTATACTCTGTCCTGATCAGCCCTGGCTTTGTTTTTCTTTTTGGTACTGACATTATCCCAGCCCACTGAGACCTGTCTGATGTGTGGTAACTTGATTATGTTCACTGGCACCCTAGGGAGAAAATTAAATAGGAGTCACATCCAGATCTTTGGGAGTTTTGTTCCAAGACACAATTGAACAAAATGTAAACTGGCTGAGAGAGATGACTGCTTTTTTCTTATAATGGTCTAGTTTTCTTTCTTAAAGTCATTTATCTTCTCTGAGCATGCATTCAGTTTTCCAACACTGGCTCCCTGTATTTAATTCCAAAGATCTGGATGGGCCCACAGCCATAGTGGGTAATCCCACAGTTAGTATGATCCTGACTCGTTATTTAGAGATGTTTTCAATCTTTAATCCCATCCTAAACCCACTGCCATGAGAAATTCCCATTCTGATGCCAAAAGCTTTTCTAGTCACCTGAACCAATGTCAGCCACTGAAGACAAGTGAGCAGTGCTATGTAAGGCTGGTGCAGGTCTGGGAGCTGCAACAGAGAAGCCAGAAAGAATCTCTTTGCTTTTGATGGATTTGGAAAGCATGTACCAATGAGCCATGATGGGCATCATTTGGGGGTGACATCTTCTACTCCCTGCTGTGCTGCTGTTGGCATGTTTAGGGAAGGACAAATACACTCTTTATCCTTAAAAAGTGTGATGGCCCTTTTCCCTAGAGCACATAACAAACAAATCTCAAAACACTGGATGTGAAACAAGTGGGAATGTGGATCTGAGTCCAAAAATAAAGTAGTGAGTTGTGTTTCTTGGCTATTCCCATATGCTGAAGGAAAGCTAGAGCTGTATCCCCATCCCTAGAGGTGTTCAAGGTCAGGTTGGATGGAGCCCTGGGCAACCTTCTGTGGATCTCTGCCTGGAGGTTGGTGGCCCTGCCTCTGTCAGGGGGGTTTGAACTCTATGATCCTTGAAGTCCCTTCCAACCCAGACCATTCTATCATTCTATAATTATTCTATGATCACTGCTTCCCATGTTTTGTCCATCATTTACACAATGACTGTAAGATTGTTGGGTTGGGAGGGACTGACTAAGGATACTTTGTCATATTGTGCGATCGACCTCTGATGTCAGTTGGCATCTCCATAGTGCAGAGACACTCAGTTACAGACCTTGCTGCCCATCAGCTGAGCACAGATGCATGAAGATAACTGAGGCTGATTCCTGGTTATGTTGTTTGTTTCTTCTTCCTTCCTCTAATGCTTTAAAAATAACTTTATTTTTAGGACAAGATAGGTGCCGAGAATCCCAGATGCTGGCCTTGGATTTCAATGTAATGGAATGTCTTCTCATTTTTCAGCCTGGATTCCCATTACAGAGCTCCAAAATGTGCTGTCCTTAAAGTTATTTGGATAAATGTGTTTTTGTTTGTTTTGTCTTGTTTCTTTATGGGAAGTCAGTGGCCTCTGTGGAGATACAATACACTCAGAAACAAAAAAAACCCACTCCTGGAATACCTGGTATTTTCTTTATTTTTTCTGATATGTAATTTAAACAGCAATAGAAAATTGTTAAGGGACAGGGGAGAAAAAAGGAGTAATTTTTTTCTTGACTAAATCAATCAGAAAATGTATTTGTCATTTAGACAATATCCTCCCCCTCCATCCTTCCAAAACATCCTTCCTTTCTCTTTCTGCTTATTGCATTTGTGAAAAATAGCTGGAAGAGAGTAAAGGAGTAAAGAAACTAAATCTCTTGTCTAGATCTCATACATGCAAGCAATACTCTTAATCTTTCAAGAAAAACAGCAAGAATAGAATGCCCAGCAATCAGCATGGCATTTATTAAAAATTATCCACATGTGTTTCAGCCTTGGAGGATACCACCTTTAACATATAAGACATAGAAGAGAAAAACAAAGCAAACCAGAAATGTACCCAATGTTTGTTAAAATGCATCCCTTCTCCACAGGATTACTTCCATTCCAACAGTCTGAGCTTGTGAAACAAGTAAAATGTCTGTCCTACTGCAAACTGGAAATTGTTCTCACATAAATATCTTGGTCTTGTAGCTTTTCACAGTAAAACTTGGGATTCTTTGTCACCTGTCTTCATCATTGCTTCTGTCTCTGTGTGAGGGAAAGGGAAATGGGAAATAAATGCTGTTGGGAAAAAAATATGACTCAGTGGAGGCAAAGGAAAGCTGAGAAGCATGAAAAAGGAGATGGATTAAGTTGGCTTATTTTCTAGAGAATAATAGTTTAAAAACTTTTTGAAAAAAAATAACCTATATCCTTTTGGGGTGGAAAAAGGAGAAGCAAGAAGCTGGGACAGTTTGTCAGGAAATACCAAAGAATTCTAAATATGTGACACTCCATTTAAGCAAGAGGTATTGTTAAAACCAGCAGTGTGGAAACTTAGTGGAGGGAAAATAGTGGAACACTGTAGTACCAGGATATGAATTGTGTAGCAATGACTGTATAGGTCATCCCCACAGAGAAGAATTGCTATGAAGGAGAGAACACAAACAATCAAATAACATGAATTTATGAGCTGTAACAAAATGTACCATTGAAAAACTATAATAGAAAATCAGCAGTCAAAGAACTAAATTGGAGTATCAAGCTGATGGCAGTAATAAAAAGATGCTAAAGGAAATTCAAAAGGCTAATCCAGAGGGAGGAGTAGAAAGATGCTAATAATGCCAGGAATGTCTTCTATTCAGCTTGGGTTAACTGTACACAAACGTGCAAGTGAGATGCCAAAAAAAAAGCTGGCACCATGAATCACTGGTTTGGAAGAAACCACTGATGAAGCATCAGACCTGAACAGAGCCCTGTGTTGAACAGGCTATTGATAAAGCCATGAGATAGGCAACTAGGTCTGCTCTAGTGTGCCAGAGTTGGAGTCCAGAGACCATCACCACCAGAGATCCATCTCCTCCTCAAGGCTCCCTTTGTGAGCATCCACTTCTATTCTCAGGGTTGGTTCCTGTGATTTCCTAAGACTGAGTTTGTCCTGGGGAAAACACAGTTTCACAGGCATCTTGCCTTCACTATCTTCTAAACACATATTTGAACCCTAATGATAACTTCCTACTGTTTTGAATCAAAGGTGTACAGTAGTTGGAAACTACAATTCTTTCTCCCTTTCCTATTGGTGGAATGAATCACTTGGGAGTGTCTCCTGCCTTCTGTGATACTCTTACAAGGATCTCTCCAGTTTTGTTGTGGTTTAACCTCAGCGGAAAGCTGGGACCACAAAGGTCAGAAAAAGAAGCCCCCTACCACTTTAAGAGGTGGAGGATGGGCGAACGGAGCTAATCGAGGGGCTGCAAAGCCAGAGGAAAAAAAAACCACAGGCTTGCAAGGTTAGGATAAGGATAGTTTACTAAACAACAGGGAAAAGTATGAAAACAACTAACTACAGTGCTATTATATACAGTGCAAACCTCTCCCCACACTATATCATTTGAGCCATGCCCGAACCGATTCAGATTCCCGAACGCAGCACTCCCCGAGCCCAGCACCCCCGAGCACCCCCCTCACCACCTCCTGCCACGCCGATCCCAAAAAAAAGAGAGAGAGCAACCGGAACTCCCACACGCCTGCTCAGACCAGCACTTCCCGTGCCCGGAGCAGGCTCTGATAGGTCCGGAGTCTCCCCCGGAACTGGCACTGCGGCTGCCCAGACCGGGACTTCCCGTGCCTGGGTCCGAAGTCGCCCCTGCAAAAGGGGGGGGGGGGGCAGCCTGTCTGATCATGATGCAATTGGTATGGAATACTCTCAGGGCTAACATAGCCTGCTGCTGGGCTGAACCCAGGACAAGTTTAAAGGCTCCTTGAGCTCCAAGACTCATACAGCTGAGGAACACTGTGAGAGCTCAGTACAAAAATGCTCTCCTAGTAGGTATCATCTAACGACTTCCTCTTTGTCCTCCATCCCTTGTTGCTCTGTTACCCAAACTCATCTCTAAATTGGAGTGTTGCTTTCACACAATGCCTATAGGGCCTTGTTTAGGGTCAAACCTGTCAAAATTTTCATTAAAATCAAAGCATGGTTGTTCTGAGTTCTTTTCAGAGAGATTTAGTTACCACAACCATTGCAGCTTAGGTAGAGGAGAAATCCATCTCCCTCCAGTGGGCCATCAGCTGCTTTCTTCCTCCTCTGCTAAACACAAAGCCACCAACCTGCTGCTACTCAGACTCCTGGCAAGGGGTCACCATAAGATATTGTCTAAATCTTGCTTGAATATTTTACCACATGTTTCCCAAGCAACATCTGTCCTCATTTACAGATGCAGGGCAGCCTTTCACCTGGGCATATGGGTGGCTTTCACCCATCTAAGTGCAGATAGCTGTAGAGTTGGTATCTCCATCTGTCCTAGGATGTAGTACTCATTTTATTAGCATGGATGGTATCTGTATCATGAGGATTACATGGTATTACTGGCTTGGTTACTGGTTTTTTCTCTTAACTCTTACTAAAATCAAAATTGAAACACTATCATCACATAAACCCAGCAGCTGGGACTTAGGTGATGGCTCAAAGCTATTTCGGGAAGACCTGAAGAGCTGGTGGTGCTGCAAGTCCTCTGATGGAGCAACATAAGAGGCAAAGGGACCAATAGGCAAAGCAAAACCACCAGAGTTGATATGCACCAGCCAAGAGTCCAAGGCAAGAGGACTGCCAAGGTGTAGCTCATGGGGCAAACTGGTCTCACCACTGGCCCTGTGAAGCAGGACAGAATGACATAACAGCTTGTGTTTCATCCCAAGTGTGTTGGCAGGGCTCTTTGAGGAAGGATCCACAGGTCAGTGCAAGGTGCAGAAGCCAGGCTGTGTGTGGGAGAAGACTTGAGTTGAGCCTGTTGCCTTCCACGTGTCAGGACAGGATATCGCTGAATTTTGTTTTCATGACCACAAGATTCACTCACAAGCAAAATGGAATGAATTTTGGGAGATAAAAAACTCTCCCTTCCCTTCCCTTCCCTTCCCTTCCCTTCCCTTCCCTTCCCTTCCCTTCCCTTCCCTTCCCTTCCCTTCCCTTCCCTTCCCTTCCCTTCCCTTCCCTTCCCTTCCCTTCCCTTCCCTTCCCTTCCCTTCCCTTCCCTTCCCTTCCCTTCCCTTCCCTTCCCTTCCCTTCCCTTCCCTTCCCTTCCCTTCCCTTCCCTTCCCTTCCCTTCCCTTCCCTTCCCTTCCCCCTCTCCCTTCCCTCTAACCCCAATTTAAAATAAAATCAAACAAAATTAATTGAAATAAAAAATAATGAAATAAAATAAAATGAAATAAAATAAAATAAAATAAAATAAAAATAAAATAAAATAAAATAAAATAAAATAAAATAAAATAAAATAAAATAAAATAAAATAAAATAACCTCCTATACAGAGAATGTTCCTTTAAAAAAAAATGTGGGCAGGAGACATGCCAAGTTTCTAGAAGATCTTTTTATAGCAGTAGCATCTGGCTCTTTGGGAGACTCCGTAGGGAGTTTTGTTGGTGACTTTACATCTGCTGTGGTTAAGCTGCTAATGGACTGGCTGTCTGGGCTGCTGCCTGCTCCAGTGATTTCTTAGTACCATGCTTTGGTTATTTGAGGAGTTTGAGCCTATTGACTTCTTGCCAGAATTACATAGTACATTCCAGCAGTAACTCGCATTGCGACACCCAGTCATGCAGAAGGGGTTTCAGATGGAGCAAAGATATTGGCTGGCATTTCATTACCCTCTCCTTAAATCCACCCAAGCCTGGATTAGAGCAGGGGGTGAAGTGTGGATTTTTTATTTTTTTTTTTAATCCAGAAGCCAAAGGGAAAGTGAATACTGTAATATTTTTTCAATGATGGCCACAGGAAAATAAATGCATCAATAATTTAATCTGGGGGTGGTATTGTCAATTAAAAATACTTTACCCCCTAGTTATATGTTCCAGTTCATTATTTTTTACTTATTCATCACTCTAAAAGCTGTTTTTTAACCTCGACTAATTAATTACTGTTTTGCTGTGAAAAAAATCAAAGTGCATCCATCTACATAATTTTAAACCAAAACACTTTCACATTTTCAACATTTTCTCCTATTTCCTCTCCTTTTTTCAGCCTCACCTACTGTCAAAATTGCACCTGATTTTAAACAGGAATTTCCTCCATAATGCCATTCCCCAGAGAATCTGTAGTTTTTGCCCAGAACTGGATTCAGGGTTAATTTTTCTCAGCTGACCCATTGGATTTTTCATAGCTTTTGCTCTTATGATGAGATTAATTGGCCATCAGAAAGACTGATTATTTTCCTTCCACTGAGAATAAACCAACCCTAAACAACTGCTTCAGGAACAGGCTTTTTGAACTTGATCATAGAATTATAGAATCATAGGGGCTGGAAGGGACCTTCAGAGCTCATGGGGTCCAACCCCCCTGCCAAAGCAGCTCCCCAGCTCATATTACTCAAACAGGTGTCCAGATGGGTCTTGAATATCTACAGAGAAGGAGACTCCACACCCCCTGGGCAGCCTGTCCCAGGGCTCCCTCACCCTCACTGGGGAAAGGTTCTTCCCCATGTTGGTGTGGAACTTCCTAAAACTGAGTGATTGTCTCATTTTGCTCAGAAATATTAATACCTCCTGCAAGTCCTGTTTTGAGCTTTTATGGATAAGGTTCATCCTATTCAACTCATAAGCTTGACTAATTTCCTTACAGAGGCTGTCACACTGGTGATCCTCCCACTCTACTCTGCCCTGGTCAGGCCCCACCTGGAGTGTTGTGTCCAGTGCGGGGCTCCCTGTGATAAAAGGGACAGGGATCTCCTGGAGAGAGTCCAGAGAAGGGCTACAAAGATGATTAAAGGACTGGAGCATCTCCCCTGGGAGGAAAGGCTGAGTGAGCTGGGGCTGTTCTGCCTGGAGAGAAGCAGCCTGAGAGGGGATCTGATCAATGGGGATCAATAGCTTAAGGGCGGGACCCAGGGGGCCATGGGCAGCCTCTGCTCAGTGTCTGTGGGGACAGGACAAGGGGTGATGGGCTCAAGTTGGAGCCCAGGGAGTTCCACACCAGTGTGGGGAAGAACTTCTTCCTGGTGAGGGTGAGTGAGTCCTGGGCCAGGCTGCCCAGGGGGTGTGGAGTCTCCTTCTCTGGGTGGATTCCAGACCTGTCTGGATGCTGACCTGTGTAGTATGATCTGGGGAGCTGCTTTGGCAGGGGGGTTGGACCTGATGGGCTCTGGAGGTCCCTTCTGACCCCTATGATTTTGTGATTCTGTGATTCTGTCACTGCATAGACCTTGCCTACATACCACATCACCCACTCCTTGCCCTATCAAGATAAAGTGTGTGTCCCCTCCCCCACCAAGTAAAAGTAGATTTCTTTATTTGATTGCAGTAGTTTTGGAGGAGTCATGATGTGAAAGTACCTGTGAATTCATGTTTACTGTTAGGATTAATATGTGATTTTGTGGTACTGGTCTTTTTACATATACATATACATATACATATACATATACATATACATATACATATACATAAGCTTTAAAGCTAAAGGAGGGAAAGTTTAGATTAGATATTAGGGGGAAGTTCTTTACAGAGACAGGGGTGAGAGGTTGGAACAGGCTGCCCAGAGAGGGGGTGGGTGCCCCGTGTCTGGGGGTGTTGAAGGCCAGGTTGGCTGGGGCCCTGGGCAAACTTGTGTAGCTCCAGGCCTGGAGGATGGTGTCCCTGCCTGTGGCAGGGGGGTTGGTGCTCTGGGATCCTTGGGGTCCCTTCCAACCTCAACCAGACTGTGATTCTGATTTGCTTACACTGACACATAACCACACTGCACAATATAGACAATGTGAGCTATGAACACACCAAACACCTTGTGATACAGCATAGCTATTTTTTTCCCTTGTTTTATTTAACATAGAAAATTCTTTGGATTCCCTGAAGTAGCCTGTGTCCATCTATCCTTCTCCATTTTTTGAGTGAAGTTGTTGAAATATGTCAAAAGCCCAGCAGAACAGCAAAATGAATGTTTTCATTTATAAATCCAAAAGTGCCTGTGTTTTTGAACTAGCTGTTCAGTGAATTCCTTCACTTTCCTGTAATAAAAGTGCCATGGGAGAGTTATGATGCATGCCAAAGATAAATGACAGGAGAAATGAAGAAAGAAAAGTTATGTATGTGTGTAGGTAGACCTATACTGAATTGGAGCAACTGTATGTCACTTGGGACAGCAGCAGCACTTGAAGCTCTGCTTCTTGTTCCCACCAGGAAGAATCAATGGGTGCAAAGGAATAAGCACAGAAACAGATAAAACAGACTCACACAGAATCACTCAAGATGTGCTTTGACATTTCTAAAATGAAGTTTCTAGTTGGATGACATTAGATTTTTGGAAGCCTAGTAACAGATTTTAAAGATACCAAAACACCACAAAATTAAGTTTTAAAAAATCAACCCCCAAAACCCATGGTCATGCAACACGAAGCACTTCTCTAAGTGTAAACTCACTGTGTATCTTCACACCAGCTCAAAATTCCAGAGAACTTAATTTGGATTAGATAGACCTATGGGCATCCCTTTTGTCTGTCACTGTAACATCATGGTGGCTTGCCAGAAATAAAACATCATTAGTATCTTTCTGTAGCTTATGTAAAGCAAATCAGCACTTACCCTGTGCCAATGGGACCCTGGGCTCCATCAGAAGAGGGGTGGCATCAGGGAAAGGGAGGGGGTTGTCACTCTCTGCTCTGCCCTCATGAGGCCCCATCTGGAGTCCTGTGTCCAGAGCTGGGGCCCCCAATACAAGAAAGATGTGGGGCTGTTGGAGAGGGGTCAGAGGACCCACAAAGATGATCAGAGGGCTGGAGCACCTGCCCTACAAGGACAGGCTGAAGGAGCTGGGCTGGTTCAGCCTGGAGAAGAGAAGGCTGTGGGGGGACCTCATTGCAGCCTGCCAGTCCCTGAAGGGAGCAGAGAAACAGGAGGGGAATAAATTTTTTTAAAGGGTAGATAGTGGCAGGACAAGGGGGATGGATTAAAGCTATAGGAAGGAAGGGTTAGATTAGATATTAGGGAAAGTTTTTTACAGAAAGAGTGGTGAGGGGCTGGAACAGGCTGCCCAGAGAGGGGGTGGATGTCCCATCCCTGGGGGTGTTCAAAGCCAGGTTGGATGGGGCCCTGGGCAACCTTGTGTAGCTCCAGGCCTGAGGTAGGTGTCCCTGCCTGTGTCAGGGGTGTTGGAGCTCTATGATCCTTGGTGTCCCTTCCAACCTATGCCATTCTATTCCCTTTCCTTTTTTTTAAAGGTCACTGAAGGATGATATGCTAAAACACAGGCAGTATGACAGGAAGAAGACAGGACTAAGCATCATCAGACAGTGTGATCCTCAAAACTAAAAAAAAACCTGTAAAAAACTTCCCCCCAAAATCCAATCTAAACCTTCCCTCCTTTAGCTTTAATCCATCCCACTTGTCCTGCCATTGTCTATCCTTTTAAAAAGTTGAATCCCCTCCTGTTTCTCTGCTCCCTTCATGGACTAGCAGGCTGCAATGAGGTCCCCCCACAGCCTTCTCTTCTCCAGGCTGAACATGCCCAGCTCCCTCAGCCTCTCTTTGTAGGGCAGCTGCTCCAGCCCTCTGATCATCTCCGTGGCTCCTCTGACCCCTCTCCAACAGTTCCACATCTTTCTTGTGTTGGGGGCCCCAGCTCTGGATACAGGACTCCATCTGGGGCCTCCCGAGGGCAGAGCAGAGAGGGACAATCCCCTCCCTGTCTCCCTGCTGGCCACCCCACTTCTAAGTACATGTTTGCTTGATATCGTGGGGATGGATCTGCTTTGTGGCATTTACCGCTGAGTGGAAAGTTGACCTTGAGGTGGGCACATGCACCCAGTTTTAGAGGTATATTGTACAATAGTTATGTAATTCTTTCACAGAAGTGGATCTTGTGTAGCTGAGTAGCATTGGGACAATCTAACTGAGTAACGTTGGGACAGTCCAATAGGATTGAATTCTATCCATTGTTTCCAGGTATTTCTGAAGTGTCAGCAGGAATAATACATTATTAATAAACTTTCTCCAAGCAAATGTGTCCACATGTCTTTGTCTCACCAAAGCAATCATAGTGCTGGACTATGGAGGTCCCAAAGATTTCCTTCAGGTTGTGTTATTTGGGATGCACATGCTGACAGAGACACCAAAGGCAGCAGATTGGGGTGGAAGGACATGAGGACTGCAGAAATCTTTGCCACCATCAAGTCTTCTTAAAAGATTAGTTTCTTTTCTCTGGTTTGACATTGGAAAATTGCTCCAAGAGGGACCCTCTTTGACTGTCTTTGACAGGATTCTCATGAAGAAAAGGAAGTGGAAAGAGAAGACTGATGGCTGATATGGGAGACAGCTAGAAAACACAAAATATTTCATTAATACATTCCACTATCACAGCCCAGAATGAAGAGAGGCACTATTAGTGACTACTGCTCATCATTAATTGCTGTTAATTTATAAAATCCTAATAATTGTTGTTCTTACTGTGGATTGCAACCATTGACTAGGATCCTGCTGTGCTTGATGCTAGACCAAAGCAGAACAAAAAGACAATTGCTTCACTGGGCTGTGTACAGTCTAGTTTCTGTTCAAACCATTGTTTTCATCAAAATGCATATTTATGGTGTTTGCCTAGTGAGTCATGATGCCATCAAACAGAAAAGTGAGCAACAGACATAAAAATGCTATTTTAAACAAGATTAAGGTGCTCAGGCACCAGATGAAAAATGACAGAGGAAAAAAAATCTTCAAAGTAAAACCTAAATTTCCATGACTTTCTGGGACCAAAATGTAAATGAAAAGTGTCAGAGCCATTTCAGATTTGTGTTTTGGAGAATTCAAGTCTGGGAAAAGTTATTAACACCCCTGTAAACTGGAGTTTTGCTTTCTGACACTTTTCTTTGCACCTCTCCTCCGTTCATGTTACAGCTGACACATTGTCACCTCCTGCTCAGCAGAGTGTGGGCATGTTGGCTGTGGGATCATTTCATCACCCAAAGAAATGTTGCCACAAAAGGCTGGAAACTGCATTGTCTCCAACTACAGGCTTCAAGTCCCTGTTTATAGAGTCATGCCCAGAAGACAACTGCCTTTCTTCCAAACTCTCTGATGCCATCCCTGAGGGGATGCTGTCTCTTAGGGACCAGAGCCTGTTGTTTCTGAGTATCCAGCAGACAGCAGTGGGATTGGTTTCCATGCTTGCTGCAGGTGATGGAGAATTTTGCCCTCCAGAGTAAGGGTGACCACTGGACCAAAGGGACTGGACTCAAACCATGAGTTAATCCACTGAACTGTGTTTATGCTTCATGTTTCTCACTTTATACATGTTCTTTGTTCCAAAAGAGGCCACAAGGATGGTCTGAGGGCTGGAGTTGGGCTGGTTCAGCTTGGAAAAAAGAAAGCTCAGGGGAGACCTCTTCCAGTCTCTGAAGGGACCTAGAGGAAAGCTGGGAAGGACTGTTTGTAAGAGCATGGAGTGACAGGATGAGGGGTGATGGTTTTAAACTACAGCAGGGCACGTTTAGATGAGACCTTAGGAAGAAGTTCTTCCCTCTGAGGGTGGTGAGACCCTGGCCTAGGTTGCCCAGAGAGGTGGTGGAGACCCCATCCTTGGAGACAATCAAGGTCAGGCTTGATGAAGCTCTGAGCAACCTGTTCTAATTAAAGTTGTCCCTGCTCAGTGCAGGGGGATGGACTAGATGGCCTTTGATGGCCATCCCAGTCTGGGATTCAATGATGCTATGAAGAGATATGAATGAGTGGTACCTGATGCAGCTCTGCCTGCAGAAGCTGTGAGGATAATTACACAGGCAACACTGCTTAATTTTTATTGGTATAGTCTGTGCATCATGGTGAAGCTCCTGATGAAAGCTCCCCTACTGTAACTTGCTTTTACTGAGAGATTTCATTGGCTCAATGCTCATTCTGAGCATTTCAGATGTGAATGAAACTTAGATTCATTATCAAGCCAGTGAATTTAGGAAAGAGCAAGGTCATGTGTGCTGAGGGGATGATGCATCATGTCTGGATGCTTTTACCTCCTTTTACAGATGTAAAAAACCAGGACTTTATTCACAGCCAGGCAGTAATGAGTACATAAGGACACCTTTGCAGCACCACTGTGGTCTTAATGCAGATATCAGAGAGGACCAGCATTAATAAATGCTGATGCTAGTGTGATACCTGTGCTGTGAAGTCACAGCCTGGACATGTTTCATCCACTGATGGAGCTTTCTCTGGGAGGAGAATAACTAACCTCCCATCTGCAGAGTTTAGAGGGATGCTGAGGCTTCTCAGGGAGTCACAGGACACCAGGGACCACACTACAGTTCTCCTCATCCTCAAGGAACAGACTGTTTCTGTTTAGAGACTCTGTCTCTAACGATATAGTGCTTGTGATAAATGGTTTGGGGAGGCTAGGAGCATCTACCATAGGGCACTGACACATAGGAGCCACAATTCTTATTGCTGTTATTTAGAATAGGGGTGATGGATTAAAGTCATTGTATCCAAGGTCAAAGCTGGAGTCTGTTTCAGAGCCAGTGTAAATAATTAAGAAATACTGACTACTGAGCAGACCTTGTTTCTATGTACACAAGCACTGGGAAAAACCCAAGCAGATAAACATTAATAAATAATACAGGCATCAAGATGCCAAATTCTGCTCCAGTGCCCAGTTTGCCATAGACACAAAGATTTGAACCCCCCAGAGTATGACTGAAAATATGTGCCACAGAGGACTTGGTTTTATTTTTCTAGCAGAAGTCAAACATACTGTTACAAGAGGTTTCAAGGTTAGACTCAGTTTATGACATACAGATTTGTGGGTGGCAAAGTGTGTGCCCTAAGCTGCATTGGCAGTTTCATGCTGTTCCTGGACAGAGCTTAAAATACATCAGCCATCTAGAAAGCTAAATAAAGTTCTCTCAGGTTGAAAATACAGCCACAATTTATGGGAACACATCAGAATAATTTGAGCCACAGGGTTTTGTATAGAGCAGCTTTGACTTGGATCACCTCAGAGATCTAATGAGCTGCTCCTGCTCATGAGACCTATAGGGAAAAGTGTGCAGGATAAAGAAGGGAAACAAAACCAGAGAGTGCTTTGCTCTTGGGAATAGTGTCAGAAGGAAATGGAGATTACATTGCTGCAGTCCCCTGAGGGATTGATTGTACCAGGTACCTGTTGCTCTATGTCAGACACTTCCCACACATTAATTTATGGAGGACTTCACTAGCTGGCTGCATTTAAGCCTGGTACTCTGTGATGGCAGAAAAGGAAATGGGACAGTTTGGGGGGATTAGTTGCTAATCACAGCTTAGACACAAGTACCAGACACATGTTTCTCTTTGGATATATCCTTCCCTTTTCTAGGTAATGTCTTTTTAGTCACTGTCAGTATGCTGAAATGATGCAGAAATATCTGTTATGGATCCCACTACTGAAATGCTCGTCCTGCACTTATCTGGGTTAGATGCTTGCACGTGTCTGACTGGGTATGGCTTTGTAACCAATTTTACATGTGTCTGTCAAAGCAGGCCTGTGTCTGGTTCCCATCCATGGGTGAAATGCATTTGGGAAGGGAAGGGACGTGACGTTACATCTATCTCTGAGTATTTCTATGTCATTACCTGAGTTTGGACAGTCAAGGTGTAGTCATGCTTACAGGGTAAAGTTGCTGAGAGATGGCAAAGCCAATGCAGGTATATGATGCCCAGCACCCATCCTGAGCAAGACATGTTGTCTAAAACACATTGTGGCAGATGAGGCTGTAGGAACCATCCAGTACAGCTGTGATGTTTAGCAGAGATCTCCTTCCCCATCTCACAGTCACTTGGAGTGGTCCCTTGCTGGCTGAGCTCTAATGAAGGATGCAATGCTGCCTCCAATGTAAAAGGGACAATTCAGGCCAAAAAAGGAGGTATGCAGTGAAAAAGATTGTGGCATCCAGCAGGGAGCAATATATGAATTTTAGGTGAAGCCAGGAAGCCAGGAAGCCATTTTATGAGGTGAAATCACCCAGATTCTAGATCTTTCTTACTGCAAACGTGGCAAGCTAAAAAACTGTTAATTGGTTACACACACTGTTCACACCATATTGATTGGTTAGTAATTATAACAAGTTCTGATAAACCTATCTTATAGCTAAACATCCTTAGTTTACCTTTAACACCTAAAAGCATCCCCACACCTGCTGTTTTGACCCTCTTGTTATGGTTGGTTCCTAACATGTTCTGTTACTCCCAAATACCTTCCCATAACTGCTTCTTGGGTTAGGGCAGCCTGTTCCCCTATCAGCAAGGCCGCTGTGTTTTGAGAATGTGATTATTAGGATCCTCTCAGCATGAGGAACTTTTCTCATGGGAATAGGAGAATATTGTCAGGGCCTATGTCTTGGGCGAAGAGAGCTAGGCCGCTAGCAGGCCTGATGTCTTCCCCGACAAAAGATGAGCTAGATCTTGGGGATGAGTGCATGTTTAGAGTTGGAAAAGTCTTTAAAAGAAAATGTTACCTTGCCTGTAGTCCAAGAGATCAGATCCTTCCCAGATACTGCTCTGGAGGCGTCATAGGGAGGTAGGTACCTGGGCAGGGAACCTGAGAGTGGTTTTTTCTCCATTCTCTTCTCTTTTGCTGACAACAGCAAGAACCAATTTCCTGGGTGAATCTCAAGTGGAACATAGATATTCTATAAACTAACAAAACCTCAGGAAGACAGGAAGTGTCTAGAGACAGGGCAGCATAGCCAAAGACAACAGCTCATCATGAAGACACACAAAACTGCTCCATCAATGCCTCCCCAGTGCCACCATTAAAGATATGCTGGCTCTATTTTGTCTGGGTTATTTTTGCAGAGGGAGAGATGATCCACCTCTCCCCAGCACTGACTAACCAAGAGGCAGACCCTTCTTCTCCCTCCCCTCCCCAGCGTGTGACCTCTCTCACAACCCCCTTGAGGAGAAAAATCAACAAACAATGAGAAAAAGCTTTCTTTATTGAAAAGAAGAGGATGTGGGGATATGACCAGACTAACAAGCACAAACTTTCCCCAAGGATGGGCGAATGTTTGAGATTTGGAGAAACTTCTTGCAATCCCAGCCTCACCTCTGGCTGCCTTTTTACAGAGGAAATATTCCCCAGCCACAAAAAACCTCTGAAACTACTGTGTAGGGCTCCAGTGGCATAAACACACACATATAAATTTATGTTTTACCTCTTACAGACAAGACTTTTCTCCTGGATGCCAAGTAATTGTACAAGCTTGTCCAGTCACATCCACAGCACCCAAAATCGCAGAATCACAGAATCACAGAATTGTAGGGGTTGGAAGGGACCTCAAGAGATCATTGGGTCCAACCCCCCTGCCAAAGCAGGGTTCCTAGCTCATACTACACAGATAGGTGTCCAGATGGGTCTTGAATATCTCCAGAGAAGGAGACTGCACCACCTCCCTGGGCAGCCTGTCCCAGTGCTCTGTCAACCTCACTGTGAAAAAGCTTTTCCCCATGTTGGTGTGGAACTTCCTATGCTTTAACTTGCAGCCATTGCCCCTTGTCCTGTCTCTGAAAAGGGGCAGGCCATTTCCCCCTACATCCCATGCTTAAGATAATTATAAACACCAAATAGGTCCCCCCTCAGTCTTCTTTTCTCCAGGCTGAACAGCCCCAGCTCTCTCAGCCTTTCCTCATAGGGGAGATGCTCCAGGCCCTTCATCATCTTCACAGTCCTCTCTGGACTCTCTCCAGGAGATCCCTGTCCATTTTACACCAGGGAGCCCAGAACTAGACACAACACTCCAGGTGGGGCCTGAGCAGGGCAGAGTAGAGGGGGAGAATCCCCTCCTTCGAACTGCTGGCCACACTCTTCCTGATGCCCCCCAGGATCTCAATGGCTTTCTTAGCCACCAGGGCTCATAGCCAACCTGTCACCCACCAGGACCCCCAGGTCTTTCTCCACAGAGCTCTTCTCCAGTAGGACATCCCCCAGCCTGTACTGAAACAAACGGTTGTTCCTCCCCAGGTGCAAGACTTTACATTTGCTTTTGTTGAATCTCATCTGGTGTCTCCCTGCCCAGCTCTCCAGCCTGGCCAGGTCTCTGGATGGCAGCACAGTGTCCTGTGTGTCACCCACCCCTCCCAGCTTTGTACCATCAGCACTTGCTGAGGGTGGATGCTGTTCCCTCATCAAGGTGTCAATGAAGATATTGAACAGGACTGGACGCCACACTGAGCCCTGGGGACACCGCTGGTCATAGGCCTCCAGCCAGACTCTGCACCACAGATCACAACCCTCTGAGCTCGGTCCCACAGTCAGTTCTCAACCCACCTCACTGTCCACTCATCTATCCCATGCTCTCTCAGCTTTGTTATCAGGGTGTCATGGGAGACAGTATGGAAAGCCTTGCTGCAGTCAAGGTAGATGACACCCACTGCTCTCCCTCCATCCACCCAGACGGTGATGAGATCATAGAAGGCTGTGAGATTGGTTGAGTACGATCTCCCCTTGGTGAATCCATGCTGAGTACTCCTCATGACCTTTTTCTCTTCCAGTTGCTTGGAGATGGCATCCAGAACAAGCTGTTCCATAACTTTTCCAGGGACAGATGCCCATGGCAGCCTCATCTCTCACCTTTCCCATGGCCAGAGTTTTAAACCTTAGTGGCACTCTCTCCATCTCCATTGTTTCGAAGCAGTAGTTGCAGCTGGCTGGGCTGGTGGAGTTCAAGAGCTTCAAAGAAGCTGGTGGGCACCACCTGCCCAGAGCCCTTCTTTCAGGCTGAGCTCCAGTATGGGACTCAACACTGGGGCATCTTTTCCTCCAGGCTGTCTCATGCATCAAGTGAGAAGATACCTGAGGGGTCTGTGGAGCACAGAGAGGATTTTGCCTTGGGGATGACACTGAGTCATGACACCCCAGTTTTTCACTGGGGGATGGCAAGTAGGAGCTTTTACCTCAGTTAAAAGAAAGGTAGATTGAGACCAGGGTATTTTGTGTGCTTCAGTCTGACCCAAATATAGGGACAAAACTGGAAATTCCTGCTACTGAACCAACAATGGTTCAACTCAGGAGAAAATTTCCCACTGTATGTAGAACTGTTGGAGAGGGTGCAGAGGAGGCCACGAAGATGATCATGCTGGAGCACCTCTCCTAAAGAGAGAGGCTGAGGGAGCTGGGCTGGGTCAGCCTGGAGAAGAGAAGGCTGTGGGGGGACCTGATTGCAGCCTTCCCATCCCTGAAGGGACCCCGGGAACAGGAGGGGAATCAGCTCTTGGGAAGGGCAGAGACTGGCAGGACAAGGGGGCTGGAGTGAAGCTGGAGGAGGGAAGGGTGAGAGGAGAGATTGGGGGGAAGTTTTCACAGAAAGAGTGGTGAGGGGCTGGAAGGGGCTGCCCAGAGAAGTAGTGGATGCCCCATCCCTGGGGGTGTTCAAGGCCAGGTTGGCTGGGGCCCTGGGCAACCTTGTGTAGCTCCAGGCCTGGAGGTTGGTGTCCCTGCCTGTGGCAGGTGGTTGGAATGATCCTTGAGGTGCCTTCCAACCCAGACCATTCTATAATTCTATAATTAATATTTTATATTAATAATTCTATAATTAATAATTCTATAATTTTTTTTTCTTCCCTCCATCCAGGGACTTCTTACATCATCAATACCCAGGCTTCCTCCTATTTCCTTCTTATGGCAGATTTCCTTTTTAAATCTCTTGATTTGAGGCTGTAGGGATCCTGAATTTGACATCAGCATTTGGTCAAGAGGGATATTTTCTGACTTCAGCATGTGGACAGAGGGAGTGTTTGTATTAAAGATTCGTTTGAATTAAACATGAATCAAGTAGTTATCTGGAGTAGGGTCAGGAATCAGTCACCATAAGAGTTCCTTCTACCCATGAAGCCTTCTGAAGGTTTCATCTCACTGATATAAATAAAAATCCAAATATACACAATTATTGACTTAGCTGTGAGTGTAAATTGGCACTGTTGAAACTGGTGATTTCTTACAGGCTTTCTTGAAGGGCATATATTGACAAAAGTCTGAGGGAAACTGGTACGACTATGTGTTGCTGAAAGCCAGTTTGTATTCCTGTCCTCCCTTGCCATGTTCTTTTCAGATGTATTCTGAGTTTCTGTAGGCTGTGAGTTGATTTAGGTGGCTTAATAATTTTTAGATGCTTCCTAATTTTCTGCCCCTGTACAATGAAAGATGTGGACAGTGATTGTAATCAGCACTGGGTAAACAACTGGCTGAACTACAGAGATGGAATGTGGACTGCTGAGGAACTCTTCTGCCTGGCACACGTACGGGAATGAATCTCCTCTCACACAAAGGTGGCAATTTCTGAGAATAATATCCTTTAATGCTCTGCAGATTTCATTTCTCACATCTGCTAAGGGATGGTAAAGCACAGAATAAATATCCTTGGACAGACTCCTCTAGGACAGCAGTACATAATAGCTGCCATGAAATATTTGCTGTGGGATTTATGTGACTGAGAGTCAACATTTCCACCCAAGCTAGATACTCTGAATTCTATTTTTTATTGTCATCAGGGATGTGTTCAATATGTTTAATAAACTGGACTGTGGTGGTTCTCCTGGTCCTAAAGTTTGTGTTGAAGGTAACTCAAATGAATTATTCCTTAAAATCCCCATTTCCCCTCTGCTTACTGTCAGGAGGGAGAAGGGTGACTAACTCAGCTCCACAAGTTGACACTGCAGACACCAGGGCTACATTCACCATCTGCAGCTATTTAATAGCTTAATGTGGGCATATTTTTTCCCAAAAAAGCCAGGTAGGTTTGGCAGCCAGTGCAGATCTCTGTTGCAGAAAGTCACAGCTAGCAGCCAGAAGTCATTTAGAGCTAGCTCATGCTGACATCTTAGATTGCTTTCCCCTCAGCTTTTGGTGATGCTGCTCACCTGGCCATGTCCCTATGGTATGACTAGAGATGCTGGAGGTAACAAGGGCATGGAACTCCGTCTTGCTGCCATTGAATCATGTTCTCATTGTAACTCTTGACCCCACAATTTAGGCAGAGCAATGTGGCTCAACAGGCCACTGAACTGGTTTCCTGGACCTCACTCTCCTAGCTGCTGAGACCTTTCCACAGCCCTTGACCAGCACTTAACTACTTGACCTCTGAAAAACCTCTGAGCATGCCAGTACTTTCTCAGTCTCTTTTGGCTTCTCTCCAGAAATAACTCTCCTATTTTACTCTGCTTTATTTAAACACTAACCATAGCCCAAAATTATTTTATACACACATCACACCTATATTTGAAATATGAGCTGCAAAAAGGCAAATTTGTCTGTAGGAAGGAATCTATTTGAGATGTGAGAGAAGGAGATGTACAAATCTGAAAATCTGAAAGCCAGTGGCATCCTGGCTTGTATCAGAAACAGTGTGGCCAGTAGGTCTAGGGAAGTGATTGAGCCCCTGTACTCAGCATTGGTGAGGCTGCACCTTGAGTGCCGTGTCCAGTTGTGGGCTCCTCACCATAAGAAGGACATGAAGGTCCTTGAATGAGTCCAGAGAAGGGCAACCAGGCTGGGGAAGGGGCTGGAGGGCAAATCCTCTGAGGAGCAGCTGAGGGAGCTGGAGGTGTTCAGCCTGGAAAAGAGGAGGCTGAGAGGAGACCTTATCACAACCTATAACTACCTGCCAGGAGGGTGCAGAGAGGTGGGCGATGGTTTCTTCAGCCAGGGGACAGAAGATAGGACAAGGGGCAATGATCTCAAGCTATGCCAGGGCAGGGTCAGATTAGATATTAGAAAAAAATTTTTTACTGAAAGAGTTGTGGGGCTGTGGAACAGGCTGCCCAGGAAGGGAGTTGAGTCACTATCCCTGGATGTGTTTAAAAACAGGGTAGATGAAGTACTTAGGGATATGGTTGAGCTTAGGATGGGAATGGTTGGCCTTGATAATCTTAACAGTCTTTTCCAACCTTGTGATTCTGTGATTCTGTGAAATCTTCTATAATTTAACTCTGAATGAAATAACCAGCTGAATCATAAAGGAGAAATCACATGGACTGTGTGCTGCTTTGGTGGCATTCACCTTCTTTCTTCATTGATGTTTTCTGCATTTGATGGAAGGCTATGAAGTTGCAGGATGGCATTATCTGTAGACATTTTCATAACATCTAAAGGAGGACATAACATTCTTTGCAGCAATGTACAGAAATCACAGAATCATAGGGGCTGGAAGGGACCTCGTGAGACCATTGGGTCCTGCCCCCTGCCAAAGCAGCTCCCCAGCTCATACTGCACAGATAGGCATCCAGATGGGTCTTGAATATTTCCAGAGGAGACTCCACACCCCCCTGGGCAGCCTGTCCCAGGGCTCCCTCACCCTCACTGGGAAAAACTTCCTCCCCATGTTGGTGTGAAACTTCCTGTGCTCCAATTTGCAGCCATTGCCCCTTGTCCTGTCCCCACAGACACTGAAAAGGGGCTGGCCATTTCCTCCTGCATCCCATACTTAAGATATTTATAAACATTAATAAGGTCCCCCCTTAGTCTTCTCTAGGCTGAACAGTCCCAGCTCACTCAGCCTTTCCTTACAGGGGTGATGCTCCAGACCCTTCATCATCTTCATAGCCCAATGTTTGTTCCCAATTGTTTATAGATGGTTAGGATACTGGGAGTGAGATTTGCAATTAGTAACTTTTAGCCTGCTAAAAACGATCTGCCTAAACCTGATTCAGCTTATCCTAATAGATATCCAGCTACCATTCAGGGAGCTGGAGGGTTGATGCCTGTAGCAAAGAAAGGTGAGTGAAGGAAGACTTTTTAACTAGGAGTCTATATCTCTATAAAATCAGGCCTAGATTTTCTTGCATTTTATGGAGGAAAAAAAAAAGCAGTGTGTGAGACTATCAAGGGAAAGAAGAAGAAATGGCTGGTTGTTCCTTCAGATAAAAATTTAGAGCACAGCTAGAATACTGCACCCTGGTTTGGGGCCACAATTACAGCAGAAAAATTGACAAACTAGAGTAAGTTCAGTAGAGAGCCACCAAGATGGTTGGGAGCTGGAAAGCTTTCCCTGTGAGGAGAGGCAGAGGGAACTGGATTTGTGCAGTCTGGAGAAGTCAAGGTTTTGTGAGGATTGAATAGAAGCCTGCTGGTACCTATGAGTACCTTGTCAAGAAGGTAGAGTCAGGCTTTGCACAGGTGTGGTGCATTGACCATGGCTGGTCACCAGGTGCCCACCAAGCCACAATAGCCTTCTCAACAAGATATAACTCTTCTGGGTTATGTTAAACTCCCTTCTTTGGGTCTTCCTCACTGACCTCCTTTTACTGTGGTCTCACCCTTCGAATGGATGGGATGCTTAAGCCTTTTTATAGGTGTCTCCTTCAAAAAGAAGTCGTTGCTGCCTTCTCTGCCATCAGCTTTGGTTTAAGGTCAGTGGTACTGGCATCTGCAGAAGGGTGTATTTGTGGAGAAAAGGTATACTTTGGATTTCACAGCTGCAGGAATTAGACAGTAGGGAGGATGAGGGGAAATGCCATATGGATTTCTTGTGGTTTGTTAATTTGGTTTTTCACAAAATATTTTCCCTTACTTTGACATCATGGTTGGGGGATCAGGAAAAGGAGAAAAAAACCCACCCCAAACCCAAAAAAGCTTGCAGTTACATATTTACCCTCAAACCACTAAATTCAGGCATGAAAGTATATTAGGCCATTTCAATGCACACAGGAAAGCTATTGTGGAGCAAAATCATTTCTTGGTTTTACTGCTGTAATATAGGGGCATGTGTTAGAGTTTAGAGACTCCCTAAAGAGCAGCTGTTGGCCTGTAGCAATTTAATTAAGAATGTAGCTATGGCTAGCTGATTATATTTCTAAATCTGTCTTTGGCTCCCTTCCCTTTTATCTTTGATCTTGCAGGCCTGATTCAAGGGCCACCCTAGTCAGGGCAAATCTGCCTTAGATTGCTGAGGTTTGAATTGGTCTTGGACAGCACAAAGGTTACAGCCAAACATGTACTTAGTTTTATAACCCATCCTTGCAGTGGGTGGGAGTGAAACTAAAATAACAACAGAACCTTCCATTCCCCAGGGAAAGAAGTTGGTAAAGGTTTTCCTAAGCACATGTACATCACTTGGGATATATGCCACTGTAGCAGTGATCCCAAAACAGTCAGCTATCTAAGTTAGGGCTGGTACTATGAGGCTGGGTGCTCCAATATTACCTTGTGGTCCATGGGGAGAAGCAGGTTCTTTCAGAGTAATTTAGAGGAACAGTCCAATTCATTGTTCTGAATTGCCCTCTCAAGGGAGTCCTTCTCAGTTATAGAAAGGGATCAGGAAGGTGAGCTTCCTAATGAAGCTACCTGTCTCAGAGACAGATCCACACCTAGAGACTCATATTTAAGTGTCTATTTGTGAACATGACCTGGGTGTCCTACCTCCCATCACAGTCAAAAGAGATCCAAGACTCAAACTGACTTCCTCAGCATAGATAAGTGGCATTATTTGAGATCCTGTAGGCCAAGAATCCTGCATCCCATGGGACCAAAGACAAAGGCCAAGGGAAAATTTCAGGTAAATCTGAGTGCCTGAGATGGCACCTGGAGTCTGTTTTGGCAAATTTTGTTAGCCCCAGATCCACATAAACTTTAATGAGAATTAAGATACTTTATTCATATAAGCACATTGCACATGGAGACTTGAATTCAGCTGTCTGAATCTGCAAGGTGAATGCCACCCTTAGAGTTAGGTAGTGTTGATACCCACCTGGACCTGTTAAGGTCCCAGTTTTCCCCAAGAATATCATCTGTTGCCCTAAAAATGAGAAGGAAGAAAACTTATTTGTTTCTCTATTGGTGATTCAAACCATGATTCACCAGGGAACACAGTGGAGCAGAATGATCTTGAATCTCCTTAATGGTTTCAATGAACACTGATGGTTTATCAGTCGTTAGTGTAAATCCATTCCAGACGTGACTCTCAAACAAGAACCTTGGTACAGTGGAGAGCTCTGAGGAGGTAGTAATCTGCATCCCAACACACTGAAGTTACATAATCTCAGAATTATTCCTGCACTAAGAGGCCTGAATGTCCTAAAAACAGGAATATATCAAGAAACACTGGACTGCACCTCATTTTTTTAAAGTAGATTTCCTTGAGCTGTACTGACTCTGTCCCTGTTCACTATAATCTGCAGTGGAGACATCAGCCTTTATTAAGATGAAAACAATCTCCCCATATTAAACTCCATTGCAAATCAGAAGGTTATCTCTGCAGCTGATAGGATGTCCTGGGTTGTAGCTGGGAAACCAGTGCTGTTGTCCTAGAGCAAGTTTAAGGTGGATGGAAGAAGAGAAGGAATCATAGAATTGTAGGGGTTGGAAGGGACCTCGAGAGATCATCGGTTCCAACCCCCCTGCCAAAGCAGCTCCCTAGGACATATCACTCAGATAGGCATCCAGATGGGTCTTGAATATCTCCAGAGAAGGAGACTCCACCACCTCCCTGGGCAACCTGTCCCAGGGCTCCCTCACCCTCTCTGGGGAAAGGTTCTTCCCCATGTTGGTGTGGAACTTCCTGTGCTCCAACTTGCAGCCATTGCCCCTTGTCCTGTCTCCACAGACCACTGAAAAGGGGCTGGCTGATTCCCCCTGCATCAGATAATTATAGACTTTAATTAGGTCCCCCCTTAGTCTTCTCTTCTCAAGGCTGAAGAGTCCCAGCTTACTCAGCCTATCCTCATAGGGGAGATGCTCCAGGCCCCTAATCGTCTTCGTAGCCCTTCTCTGGACTCTCTCCAGGAGATCCCTGTCCTTTTTAAACCAAGGAACCCAGAACTGGGCACAACACTCCAGGTGGAGCCTGACCAGGGCAGAGTAGAGGAGGAGGATCACCTCCTTTGACCTGCTGGCTACACTCCTCCTGATGCCCCCCAGGATCCCATTGTCCAACCTGTCATCAACCAGGACCCCCAGGTCCTTCTCCACAGAGCTCTTCTCCAGCAGGTCATCCCCCAGCCTGTACTGATACAAACAGTTGTTCCTTCCCAGGTGCCAGACTCTCCACTTGCTTTTGTTGAATTTCATCTGGTTTCTCCCTGCCCAGCTCTCCAGCCTGGCCAGGTCTGAATGGTGAATTTACATGATGACAACTGATGTTGTTGGAGAGCAGCTCAGTTTGAGACTTCAGTGATGATGCATAGTTGGAATACACACATTTTAACTAGAATTTGTTATCTTCTCTATGGGATCATCTCTCTTCAGTTCTTACATGTAATAAAACCTCAGATGCTAAATACAAAATAAGTTGTAATAGCTTCTTGTAGGGAATGTTTGGCTGGGTGGTTCATGTCTTAACTTATCCTTAATGCAAGCACCTTACTAAATTTGTGCAGACAAATCAATTCAGCCTTTAATAGCTGACCCCTGGCTATGCTTTTTTTAATAAGAAAGAGGTCAGGAAATGGAGAGAGGAAAAAATAAGGCAGTAAATAATCCATTTAGAACACCTTTCCTTATAAAGGACTTGAGAAAATATAGGTCACCATGCCAAAATCAGCAACAGAGGAAGGTTTTATACAGTGGTCTCTATTAAAGCCTCTACAAATGCCTTTGCTATTACCCTGGCCACATAGTTTCCCAGATATTCCTGAGGCTAAACCTGTATTTGATACTAATTACAGGGAATATCATGAGGAAGGTTAATTGCTAACCCCAAAATTGTAGAGAACCACATGAACTTGTCCATAAAGGAGATAATCAGCATTTATGTGGGACACATTAGTCAAACTGTGAGCAGTAATCCCCATTCAGACCACTCACCATGATACTCAAGGTAATTTTAGGCACTGTCACAGTATCTTAGATTCTGAATTAAGGTTCAGGGTTTTATCTCAAGATGCCTCTCCCTGACTCTGATCCCTGCATAATCAACAGTGGAAAACCATGGTGAGATATAAGACGCTTGCAAAACTCTATTGAAAGTGACCCTTTTCTGGCTAGGAATGGGAATTTATTCTCATTAATGACCTGAATAAAATTCTTTGAGCTTGGGGTGTGAAATTCAGCTTCAAAATCTTGGCCAAACCACAACTGAGAGACTCCAGTACTCTATACTTGACACCTGACTTTACCAGAAAATTCATTTTGGATGCTGGATATAGCATTTCCCTTGGCTTTTCCTCTCCATCTGCAAAACACAGGCTAGAAAAATGGCTTCATCTACACAGGAGTGACTCATCCATCTAGTCTCAGAAATCTCATTGCATTTTAGATGGCTGAACTTATTCCACTAGGTGTCAAGTTTCAAAGTCCTGGGTTTCCCACTGTCCTTCTGACCGGTCTATCAGCAATGTGCAGATGTCTTGGTTATCTGAAAGTGCCTCAGATGGCACTAGACAGTGATTTTTAGATACCCAAATTGTCCCACTCATGTCTGTTATTAAATATATGTGTACAACACATAGTGGGTCTTGAACTTAGAGTCTCCTGAAAAAGTCATCACAAAGAATCATATGCTGCTAATTTGGGGAAGAGGAAGGTTAAAATGGTAAATAAGTATGGACAGGAATATGCTGAGTTTCTGAGAGATAATCAAGAAGTTGTTATAGACGTTTCAGGAATCAACTGTACTCTGAGCCCACTGAATACAGGAGAAGAAGAGTTTTTTGGCTTTCTTACAGTAAAAGAAAGCTTTGGTATTGAATACTGAGCTTTGAGTAAGCAGTGGTACAAAATACTTAATGATGCTCCTGAAGGGAGCATGCAAACAGGAGGGGAATAAACTTTTTAAAAGGGTAGACAATGGCAGGACAAGGGGGATGGATTAAAGCTAAACAAGGGAAGGTTTAAATTGGATATTAGGGGGAGGTTTTTTACAGAGAGAGTGGTGAGGGGCTGGAACAGGCTGCCCAGAGAGGTGGGTGGATGCCCCATCCCTGGAGGTGTTGAAGGCCAGGTTGGCTGGGGCCCTGGGCAACTTTGTGTAGCTCCAGTCCTGGAGGTTGGTGTCCCTGCCTGTTGCAGAGGGGTTGGAGCTCTGTGATCCTTGGTGTGCCTCCCAACCCATGCCATTCTATGATTATATGTTATGGAATTTCTTCTGGGGAAATGAATAGAAACTTTTTTAGTGAGATATCAAGGAAAGTATGAATATCCCATCAGCACAGTGCAGTGATTTAGATGTGGTTCTTTCTACTCATGCATTGGTGGAACATCCTTGGTTGTCTACACTTCAAATACCTCAGGGATGCTCAGATTACATTTTCATACAAAAAGTCCATCTTGTTTTATTGCTGTTCCACTGAGACTCCAGCTCTCTATTTTTCTCTTGTCACAGATGCTGTACTGTGCAACTCCTTTTGGTTAATGCCCTCTGTTTGAATAACTGGCTACGAAGGTTTTTAACTGCAGCTCAAAAACCTCTTCTAAGTGACACTGGGCAACAATCTTGGAAAGGGAGATAAATCTCACAGAATTTGGAAGGTGGCAGATTTAATGGATATTGCAGATTTAACTCAGTGCTTTAGCACTAGTTTTTAGTTAATTTCTAATGTCCTGGTGTTTCTAAGGCATCCAAGCCAGACTGGCAGATATGATGCAGGACCTACAGGAGGACTGTGTTTTTCTTGAACTGAAGGTGGAGGTCAGGCAAGACAACTTAAGGCTTTTTCAGCTGCAGTAAATGCCATGTATTTAAGGAATTTAATTACTCCTTCAGGCAAGATTTCATCTTTAAATTGTAGATATATAAGACCCCTCATATAGAGAGAAATCAGTGGGCGAAGTGTAGGAACTCCCATCAGAGTCTGTGGAAATCGTGAGCCTGTTTCAGTCATCAATATACAGAACTCTCATGAGATGCTCAGCAGTGTCCCATCTGGTGTGTCTGTGCTGGGTGGGTGTCTGCCAGGCTCTGTGCTACGTTGATCACCCCTGCGTGGACATATTGGATACTGAAAGGCATCTCATATGGCAACAGTTGGCTGCAATTAAGCAACTAAACTGCATCCCTATGAACTTCTCAGATGATCTGTGCTCTAAATTTCACTGAGTACGTTGACTATTTTTCCACTGATTGATTTAAAACCTTATAAAACAGTTTCACATGCAAACCCTTGTGTATTTTTCACATAAAACTCGAGTTTGAATCTGCAAGCTGAAGCTACCCTGAGTTCTGCATAACCCAGTTCCTTGGTGAATGTTAATATTCCTCAGAAGTTCTGCAGTATCCCCTTCTACTCTGCCCTGGTCAGGCCCCACCTGGAGTGTTGTGCCCAGTTCTGGGCTCCATGGTGTAAAAAGGACAGGGATCTCCTGGAGAGAGTCCAAAGAAGGGCTACAAAGATGTTTAGGGGCCTGGAGCATCTCCCCTATGAGGATAGGCTGAGTATGTTGGGACTCTTCAGCCTTGAGAAGAGAAGACTAAGGGGGGACCTAATTAAAGTCTATAATTATCTGAAGCAGGGGACACAGGGGGAATCAGCCAGCCCCTTTTCAGTGTCTGTGGGGACAGGACAAGGGGCAATGGCTGCAAATTGGAGCACAGGGAGTTCCACCCCAATGTGGGGAAGAACTTTTTCCCAGTGAGGGTGAGTGAGCCCTGGGACAGGCTGCCCAGGGGGTGTGGAGTCTCCTTCTCTGGAGATATTCAAGACCCATCTGGATGCCTATCTGAGTGGTATGTCCTAGGGAGCTGCTTTGGCAGGGGGTTGGACCCGATGATCTCTCGAGGTCCCTTCCAACCCCTACAATTCTATGATTCTATGATCCCACAAGAGACATACTTTTACACCATACCTCCCTGGATTTGGGTAAATTGCCTTCACTTAAGCAATTTCATGGCCCTAATACAGACAGTAGTATAATGTCTCAGGTGACATTTTGCTTTGGAGCTGGGACAAGCTAAGAGCATTCATGCCTTTTACCATGGTTCAGTGACAAAGGGTAAGCTGCTAAAGAGTAACTTGAATAAAAACCTGAGCACTTGCAGTCATATGAATGTACTGAGGAATCTCAGTGCATCACTTGGTTCCCCCTACTGCAAATTTAAAGCCTGAGCTACCACATCACCCAAATTCAGCACTTGTTTTTAAGCATGTGATGAAGTAAACCCTGTGCCCCTACTCACAGCTGAGTGAGTTTTATGTTCTCTACCAGCATTTTTTTTTCCACATTTTGCTTCTTAATTTTTTTCTAGTGGAAAATAACTCTAAAAGTTCCTTTCAAGCAAACAAAATCAATTAAAACACCGCCTTGTTTCCAAGAGTGTAACCTGACAGCCTTGAGTTTGCAGCTAGAGAGCAGGAAAAAAGAGGCATAGCTTTTTATGTCTTTTTTTTTTTTTAATAGACACAAATTACAGGGTGATCCAGTAACAGCTCAATGCAAAGTTGTTTCATCTTTAACAGGGGCCTTTAAAAGTAATGTTCAAAACAAAGGACATTATCCAGTTACAAAAGTTAATGGAGCAGAACGTTCATTTCAGTTCTGAGTTTTCCTCATGTCTGGTCCGGGAATGCTTGTTTGTAGAGTCTTATGTTTTAATGCAGAACAGGTGCTGGATGGAGAAATTTAAGAGCAAATTGACTAGACAGGCAGCTTGTCAAGGTCCAAAATAGACCATCAAAGCAGGAGGTGGAAGGGAGCAGGTTGTAAACTGCGTATCATCCCAGGGAAGATTAATGCTATTGTTCAGGAGTGATTGAGAGACTGTGGATTTATGATTTCCTGAGCAGTCTGAGGATTTTAACCTACTGTTTTTATCACTCAGGAAAGTTAATATGCTTTTTTACTCCTTGCAAACAACTTAAAAAATGAAAATGTTATTCTTTCAAAAGGGAAAGGAATTTTTTCTTTATTCAGTTGTTTTCAGGCAAAAATGTAGTTTTTATGTAGTTTTTCTTCCCCATTTTTTTCTTTGGTTCATTTTTTATCCTCTGAATGTGATAGCAAAAGGAACAAGTGGCAGCAGAAGCTGGGAACAGACAAACTGAGAAATCTACAGACATTAAAACACAAGTATTTTCAGAGTATTAAGAAATTATATTACTTTCAATAAAAAGTTTTATATGTTCCTTTAATAGGCAGAAGATGGACTGTTAGGAAAATCATTGCCTTAAAAAAATATTCAGCCAGTAAAACAAATGAAAGACTCCTGGAAGATTGTGTGTAGCTTTCTGCTGTCTTAGTCAGTGCATCACTGGGTGTCAAAGCTACTGGTGCAATGTCAGAATAGCATTGAACGTTTTGTCATCGTTTGCAGTGGAATTACAGAATCACAAGGTTGGAAAAGACCTTTAAAATCATCAGATCCAACTGTTCCTGTCCTCTGTTAAACCATACCTCATCTGGGCTGCTCCATTGTGGCAAGACATCTCTGCCCAGTTAAAGAACCTAACTGTAAAAGTACGGCATGGAGATGCACACATACCCAAGAGCCGAGCCACTGAAGAACATCATAACAACCAAGTTGATCAGGCTGCTAAGATTGAAGTGGCTCAAATAGACCTCGATTGGCAACGTAAGGGTGAATTATTTATAGCCCGCTGGGCCCATGGCACCTCAGGTCATCAAGGAAGAGATGCCACATACAGATGGGCTTGTGATCGAGGGGTGGATTTGACCATGGACACCACCTCACAGGTCATCCATGAATGTGAAACATGTGCCTTGATCAAGCAAGCCAAGCGGTTAAAACCTCTGTGGTATGGAGGACGATGGCTGAAATACAAATACGGAGAGGCCTGGCAGATTGATTTACATCACTCTCCCGCAGTCACGCCAAGGCAAGCGGTATGTGCTCACAATGGTAGAAGCAACCACTAGTTGGCTAGAAACTTATCCTGTGACCCATGCCACCTCCTGGAACACCATCCTGGGTCTTGAGAAGCAAGTCCTCTGGTGACATGGCACTCCAGAAAGAATCGAGTCAGATAATGAAACCCATTTCCAGAATAAGCTCATAGACTCCTAGGCCAAAAAGCGTGGCATTGAATGGGTGTATCATATACCCTACCATGCGCCAGCCTCCGGGAAGATCGAGAGGTACAATGGACTGTGAAAAACTACTCTTAAAGCAATGGGTGGTGGAACCCTAAAAACCTGGGATATGCATTTAGCCAAAGCCACATGGCTAGTTAATTTTAGGGGATCTACCAATCGAGCTGGCCCAGCCCAATCAAAAGTTCCACAGACTGTGGAGGGGGATAGAGTCCCTGTAGTGCGCATGAGAAACCTGTTGGGGAAAACAGTATGGGTTGTTCCTGCTTCAGGTAAAGGTAAACCCATTTGTGGGATTGCTTTTGCTCAAGGACCTGGGTGCACTTGGTGGGTGATGCAAAAGGATAGGGAAATCCAGTGTGTACCACAAGGGGATTTAATTCTAGGTGAGGATAGCCACTAAATTCTTGGTGTATAAAATCAGTCCATGGTAGATGATTTTACATAATAGATAAATGATGTTATGAAACTCCCCAATACTCTAAAATATAAGATCTGGACATGATGTAGATGGTGTGGAAAAAGGGGTGGATAATGTCCTGGTTCTGGCCAGGCCAGGGTTGACCTTCCCAATCAGCCAACACAGGTGAGCTGAGTCAGCCCAGGTGAGCTGAGTTAGCCAGAGCTGTTTTCCACACCACCTGACACCACTTGCCTATAAAAGCAGCTGGTTGGGGAAGGATGGGGGCTGGATTTTTGCCTCTAGGACAGTTGGAGTGTGGCTGGGATGTCAAATTGGTCGGTTCTTGCCATTGGGCAGCCCTCTGTAATCGTCGGTTCAATAAGGTACTCTGTGTTAGCACTGGGTGTTGGTGTAACAAGCCATTATTTTTCTGTATTCATTTTGATATTTGGCAGTAAACTGTCCTTATCCCAACCCACGGTGGCTCTGCCTGTTTCTCCTCTGGGAGTGAGCAAGCGGTTTTGTGGGCATTTGACCTCCAGCCTGGGCCAAATCACCACAGTACCTCATCTACCTTTTTTTTTAAACACATCCAGGGATGGTGACTCAACCACCTCCCTGGGATATCTGGAAAAGTAAGGCTGAGGTGTGCATCCTGTCATGTGTTTTCAAGTCTAAGTAGCCCACAACAATTAGTATTTTGATTGAAGGCCTGTAGAAGGTTGAACACTTCAGACAATAAACTCATGGATAGCCCATGTTCAGTTCAAGGCAGATGGTCCTAATGCACTTCTTTTTTTAAGCTTAATAAGGAAGCCATAGTTTGAGCTGTAACCACTTATGCTTTGAAATCTGGCTTTCCCTAATTCAGCCTTTCTTGTGTTGATTTTTAGCATGATGACTGTCCTAAAAGCATGAAGGAAGAGTGCAGCAGTGTACGTAGAATCATAGAATTGTTTGGCTTGGAAGGGATCTCAAAGATCATCTAGTTCCATCTCCCCTGTAAACCCTGTGATTTCCTTGTTTAATTCAGAAAACCTTTCACCTCTCCTACTCTGTTATTGTCCAGTCATTCCTTTCCCTACCTGGCACACTGTCCTTCCACATTTCTCCACCATTACTGGTGACTTCCATCTGTCAGAGGCCAAACCTCATACCCATGTCAATTGGCAGCAAGCTCCTATTCCCTCCTGTTCTCAGTCACCCAAATCTCAAGCTCTTTGATATGATTAACCTAGGCATTCTATGGTTATCACACCCTCTTTAAAACCCATGGAAAGCAGAAGGGTGGGATGTTACTCTGTGGTGAGTCTTAGTTGTTCTCTGCAGTGAATTGCTAATATAACATCATACATCTTCTCAGGAGACACAACCTTTTAGCAGAAAGATCTCAACTCAGAATCACAGAATCACAAGGTTGGAAAAGACCTTTGAAGATCATCAAGTCCAACCAATCCCATCCTAAGCTAAACCATATCCCTTTATACACCATACACTTCATACATCTGTCAGGGACCTGGGCACCCATCACACTCTTTACTGTCCCACGCTGTCTCTTGCAGCATTCCTCCTGATTTTAATTAACAAAGGCAATGAGGATTTTGCTTCTCACAGCAGGTTGGTAGTGGACATCAGTCACTGCAGTTCTGCTGAGGACAAAAAGGCTTTTGCCAGTTTCTACACTAGCACACAATTTTACCTTACCATCGAATGATGGAGAATGTATTACAGAGTCACAGAATGATTGGGTTGGAAGGGACTGCTGGAGATCATCTAGTCCAACATCCCTGCCAGAGCAGGATCCCCTCAAGCAGACTGCACAGGACACCATTCAGAAGGGGGTTGAATGTCTCCAGAGATAGAGACTTCCCAACCTCTCTGGGCAGCCTGGCCCAGGGCTCTGCCACCCTCCCAGCAAAGAAGTTCCTCCTCAGGGTTAGGCAGAACTTCCTCTGCTCCAGTTTGTGCCTATCACCTCTTGTCCTGCCCCTGGACACCCCTGAACACAAACTGACCCATCTTCCTGAGACCACCCCATAAGTATTACTTGGTGTATATTTCTTCTCCCCCTCCTTCTTGTTTAATTGCTTTAGAACAGTCACCAGTCAGAAACAACCTGACTTTATCAACCTGAGCTTTGTTTTACTCTTCTTAAACTTTTTCCCCGCAATTGTCTCATCACTTGGACTTAATGACACTAATATGGTAAAATAATTTCAGTGTTTCACTTCAGAGCCTTTGCCAATGTGTTGAACAACTTCTATTTTATTCTGTGGTCAGTTAATTTTCCAGGGATTAATCTCTTTTCCATGTCCACTGAGGATGGAGCAAAAGGTCTTGGACTGAAATTGCAGCTTGAGAGATTTAGGTTGGATATTATGATAGTTGTCCTGAAAGGAAGACTAATGAAGTACTAAAAGTGATTGCTTGGGGATGAAACCAAGCCTGCAGCTTTGGAGGTATTTAAGAAAAAGCTAGATACTTCTTGTATGCACATCCAGATAGTCCACTTCTTTAGGAATGAGAAATGCAGTGCCATTGCACTTTTAAAACCCTGAGATAAACACTGAACTTTGAATTTAAAAAAAGCAAAACACAAAAAACAACCACCAACTCCCCCAAAAAAGAAAGAAAGAAAGCCATAGAGACCATCATTCATCAGTTCTCATACCAAACTTTAGGTTTCTTTATATCTGAGAATGACTTCTGGAAAGACCTATGATAATCTGAGAGCCCTCACACCTGATGGAGAAAAGGATCCCTCTTCAGCTTATTTTACTCAGCTGCCTCTCACCAACAAGGTGTTTTACTCTCTGATCTTCCCATTTCTCTATATATTAGAGCAAACTTGGGAGAGCAGCTGAACGTTTTTGGTGTTACTTCTTGGATATTGATGATTATCACTGTCCCTCCTTTTGTTTTTGAAATGTATTTAGCAGCAAATGCAAGTTACTGGAAATTTTGTTCTTCAGGCTGAGTACAATCCATAAATTTCAGCCTGGAGAAAAGAAACCTGAGAGGGGATCTTATTAATGTTTATAAATATATCAAGTGTGGGACACAGGGAGAAGTGGCCAGTCTCTTTTCTGTGGCTTGTGGGGACAGGACAAGGGTCGACGGCTTCAAGCTGGAGCATGGGAAGTTGTGCACCAGTATGTGGAGGAACTCTTCACAATGAGGGTGAGGGAGCCCTGGGACAGGCTGCCCAGGGGGCTGTGGAGTCTTCTTCTCTGGAGATATTCCAGCCCTGTCTGAACACTGACCTGTGTGACCTGTCCTAGGGACCCTGCTTTGGTAGTGGGTTGGACCCCATGGGCTCTGGGGGGGTCCCTTCTAACCCCTGTGATTCTGTGATTCAATGTATTGGTCTCAACAAAACTTCTAAGTGAGGGACAAGGGCAGAATGTCCCAGGACCAAGTCTGTGTTTTGTCTGAACGCAGCTGGATTGGGTTAGGAATCTAAATTCAGGAGATGGTTTCTACATGCTAATCTGATACAGAAGATTTTCCCACCAGTCTAAAACATGATTTTCCACCCTTTTTAGGATTCAACACTGTCCCTCAGTATTTCTGATGCTCCCACCTTAACCTGAAGCTCATCAAGCAAGCTCTACTCATCATCTTTTGGAGCAATTTACTCTCCCTGTAAGAGAAACATGCTGTTCAGACCTAATGGTATGTAGATGCTCACTAATCTTCAGAGGTTTTTGCATCACTAGTACCAAGAGGGAATGTGGTACATTCTTGCTTTGTGAGATCTGGGCCCATGTAGATCTTTCTGTATCAAAGTCATACTGTGGCTATGCCTCAGATTCAGCCAAAGCTCATTAAAACCAACAGAATAATCTCTGCTTATATCTGAGTGCTCAAGTGCTCTGTGGGTTGGGACCTCGCAACGTGCAATGCGATGCTGGAAGCTGAAGTGGCAGTTATGTAATGGCAACAAATCACTGCATTGTACCAACTGTAATAGGAATCACAGCTTACCACATGAAAGCTTTTCAAACATTTTCAGGCACACCAGAAGCTCCTGAAGGAATAAATCCTTTAAATACATCAGGAGTGTGACAGAAGATTTAAGAGTGTTAGTGATCGGACAGCACAAAAGACGTGCAGACAACCTGAATTCTATGAGCTGTTTTTCACTCAAGTCCCTTACAAAGGATGTGTAAATACTTAGAAGTATGAAAAATACCCCAATGGAATCAGGAAAAGGGATGTATCCTCCAGGACTCCTGCTTGGCTGACAGCTGTAGAGTAGCTGATTCAGTAACCTTGATTATTCTCGTGGAGTTAGATTTTATTTTTGCTGAAATCACAGTTTCTACTCTAGTAAATTAAAGAGATCTGAGCCATGGATCTGGGCAGGGTCCCACAGCTGCCCACACCATTATGCTGTTAGCACAGCCCTTGGCATAGCTTTGACTGATGTCCGAGAGCAGATGCTGAGACAGTGCTTGAGCACAGCTGGGGGGGAGCACAGATGAGCTCATTCCCAATGGGAAGACTGCCCCTAGCTACTGATTTTAGGGTGTGTAGGAGGTAGGCAATTTATTTGCATCATTCAGGGTCTGAGAACAGGCTCTGCCTGAATATTACTTACTAGCATAGCCATGGAATATTATGGGTTGACCCAAATGGGGTTAAGATAAAAACTTTCAACCTTTCACAGAATCAGAGTTGTAGGGGTTGGAAGGGACCTCGAGAGATCATCAGGTCCAACCCCCCTGCCAAAGCAGCTCCCCAGCTCATACTGCACAGATAGGTGTCCAGACGAGTCTTGAATCTCTCCTTCTCTAGGAGACTCCACCACCTTCCTGGGCAGCCTGTCCCAGGGCTCCCTCACCCTCACTGGGAAAATACTACTCTGCATGTTGGTGTGGAACTTCCTGTGCTCCAACTTGCAGCCATTGCCCCCTGTCCTGTCCCCACAGACCACTGAAAAGGGGCTGGCAAATTCCCCTTGCACCCCATACTTAAGATATTGATAAACATTGGTTAGGTCCCTCCTCAGTCTTCTCCAGGCTGAACAGCCCCAGCTCTCTCAGCCTTTCCTCATAGGATAGATATTCCAGGCCCTTTATCATCTTCGTAGCCCTTCTCTGGACTCTCTCCACGAGATCCCTGTCTTTTTTCTACCAGGGAGCCCAGAACTGGACACAACACTCCAGGTGGAGCCTGACCAGGGCAGAGTAGAGGGGGAGGATCCCCTCCTGTCACCTGCTGCCCACACTCCTCCTGATGCCCCCCAGGATCCCATTGTCTCTCTCAGCCCCCAGGGCACACTGCTGGCTCATGGCCAACCTGTCATCAATCAGGACCCCCAGGTCCATCTCCACAGACCTCTTCTCCAGCAGGTCACCCCCAGCCTGTACTGATACATGCATTTGTTCCTCCCCAGGTGCAAGACTTTCCACTTGCTTTTGTTGAATTTCATCTGGTGTCTCCCTGCCCAGCTCTCCAGCCTGGCCAGGTCTCTGGATGGCAGCACAGTGTCCCTGCATGTCAACCACCCCTCCCAGCTTTGTATCATCAGCACTTGCTGAGGGTGGATGCTGTTCCCTCATCAAGGTCATCAATTTCCAGTCAGTGCAAAACAGCATTGCACCAGTGATGTTAGCAGAGCCACCTGAAGTGACATGCATAGATATTTAAGCACTCACTGCTTAGATTCAAAGACAAAGCATCTTAAAGTGGAGTCCCTATCCCTCCGTGGCTGTCAGTATTTAGCTACTCAGCCACAGAGAGAATTATGCTGTGCAAGTCGCCAATATATCTCTACATGGTCCTACCTGTACACATTAGTGTGCACTGGTCTGAAAAATTATTCTTGGTCTTTTTGGTAAAGGGATGAAGAAATTATTTCCTTTTCAATGAAATTAAATGGGTGTAGAAGAAAATAAATTTGTTTTTTCACCTTAACTAACTTTTCTGATGAGTTACAAGGTTTTTCTCCAAATTGCAAGGAAAATTAATTTGGTTATGGGGGACAGAGAGCTGAAAAATTAACTTTTAATGACTTCTTCATCTCTCATTCACCCTTCACCAAATCAGTTTTCCTAAAAGTGAACTGGGTAAAACCATAATCAACCCACCTGGTTAGTGAACTCACTTGCCACAGGACAGAGAATTAAGAAACACCGGGAAGGTATTTTCAATGGGTACTTCAGATCATGCCTCAGCTTCTCTGGAACATCTCAGATACCTCTAGATGCCTCTTTAGGCACTTTAATATCAAGCAACAGCAGTCCTAACATTTTTTTTCCAATTTCTTCTGTTTCATCAAACTATACCTAACCAAAATCAAACCTTGGAGTTTCCTTCTCTGGAGATATTCCAGACCCATCTGGATGCTGACCTGTGTGACCTGTCCTAGGGACCCTACTTTGGCAGGGGATTGGACTCAATGATCTCTGGAGGTCCCTTCCAACCCCTACGATTATGTGATACCAAGCCAAATCAAACCAAACCACTCCTTGCCTTATTCCATCAGTGGAAACAAGTGGAACCCTATGTAGAGTCTTCAATTGTGCAGTAAACTATGTATTTCATGCTTTTGGTGATGTCAATGGAGATAGAACTCTCCAGGTCAACCAAACATCTGAAATCTGGATTTATGGGCCCTTCATTCACTTTATATAAAATAGCTAATTAAAAGGAATAATCCCAGAAAGACAACTGATTTGGAAGCATGAAGAGCTGGTAGGAAACCATAAAATCTGCTGTATTCTAGTATTGTATTCTGGGTACAGCTAGAGAAAGATGAAACATAGCTAACCATGAAAAAGAATGTGATTTAGTGGAACTGAATTATTTATTTTGATTTAAGGTTAACTATCCAAGACAGAAATGTGAGAGTCCTCTGCAGAGAAGCAGGTTTCAGCACAACATATGCTGAGCTAAGCCACAATTGCAAAAGAGTTTTTGCAATTAAGCCCACATCACATAGAAGCATGCCAAATCAGAATTAGAGGGATGACTTCCCAGGGGTTACTGCTGATGTACAGCCAGGTAAATATGATCTGTGTATATGGATAGACCATCTGCTTACCCTTTGACATGCCAGCCTACACAACCCACTTACCATTAGGCCAGTTGGGAGGAGTTAGGTTGGCCTTCATCATGCATCCAGGACATGAAATGAATTGATTTCCTTGGGACCAGAGCAAAATACCTGGAGATTTTAGCCAGAACTCCACCCCATGTTATGTAAGCATCACTGGGGAATGCAGCCTGCATTGATTGATCTGGGGGATTCAGATAGGTTTGTACCAGGAATCTGGAGAACAAAGATCAGAGCAGTTCTTGGAAATGTTTTGGGCTTTTTTTCTCCTTACTGACAGTTTTCAAACAAATTTGTGAGCATAAGAGGACAGGGGTAAGAGGACAGCCTTTGGCAAAGCAAAACATTGTGATTCTTTGTGAACTTTTTTGAACTTGATTTTTTTCATTAATTATCACTAAGTATCATGTCATTTGGAATAATTAAGAAAAACCTCCAAAAAAAAAGAAATATTTTTCATTTTTTAGAATTTTTGCTCAGAAAGTCCTTCCTACCCCCAAGAAATAATTAACTAAAGGAACTTCGGTTTAGGAAACACTGGTCTGTAATCTTCAGGATGCATCGTCTGTCTTCCTAGCCTTCCGTTTCCCCCAGAAACATTTTTAAGAGTGAATCATAGAATATAGAATCACAGAATTGTAGGGGTTGGAAAGGACCTCGAGAGATCATCAGGTCCAACCCCCCTGCCAAAGCAGCTCCCTAGGACATACCACTCAGATAGGCGTCCAGATGGGTCTTGAATATCTCCAGAGAAGGAGACTCCACCACCTTCCTGGGCAGCCTGTCCCAGTGGTGCGGAACTTCCTATGCTCCAACATGCAGCCATTGCCCCTTGTCCTGTCTCCACAGACCAAAGAAAAGGGTCTGGCTGATTCCCCCTGCATCCCCTGCTTCAGATAATTATAGACTTTAATTAGGTCCCCGCTTAGTCTTCTCTTCTCAAGGCTGAAGAGTCCCAGCTTACTCAGCCTTTCCTCATAGGGGAGATGCTCCAGGCCGCTAATCATTTTCGTACCCCTTCTCTGGACTCTCTCCAGGAGTCCAAACTAAGGGAACATCAGTTTAGGAAACTCTGATCTGTAATCTTCAGGATGCATCTTCTGTCTTCCTAGCCTTCAGTTTCCCCCAGAAGCTTTTTTTAGAGTGAAATATTGCTCAGCTGTAGCATTAATTCCCTATTCTTAATCTAAGCATCCAGATAGACACCAACTTTCCAACTCTCTTACCAAAAGAAGGAGCTCTGTAGAGAATGGTGATGATGCAGCCTAATAAATTACAGGTTGGGAAATAACCAGGACTAATTTCTTTAGCTCATCCTGTCCCTCCAAAATACCAAGTGTCAATGGGTGACGTCAAGTCTGCGTGTTAGTTTTCAGATTGGCTCACTGAGCTGCTGTGGCCCAATAACACCTTGGCTCCTTCAGGAGCTTTCACACCTTCGTGCACTTGACCTTTTCAGTACAAAACTTGGCATAGAATTTTTTTCCTCTTATTTATGTGGGTTTTTTTTTTTTTCTAGCATTCTGCTCATCGAATGAGAATAAATCCTAGCACCAGGAAGCTGCCATTGAAATGATTGGGTAGAATGAAATTTCTATTTAAAAGAGATACTTCTGACAAGCTGTTAGCATTCTTGGGAGCTTTAGAGGTTACTTCTGTGTTGGGAAGTGGATGTTTCAGAACATCTGCTGCACAGAAATTCAACAAGGCTGTCAACACCTCAGCCTGCTATTGTCCTGCAGAAAACAGGGTGACATTCTAGGTAGACAAGAGAAGGGTGGTAGTAAAAACAGTTGTTCTTCTGTAAGCTTCCAGCTTGGCTCAAGAATCGTTCTAAAGGGTGTGATTGCTCTGTAGGGCATGACTGCAGCAGGTTCAGTGACAGGTAGTCATATGTTATGAGGGATCAGAGGTAGCTGGCTCAGATGCCAGCCCCATCATTGCCTTGTGTGCCATTTCATGTGCCTTTGTCATGCTAGCACAGCTGGCTGGTGACTGTCCTTCAGAGATTTGACTCAGCTAAATGTTCTTCCTAGGACCAGCCAAGAAAGAATGTCCTCAAACCACACATGTATGCCAAGTGAGCATTTTTGGTTTGTCTTCCCCCACAAAAATTGACAGCAATGGCTTCTCCAGCCATTTCAATTGTTTGCATTCATTTAAATTTTCTGGATGATCTTAGCTAGATATTCTTGCTTCAGAAAAAAAATGTAATAGTAATTAGACTCCTCTTCCTCCCCAAACCACACACTAGCACACAAAATTGGCAGACAGTATTTTGCTTCAGGTTTGTCCTTGGTTTTTTTTTCCAAACTCAAGCCAAATCTTGTAATGCAGTTTTATGTTATTAATGGTCACATTAGAACAGCTGAATTGGGACCCCATCAAGAGAGGCTTTGAACATCAAGGGGAACATATAATAGAATCACAGCATCACAGGGGTTGGAAGGAATCTTGTGAGATCATCAGGTCCACCCCATTTGCCAAAGCAGCTCCCCAGCTCATATTGCACAGGTCGGTGTCCAGATGGGTCTGGAATATCTCCAGGGAAGGAGACTCCACCACCTCCCTGGGCAGCCTGTCCCAGGGCTCTGTCACCCTTACTCTGTAAAAGTTCTTCCCCATGTTGCTGTGGAACTTGTATGCTCCAACTTGCAGCCATTGCCCCTTGTCCTGTCTCCACTGACCATTGAAAAGGGGCTGACTGATTCCCCTGCATCCCATTCTTAAGATAATTGTAAACACCAATTAGGTCTCCCCTTAATCTTCTTTTCTCTAGACTGAACAGTCCCAGCTTATTCAGCCTCTCCTCATAGGGGAGATGCTCCAGGCCCTTCAGCATCTTCACTGTCCTTCTCTGGACTTTCTCCAGGAGATCCCTGTCCTTTTTATCCCAGGGAGCCCAGAACTGGACACAACACTCCAGGTGGGGCCTGAGCAGGGCAGAGTAGAGGGGGAGGATCCCCTCCTGTGACCTGCTGGCCACACTCCTCCTGATGCCCCCCAGGATCCCATTGTCTCTCTCAGCCCCCAGGGCACACTGCTGACTCATAGCCAACCTGTCGTCAACCAGGACCCCCAGGTCCTTCTCCACAGAGCTCTTCTCCAGCAGAACCCTGCCATCTGAACTTTAGCTTGCTGCAGGTAGCATCCCATCTTGTTTTCAAGCTACCAAATGCTTCCATTGTTACAGTGACTTTTTTGTAACCTCTGGCAGAAACAGGGCTTTGGAGATGACAAAGTGCTCATAAGCTGGGTGTCTGGGACCACCAGCTTCCACTGTGAATGGACTGGATAAAAAAGTCCCTTTGGGAGTGCTGGGGAGGAGAGGGATGCATTTTGAAAGCTTTCTTCCTGAGCTGAACAAAACATTCAACAACTAGTTGCACTTGATCTCTTGCTGACCTGTGTCTCATGTACTTGGCTGTATCCTCCAGAATCAGTCTTAAAATTGACTTCCTTTGGAAAGCTCATGAATGTCATTGAAATGTCAGTCATAAAAACACTGAAGAGTTGCACTGAAGTTTTGATTCCCAATTATTCTTGCAATTTTGCCATTTCTCAGCTGAGTGATATGGCTCAGTAACAGCCTCCTTTTACTATTCCAGCAGAAGAAAATTCATATGATAGTGAACTTTAAAGACCTGAAGGCTTAAACCCTGGTAAGATGTTCAAAACATTTCCTAGGATGCATCTCATGGCTAAAAACACATTGGGAGATGTTTATTTTTGTACAAAGAAGACTAAAATGCTAGTGAATATTTCAAAACACTGACTTTTCCACTTATAGCCTCTTTTTCTAGCTCAAGTAAAGGTCTGATCCAAAGTCTGTTGCTAAATAGCAAGTTCTTGATTGATCTTAGTTGGCTCTGGGGTCTATTTGGGCCCTATTTGGGTCAAATTCTTGGGCCCAAGAGAGTCAATGATTTCACTTCAGTTCAGTTTATTCACATCACATAGGAATCTATTTCAGTGGAGTAATGCTACCAGGGCAGGTTGGATGGGGCCTTGGGCAACCTTGTGTAGCTCCAGGCCTGGAGGCTGGTGACCCTGCCTGTAGCAGGGGGGTAGGAATTCTATGATCCTTGGGGTCCCTTGCAATCCAGACCATTCTATGATACCCTGCACAGGTTGTCTCATTTGCTGTCTTCTCTATCAAATATTTTAATAAATATTATATTCCTCTCTATAAAATCAGACATATTTCCAGCTTTGACCAGATGAATAGTTACCTTGGTCATCTAGTCAGGCTGATTGATGATTGCTGGGAGGTGAGGAAGGATGCTTTACTTTGGTGAGCAATAATGAAGGGAAATGGTGATTTAATCAAGTAGTGACATAAGGGTCTAAGTCAGAAGATTTTTAGCTGCAGCAACAGCACATGGCTTAATGATGTAGTTTGTGGATCCACAGTGTGCTTGGGAAACAACTGGACATCAAGATGCCTGGACACCATGATACAGGGGAACTGGAACAGATAGTAGCACAGCAGCCCCAACTTGGCAGCTAAAATGGTGGGAATAGTAGACACTGCTGAGACAGTGACATGTTTTGGGGCATTAACCCACAGAAATGTGCCTCATTACATTCCAGATGCTTTTTTTTTGCTACCAGTGTGCTTCAGGGAAGGAGGATTTGATGAGACCTCCTACCCTAGAGATGCCTGGGCATCTCTTGTTGTGCTACACATGTAGTTGTGTTGCTGTGGCACCTAATGCTGAAATAATGGTGTGCATCCCAATGTCCAGAAATAATCTCTGATGGGGTTGTCACATGGCAAAGCATCTTGTGGCTGCAAGGACGTAGGTCCAGATGTGAGGAAGCTGTGTTGGTTCCAGCAGCTAACTTTTGCCTAACCTCATGAAAACAAAAATGCTCTTGAAACGACATGGTTTTTGTTGGCTTTATCAAGCCTAAAGGCATCCCAGTGGGCAGGTCAGGCATAATTATGAGACTCTTGGGTCTGATCCAGAGCCTACTAAGTCAAAGGGAGTCTGTCCATTGACTCCAGCAAGGCTTGGATTTGTCCCACTGGGTACAGGAGCTGAGACCTTTTGTCCATGTGGGAAAACATTGTTTTCCTCCAACTCTCCAGTGTGCAACAATTTTAGAGCTCCTGCTTTTTAATTTCTCCTCCCCACTTTTTTTCTCTTCTTCTTCTTGTTTTGTTTTTTTTCCTCTCTTTTTTGGCAGCATCTGGTCTGGAAAAGTTAGAGGAGAAACATGATCAGGCTGTTTTCTTCAGTCGTGTGCTGCTCTCAGCATTGTCTTGAATAACTGGGCTGCTGTTTGTTAACCATCATTACCTATTTCAAGTGGAATTGTTATCTGGAGCTCCAGGTTCATCAGGCAAACTGGTGCAGTGTAGCAGAAATACTGCTTTTTTATGTGAATGCTGCTTTTGATTGCTTTTTTTACAGTCAATGTGGGTGAAGTCCAGGCCCAAGTCACTGCAGGTGTTCCACCAAAACTGATCTCTGCAGGCCAGCTGCAGATTATCACCTCCTGGGGTAAGGAACTAGTGTTTCAGAGCAGTGTCACTGACTCCTTGTTCTTCCCACACTTTGCTTGGCACCTGATACACAGGACCACATCTGGAGCCTTTTCCTGGGGTCTTGATATTCTCTGATTGTCTGAATGAGAGATATCACAGTGTGTCATAGCTCATACCTGGAATACCTGTTGAGTTTCCTTTCTGAACACCACTGGACCTGAACTCCATTTTGTCCCCATATTATCGTAGCCTATAGCTGGATGAAGGAATAAATAAGCAGACAAGAGGTCTCACCTTGCAATCCCTCACATGGCCTTCTAGTCATAGCCTTTAGCCTCACAACATACCCTCACCATGCTACCTCTGTTCCTTACCAACCTATAAAGCAGTTGAAAAATGCAGATTATTTTTGCAAATAGGGATATGAAAAATTAAGTGCTCTACTAAGTTATGCATATATAGGGATCCCTTGTCATTGGAGATGCCTTAGAGACAATTCCAACGTGGCATGGAAGATTTGCACCCTCTCAGAGTAGCACCTGGGGACCACACAAGACATCCTAATGCTTGTATGACATGTGCAGGCAGCTGTGTTACCTCAAAGCTGGTTAAAGACCGTGTTCTGGTGCAGGGAACTGCATCTGAGTCTTATAAGTTGCAACCCTTGATTATCATCTTTGTAAGGTTACATTTAACACTGAAAAATCTGAGCTAGCCTTGAGAGCAACCAAAGATTCTCTAGCTCAATCTAGATAGCCCGTTTTATTTATGATGCCAAGCTCAGTTGACTTAACTTGACACACAATATGTGGCTGGTTAACTTTCTTTTGGAGTTTTCTTTGTGAAAAAAAGGACATTTTTACAGTTCACTGAAAGATTGATTTCACTCTGTTAGGATTCTTCTGGTTTTTTAGGATGAAGTCACACACTGAAATTACCTTTCTGCCTTTTTCCACCTGAAAAGAAACTTGAACAACTAATTCCAGTGGAGATGCCTACTTTGGAACAGGTGAGTCACAGTAAATGTGCTGGGGACCCTTCAAATTTGTAGGTTTTCTATAGCATATTACAGACTCAGATCTATAGCATAGTAACCCTGCACCTGAATATATGTTAAGAGACTTCACATCACCACCTCTGGGGCTACTTGAAACATTGACTTCTATTCCCAGGGCATGAGAAATTGTGGAAGTAGCCTGACTCATTTCCTTCTTTAAATGAGATCCTCAGGAAACAATCCTGGAAATATATTGGTGGAATTTACAGTCATTCATGCATCCAGGCTCTGGTCCTCCTGCTGAGCCATGCTTGAGCTGAATAAAATATGTCCTCAGGCTTCTTTTTTTTCCACACTTGATTGCTTGCAGAGCAGCTTTTAGTGGCTGCACACAGTCACCCCCGAACTATGCTTCACTTCTTACATGAGGTCCCGTGTCTGAACAATGTAGAACCTAATTAAATCAACTCATTAAGCCTTTGGTTTGATTATTGACATAGCTGAGTAACTGCAATAACACACCAAGGTCTTTTTACTAAGCCACCATGTAATAGGTGGCTCTGTCATGTGGATGTTCCCCTGATATCCAAGCTTGTGGGCATCCAAGAAATTCCAAGGGTTTTGGGCTACAGACTCTGCAAATCTACTGGATGGAGAAGTAACAGAGACTGCAGGACCTCACTTCCCATCCCCAGCTTTTTATCTATTTTTTGCACTTCCAACTATCTGATGTCTCTCTGCTGACTGCTGTGCCTAAGACAGATCATAGAATCCCAGACTGGTCTGGGTTGGAAGGAACCCCAAGGATCCCAGAGCTCCAACCCCCTGCCACAGGCAGGGCCACCAACCTCAGGCCTGGAGCTACACAGGGTTGCCCAGGGCCCCAGCCAACCTGGCCTTCAACACCCCCTGGGACGGGGCGCCCACTCCCTCTCTGGGCAGCCCCTTCCAGCCCCTCACCACGCTCTCTGCACAGAACTTCCCCCCAATCTCTCCTCTCACCCTTCCCTCCCTCAGCTTCGCTCCAGTCCCCTTGTCCTGCCAGTCTCTGCCCTTCCCAAGAGCTGATTCCCCTCCTGTTTCTCTGCTCCCTTCAGGTACTGGCAGGCTGCAATGAGGTCCCTCCACAGCCTTCTCTTCTCCAGGTTGAACCAGCCCAGCTCCCTCAGCCTCTCTTTGTAGGGGACGTGCTCCAGCTCTTGGATCACCTTTGTGGCTTCCTCCAAACCTTCTCCAACAGTTCCACGTCTAATGGCTGCACACCTTTGTCAGTGGTCTCCTGACTCTTTCAGAGGATAGGAAACCCCAATGCAAAACCCTCATGTATGAACAGAGATAAAACAAGGATTTGAACTTTCTTCTGTGAGTTGAATGTTGAGCACATTGTGTAAAGGAATCTCCAAGCAAGAATCTCTCCACCCCTCTGGAATGGGCATTGCCTATGGATATGAAGGACGTGTTTGGTAGAGCAGAGAAAAAGTCTGTCTGAGAGGACTAACTATCAAGTAACAAAGTCCTTTTTTACCTCTTGACTAATTAATATTTATTATTTGATGCATTTTTCTCAAAAATCCTACCTAGGAAGTCAAATGTGGAGGCATTATGTGGCTGTCAAATGACAGGCTGATCATTGTGCCTGATCAGACACACTCTGTTGGGGACCTGCTCTGGGCTGGTGACATTCCCCCCTTTGTAGAACACTATGGCAATGCTGGTGCTTTCGGCTTCAGCTCCTCCTGGATGTTTCTTACTCCTCTGGGTTACACAAGGCTCAAGTTTGAATCATGAAGCCAGCTATGAAAGGTGGTTATTTATCTGATTTAATGCAAATTCTCCCACCCATTCCCTCAGGTGTTGAAGTAGGTTGCATAATACCCCTGATTTTGAAACAGAATTTGTCTTGAAACCTTTTTAGTGTACTTGAAGGACCTGTGGGCTCAAGTAACCTCTGAAAAGGGAGAAGTTCAGCAGAATAATGGGTGGAAAGAGTCTGGGGCTGGGGATCTGAGTTTATATGTTATAAAACATAATGACAAAAGCAAGAGACAGGTTAAATTATAATAAGCACTGTAAGCAGAGACATTGCACTTTAGCTGTGACCTCAGAGCAGACTTTCTGAGTGAAATGTCAAAGTCAGAATGGCCTGAACCTAAATCAACCAACCAGTACTCAGGAGGTTAGAGTGTGTACCTGGCTTATAAGAATTTTCAGACCAGAAAGGTCTTAAATCTGATATGGAAAGTATGGGCTAGAAATAAAAATAATTCTCCTTCTCCAATAACAGGTGTTTGCCTTAGGAACTTCTTCCAGAAAGTCATTCCATCCTGAAGCAGGGGAGCTGCCTTCTCCCTTAACAGATGATTTCTGTAGTAAATCACCATCATCTCTTAATGGTGCTCTGTTTCACAGTTGAATTAGTTTAGCTTCACATTCCAAACACCAGGATTTACTAGAACTTTTATTGCTAGGTTAAAGAGGCCCCTAACACACAGTGTACTTTTTTAGAGTACTTCTGTATCAGCTTAGTAGGAAATGATTTTTGAATAATAGATATCAATCATGCACTCTTACCTGTGTTACAGAGGGTTGTCTCTCTCCCTTTCTCTATCTGCCTATGGAAAGGCACCTGATGATGATGCAACATGTAGAATATGTGAGTTGTCTGCATCTCAAATATATGACACAAGTCCTACAGAAGACCTCAAGTTTTTTGAGTGAGCAGCTGCCGTCAAGGCAGGATACCCTGAACCATCTTAAATAGTACCAGGAAGCTCTGTTTAAGTAACCAAACCCTTCTCTTAACTGATGTGGAAATACAGACATTTGGGCTACTTTTTGTTGTTATTTAATTTGATTTAATTTAATTTACGTGTCAGAATCTGGAGCTAAATTTGGCCTCAGGTGCCATTGTGAAAAGTTTAGTCTTGACTCCACATTCTTACTTGATCTCTGATCTTTTGCCACCAGCCATCTCTGTATTTCTTGAAAGGACACAGAACAGCAAAAAATATGCTGAAATAATATTCCAAACGACAACATATAGCATTGCTAAGTTGTCATTGAGAAATAATAAAGGATTCTTCAGATGAAAAAAAATATCATGTCTTCATAAAATCAACAACTAGAAAAACTTTCTCACAGGATGTTCATGAGTGAAGAATTTTTTAATTTCTTTTTTTTAAAGACTGTAATTTTCTGCTTGTACCTCATTACAAAAACACTAAAACAATTCGCATTTATTCTGGCCCAGTGAAGCATGATGTCATGGCATAAAATTACAATTTGCTGATGTCCTGGAATCTCTAAAATTGCTTCTGGTTCCCAGATTATATTTCCTGTAAACAGAAGGTTTTGTTGTTTGGTTTTGTTTTGGTTTTGGGGTTTTTTTCATTTTGTTTTGAGGTTGTAGATGGCAGTAGGCCTGCTTGTTCAAATAAAAAAGTTATTATTGTCTCAAATTCAGAAGAAATCTTGAGTTTAGGATGTACCCCTTGATCAGGACCTTATATCACATTGAAAGCATCGAGTCATTCTGCGGAAAACCACACAAGTCTGAGACTGAATATGGCCAAGTTGGAATCAAAAACAGTTAATGATAGTTTGAGTTTCATTATCAGGCAGAACAGTAACCCTCAGGGCAATTCTCTTTTCAAGTACTGTTGTCATTTTCAGGTGTTATATCCAGGACATATAAAAAGCCAGAGTAGATGTAAGCTTGAGAGATCTCTTGAGTATAAAAAAACCCAGTAAGTCTTCCCATAAGCAGACACATGAAAGTTAAGTAGATCAATTATTTTGTTTCCTGAAAGAAGATCAAGAGATTTAGTTTGTGATTTTAAAAGGATTTTAAAGGATGCTATGTTCAGTTATGTCCTGGAATCTCCTTCTCTGCTAGTGTCTGACAACTGGTTAGAGACACATCTGTTAGAAGTCATTATCCTGCCTCAGAGGATAGAACTGGATGAGATGATTTTAGAAGGTTTCTTCCATCCCCACATTTTCTGTGATTATTTTATTCCTGTCCTCCTGAAATTTGGTTTGTAGTCTGTTTTTAAAGAATGACTTAACCTACTATTTAAGGACCACATAAGTTGTACCTTGACCAACATCAAACCATCAGTTCTTGAACTTCCTTGACTGTACCAGAAAGTTATGTACACTGTTGCTTGGACAGTCTAATCCTAGATGTCTTACTATTTATAGCTGTTTCTTCTACACCTCCTGCCATTTACTGTCAACCAATTATCAGCCAAGTGGTTTTCATTTCAGGCTAGAACGAGCTTGTTTCTTTACTCTCCTCCAAAACTGCATTCCCACTCATTAGGCATTAATCTGCAATTTTGGCTCACTTAGTCCAGAAGATTAGCCAGAAAAAGTAAACATTCTCTTATTAAGATTAGAAAAATCTTCCAGCTTTTTCTCCTGGATGAATTTTTATAGGAAATCACAGGAGAACAAATATAAGATTATAATCATGAAAAGGGATCTCCAAAAGATATGCAATATTCACTTAAATTTCTGCATTTAGCAGCAGAACTCAGTAACATTACATGTACTTTTTTCTACCTAGGATTCATCTGGAGTAAATTCACTAGATTTCTGCTCTTTCAAATAGAGTGCAAATCAACATTCTTAAATATTATACTATTTGGAAATTTGTTTGCAGGAGCTTACGGATATTTTCAGCCCAAAAATGCCTAAACAAAGATTTAGCAGGTCAGCTCTCTCTCCTCTTCTGTCACCTGGGGTTGGGAAGGAGAAGTTAAATAGTCAAATAAATAAAACCAAGAGAGAATTTAATTGGCTGAAGGTTAGGTTAGTGGTTAGGGTACAATAGGGGGTTTTTTTGGACTATGATAGCCCATATCTTGTGACTAAATGCAGGTGCAACCAGTCCAATCTAGAAGTCTATGTCAGAACTGGTATTGTTATTTCCTCCAGTGCATAACCATATCTAGTTCTACTTTGAATAAAAGTGTATTGCATAAATATTTCCAGGACACAACCTGTGCCAAAACATCATTTTAGTGGTCATCATCTATCTAATTCCAGCCTGTGGCTATGAAATTCACAGAATCATAGAATGACAGAACTGTAGGGGTTGGAAGGGACCTCCAGAGATCATCGGGTCCAACCCCCCTGCCAAAGCAGCTCCCCAGCTCATATTGCACAAGTCGGTGTCCAGATGGGTCTGGAATCTCTCCAGAGAAGGAGACTCCACCACCTCCCTGGGCAGCCTGTCCCAGGGCTCCCTCACCCTCACTGGGAAAAAGTTCTTCCGCATGTTGGTGTGGAACTTCCTGTGCTCCAATTTGCAGCCATTGCCCCTTGTCCTATCCCCACAGACGAAAGAAAAGGGGCTGATCAATTCCCCCTACACCCCATGCTTAAGATATTTATAAACATTGATTAGGTCCCCCCTCAGTCGTCTTCTCTCCAGGCTGAACAGCCCCAGCTCTCTCAGCCTTTCCTCACAGGGGAGATGTTCCAGGCCCTTCATCATCTCTGTAGCCCTTCTCTGGACTCTCTCCAGGAGATCCCTGTCCTTTTTATCCCAGGGAGCCCAGCACTGGACACAACACTCCAGATGGGCCTGACCAGGGCAGAGCAGAGGGGGAGGATCACCTCCTTCGACCTGCTGCCCACACTCCTCCTGATGCCCCCCAGGATCCCATTGTCTCTCTCAGCCCCAGGGCACACTGCTGGCTCATGGCCAACCTGTCACCCACCAGGACCCCCAGGTCCTTCTCCACAGAGCTCCTCTCCAGCAGGTCAATCCCCAGCCTGTACTGATACATGCAGTTGTTCCTCCCCAGGTGCAAGACTTTCCACTTGCTTTTGTTGAACTTCATCTGGTGTCTCCCTGCCCAGCTCTCCAGCCTGGCCAGGTCTCTGGATGGCAGCGTAGTGTCCTGTGTGTCAGCCACCCCTCCCAGCTTTGTATCATTGGCGTACTTGCTGAGGGTGGGTGCTGTTCCCTCATCAAGGTGTCAGTGAAGATATTAAACAGGACTGGACCCCACACTGAGCCCTGGGGACACCGCTGGTCACAGGCCTCCAGTCAGACTCTGCTCCACCGATCACGACCCTCTGAGCTCTGCCCGACAGCCAGTTCCAGGGTATATCTACCTCTGTTGTGGCAATAGTATCTCTCAGCTTACCAAACTCTCCTCCTAATGTAGTATTGGGGTTTTTTTCTTTGATCCATATACAGGGAGTAGGTACATCCTGCCTCAGATTTCCTCTGCTGCACTAAACAAAGGGATCTTTTTCCATTCTCCTAAGGAATATATCCCAGTTACTTCATGAGTGAGGGTAAGAGAAGTAAATTATAATTCTTAAGCTTTTTGTTTCAGATGGCCTTTGGAGAAAACATTGATATTTATCTCACTCAGGCAATTAGCCATGCAGTTTTTAAAAAGTTAGTATCTGCATAATTGTTTTCTCTGAGTCAATTCATCTTTGAGCACAGATATATTTGCAGATAAGCATTTCCATATCCCTGTTTCACTGCAAAGTGTACAATATAGATATGGACACCCAGTACAACCTGATCTTTTCCATTTGCCTGCTGGAGGCAAGAGGGCTGATGTCAGGCCAGGATGCACATTCCTTTCAAGCTGAGCTGTCTAGAAAATATGAAAAACCCTGGGAGGTGAAGCCAGCTACAGTTCTTGAGACAACTACATGGTGATTTCTGTTACAAAAGGATCTTGGCAATTGCAGCATATCCTTTGCTTGTTACTTGCAGGCACTATCTGTACCCAGACCTTTGGTCTCATAAACCAGAGTTAAGTCAGCAGATGTCACAAGAAAAATAACTTGTCTATCGTGGTGAAGTGTGTGAAAAGGTTTTCCAAGGTCAAACCCAGAGTTTGACCATGCAGCTTTCAGATACAGGGTCTTCCTCTGTCGAGTTAAAAAGCTTGAAATATGAACTCAGGTAGTTTTTAGTTGCCAGTTTCTACACACATGCCAGCCTTCCCATCCTCAGCCATCCCTGACCTCAACTCAGTTCTCCCATTTGTAGCATGAATCTTTTCTCAGTTATTTCTATTTTTCTTGGTTGTGATGGCTAAAATCCTAGTTGTTTCCCTCCTCCATACCATAAACAGGCAGACAAAGAAGAGGTGCCTCCATTAGGAAGAAATTCTTCCCCATGAGGGTGGGGAAGCTCTGACACAGGGTGCCCAGAGAAGCTGGGGCTGCCCCATGATCCCTGGCAGGGTTCAAAGCCAGGTTGGATGGGGTTTGGGGCACCCTGGGCTAGTGGGGTGTGTCCCTGCCCATGGCAGGGTGGTGGAACTAGATGGGCTTTGAAGTCCCTTCCAACCCAAACCATTCTATAATTCTATGTTCCCAGAAATCTGTATAGCTGGTGGAGTTGGAGCAACCTTGAGTTAATCAGCAGCAATCACTCCAGCACAAAAGCTATACATCCCTTCATTATTTGGACAATGGGGAGGATTTCAATGGTAATGGTGTTTACAGCACACACACAGAAAGTGGGACTCAAGTACAAGCACACCCTCTGGTCAAAGAGATTCAAACTTCTCAATTTTTGTGGAATTCAAAACTTCCAGGCTCTAGACTGTGCACTGGTGCCTTCTTCACTACATGTCAAACCTTGGGCGCAGTGCAGGAAAGAACATCTCAGCTATGATAACAGAGGTTACATGAGCATTCTGTCCATGCCTCAGATCATTTAGAGGCAGATTTCCACACCTAAGTGGTGACTGTCACTTACATCCTCATTGCTCATTTGCAGAGAGCTATGAAGATGATTAAAGGCCTGGAGCATCTCCCCTGTGAGGAAAGGCTGAATGAACTGAAGCCTGAAGAAGCCTGAAGAAACCTGAGAGGGGATCTGATCAATGGTTTTAAATATCTGAAGGGTGGGACCCAGGGAGCCATGGGCAGCCTCTGCTCAGTGTCTGTGGGGACAGGACAAGGGGTGATGGGCTCAAGTTGGAGCCCAGGGAGTTCCACCCCAAAATGTAGAAGAACTGTTTCACAGTGAGGGAGACAGAGCACTGGAATAGGCTGCCCAGGGGATGTGGAGTCTCTTTCTCTGGAGATATTCAATACCTGTCTGTATGCCTATCTGTGTGATCTGTCCTCAGGAACCTGCTTTGGCAGGGGGGTTGGACTCAATGATCTCTTGAAGTCCCTTCCAACCCCTACGATTCTGTGATTCTGCTTGGAGGGATCAATCAGCTTGAGTGCAAAACAGGCTCCTTCTGCCTGAGTTTTGCACCTTGGAAATCCAGCTTTGTTCCCTAGACCAGAGTCAGGGGATAAGTCAACAGTTAGACAGCATGGATGACCAGGGATTTGGGGCTGTGATGTGAGCTGCATCCTTGATGTAATGTGCTTCACCCGCCTCCAAAGTAGAATCTGGGGGAAACTTTGCAAAAAGACACAACTTTTCCATTGTTATTTGAAGAGTCAAAACAGTTCTTGCTTGCCTCTGTCTTGTGAAATCGGCTGAGGGAGAGCCAACCTTGTACAGATGTATGACTGTTTTGAATGCTCACATAACTGCATTGAGAACTGCATCTTACTCTGGTCTCCTGGGTAAAGAGAGGGCCAGACTAAAGGGTGGAGTGAGGGAGTTTCATGTGTTGGTTCTATAACTGGTAATTAAATAAAGATTGTCCTCAGAATTTGATCCCTGTCTTTACACAAACAGCAAGCTCTGTGTTGGATGGGGACGCAGGATACATAGTCCTCTTCCCCCCTCTCCCTCTGGCTTTCTGAGCAGTAACTTCTTATTCCTGTTATTTCAAAATCCCAGTTTATAAAGACAGCATAATGAAACTGAACTCCCTTGTAAAGTGTTTTTACTTCCACTGAAGAAAAGCCAGGTATTAATAACAAGTGCTAACATTATTACTGTATAAAAGAGGTTTCCAAAAAGTGTCCAAAGATTTATGTCTACTTAGGCTTCATCAACTTTTATTCTAGACTAGCCAGTACATAGCTTGGCTTCACTTGTGCTGTAATTTAGATCCCTCCTGCCCTTTTAAACTAGTCAGCTGTTTAAAACTTTTTCAAACCTGTACCATAAACCAATACCTGGAAAAAACTCCATGACAGCATCATTTATAGAAGAACCATTGCTCCTTCATCAGCTGCTATTGATCTGAACCTGGTGACGTAGTTGTTTTTCTCTTCCCTCAGGATGTTATTTGTGCCATCCAGTTCATTAAATAAACTGAATAGCCAGTACTGGGAGACCATTGCCCTGCCAGTTCTAAGAATGTGTTCCTTGTTGTGTCTCTGTCCCAGAAACCACTGACCAGAGGGCAGAAACCCAGAGCATGTGTATTAAATTATCCTCCTGCTTCACATAACCCCAATAAGCATTGTTCTTTCTGAAATATTCTTCATCCCTGCCAAAGCCCAGTAGATCAAATTTAGATTTACTATTGCTACTATTATTATTATCATTATCATTATTATTATCATCATTATTCTCTTGGATAAGTCTTATTGAACAATTTATGAAGGCAATTTGGTCTGTGTTCATCAAGACATCCTCACACTACAGGGAGAGGGAACTATGATCCATCTGTAGCTGATCTTTGTGGATGTTGGAGCCAAAACACCACTGAGCAACTGGGAAGGGTTTGAAGCATAGCAACATCATTAAGGAGAACTTGGATGCTGGGAATCACTGAAAGAGTTGTGTATCTCAATATCTCAGGCTGGATTGCAGTATGAGGACTCATTAGTGGCTGAGTAGCAAGAGTTTTGTAGTCAGTTGACACAGCCTTGTAGACACACACCCACCCTCCCACCTCAATTTGATTACAAAGGTTATTTGAGAGCTGCAGTGGTCCAAAAAAAAAGCAAGCATAGCCTTGATGTGTTCCCAACCAGAACACCCTAAGCTGTACCTTTTATATCAGCAAATCTCTCTTCAATTAACAGCCCAATATTGATATACATGGCAAAGTGGTTTAGACAGAAAAGAAATCATGCTTGAAATGAACTAGATTCTGGCTACAGGACTATGAAGCCACTGGCAATTGTTTTCTGAGGATAGTGCTATGGTGCTTTCTTGCCATCTGCAGGTAAATTCAAGGCTTTTGGAGAATTGGAGATTGGAGGACCATCCAGAAGCCACTGTGGCTCACCCAAATGGACTAGCCATCTAAATATTGCTCCTTGTGGGAAAAAACAAGTGTTCCTCAGGGAAGGAAGTGCTTGTTTCATGGTACTGTGCTTGGTGAATGTCATTCCAAAGTGATGCTCATCATCTCATGCAACTCTCAAATTTTTCTGAAAGGGGTCATCCCAAAGTACTCCCCACCTTCTGCAACCTCTCAATTTCAATACCTGTTTCAAGCCAACCTTATGAAACTATGAGATCATGATCCACAGGAGGAAGCAGATCCAGCTGAAGCTTTAGCCCAGAAAAAAAACAAACACAAAACTTCATGATTCACCAAGCTGCCATGAAATGAGAAAATGAGTGCTGATAGTCTCCTTCACCCTAGAAGGAAAGGAAGCCAACCAGAGGGATCTTGACAGGCTGGAAAGATGGGCCCAGGGGAACCTAATGAGGTTCAACACTGCCAAGTGTCAGGGGTGGCACTTGGGCCAGAAGAATCACAGACACAGATACAGACTGGGAGAGGAGCTTCTTGAGAGCAGCCCTGCTGAGAAGGACTTGGGGATTCTGGTGGATGAGAAACTGAACATGAGCCAGCAGTGTGCTCTGGCAGCTCACAAGGCCAATGGGATCCTGGGCTCCATCAGCAGAGGGGTGGCAGCAGGGACAGGGAGGGGATTGTCCCTCTCTGCTCTGCCCTTGGGAGGCCCCAGCTGGATCCTGTGTCCAGAGCTGGGGCCCCCAATACAAGAAACATGTAGAACTTTCTGATGTTGGAGAGGGTTCAGAGGAGGGCCACAAAGATGATTAGAGGGCTGGAGCACCTGCCCTACAAGGAGAGGCTGAGGGAGCTGGGCTTGTTCAGCCTGGAGAAGAGAAGGCTGTGGGGGGACCACATTGCAGCCTTCCCATCCCTGAAGGGAGCAGAGAAACAGGAGGGGAATCAGCTTTTTAAAAGGGCAGACAATGGCAGGACAAGGGGGAATGGATTAAAACTAAAGGAGGGAAGGTTTAGATTAGATATTAGGGGGAAGTGTTTTACAGAAAGAGTGGTGAGGGGCTGGAACAGGCTGCCCAGAGAGGTGGTGGATGCCCCATCCCTGGAAGTGTTCAAGGCCAGGTTGGATGGGGCCCTGGGCAACCTTGTGTAGCTCCAGGCCTGAGGTTGTTGTCCCTGCCTGTGGCAGGGGGGTTGGAGCTCTATGATCCTTGGGGTCCCTTCCAACCCAGACCATTCTATGATTCTATGATAGGAACAAGATATCTCCTTTCACAAGGTAGCTCTCCAGACAGATTGGATTACTTTTACTTTCATACTGACTTTTATTTTGGTCCTAGAAAGGATTTGAATAGACCATCTTATGGTCATGTAAATGGTGGTAACCTTATTTCAACAGCACCTGCCAGTCCTCTCACCCTGGAAAACCAGTATATCTTAAGTGTATGTGAGCCTGGGACTGTTTGGCTTTGTGGATATCTTTTATATTCACTGTTATGCTTTGCTTCAGGATTTTTTTAAGGAAGTATTATCTGAAAATAAACAGCAATGGTTCTGGCACTTTGATTCACGAGAATCAATTTGACAAGCTTAAGTTTTGGTTTTCATTTTTGCTTGTGTAATGATGACAGCTTGTTTTTCTGCCTGGCCAAGTCCATTTTGCTTGTAAGAGGCCATGTTCATCTGCTGATGAGGAAAGCCCAAGTGCTGAAACCACAGGTCCAGCTGCTGCAACAGTTGCTTACATGGAAATAAGTCGTGTGCTCAAGTGAGATCCTGTGTTGTATGGGCAGGAAATCTGAGTACTGTTAAGATGGAGCATGACTAATATAGATAAAGCTGTATACTGCAAAGCCTGTTGGCACAAGGTCTAGACTAAGCAAAAGCTCTTCTTGCCCAGAATTGCTGTCACACACACTTACATGGCAACCTCATACAGATGAGCTTGATGTGTCTTTCTCTTGGAAAAAAGAGAAAAATATCAAATCAGGAATAGTATATAAACTAAATGTATGCATTTACATACCAGCATCATCACAGGAGCTTGGTGTCAAAGCTCCCATGAGAGAAAACAGACAGCAGCACAGCTCTTCAGTTGGCTAAATAAACTGAGTTCTATCACTCATCACTTTTAGAGAATGGAGAAAAATAACCCTAACCAATGTTACAGCTCTTCAGTTGGTTAAATAAACTGAGTTCCATCACTCCCATTTAGAGAATGGAGAAAAAGAACCCTAACCAATGTTATGAATGGAAGAGGAGAGATCTCTGCACTTAGCAGCCGATCTGAAAAAAAAAACCCAACCATCCAGATTTAGGATATTCCTACACAATAAAATTGTGAACCCCTTCCTCCCTTCTTTTTGGTAATTGAAACCTAAAATAATTATCAGGAACAAAAAACCTATTCTCTTTCATTTTCTCTATATTCTTCCTTCCCAACTGAATCCAGGACATCTTCAATATGAGAGTGGAAGGTCACTAGTACAGGTTGCCCAGAGAGGTAGTGGAGGCCCCATCCCTGGAGATATTCGAGGTCAGGCTGGATGGGGCTCTGAGCAACCTGATCTAGTAAATATGTCCCTGCTTACTGCAAGGGGATTGGACTAGATGGCCTTTAAAGGTCCTTTCCAACCTAACACAATCTATGATTCTATGATCCAACTGAAATCCATCTTGATTCAGCTCTGTTCAGAGAGCATGGCTCCATCCCAAGCAGATTAACATGAAGGCCATCTATTCCCTTGCAGAAAGGTAGTTTGATCTTTATGACAGTCACAACATTGACCTCTCTGCTGTGGTTGAGGTCAAGTGCTGTGGAACATGCACTGGTTTGATCCTAACAAGCAAAAAGGACAAACTGTGTTCCCTTTCCTCCTCATCAACCACTCAATACCAAATGTACCCATGACTGTACAAGCTGGAGCAAGTGGGGTGTGTGGCGCTTTCCATGTATAATTAATCAGTGTTGGTGCTCACCTAAGCATCTAAAATTGCCCAAAAATGTGTGATCATGACCCCCCTAATGGTGCCAGAAGCAATGACCCCTTCAGTGCAGGTTCAGTGGAGCGTGTGGTTCTCCATCAGGTTCATACCATCAGCCAAGCAGGTGATGTGAGACGTGACAATTTGCCCAGGTGCCTGTCTGTCTAGAAACAAAGTGAATATTGATGAAGGGACTTTCTTTCTACATCAGAATTCAGCTCCACCGTCTGATCATTGAGTTCTGTTTTTAAAACACTCGTGATTCCCAGATGAAACAACGGCATTGGACCCATTGTCCCAGGTGTTAAGCCACATGGCAGGATATAGGATGGAACAGACTTGACTGTGAACAAGCTGAGACTGGAAATTAGGTTTCCAGCCATTAGTAGTGTGAAGTTCTGGGGATTTATAGGGTCAATGTGTGCATATGTTTTAAAAAGGACTGTGAAAAGTCTATGGAAGGCACTGAATGAACTTGGTATTTGATATTTGTGATAGGAGTGTTTAGGCATCTGACTGAGTGAAGACTTTGAAGAGTGATATCATTCCTATTTGTTAATCACATTTGTTTATCACAGATTATCATATTGAACTCACTGCCCTGAGTTTCCACAGGTTCCCTTCAGGAGTCAGAAAAGGACTTGCATCCTCTTCATGGGTATCTTGGTTTGAAGGGAGAAGGAGCTCTTTTCTTCTTCTTGGTAAGCATCTAAGTACTACTACAGATAAACACTGGGCACACTTACTAGTATGAACATCTTGCAGTTGCCTGATAAGTGCTCCTTGCTGACACATTCCTCATCATGCCTATAAGAAGTCTGAAGTCAGGAAGGTATTTTCTCACCAGATTGTCAGTAAAAAGTCAATGTTTGTGGGTTTGTTTTTTGGGGTTGTTGGTGTTTCTCTGTTTGTTTGTTTGTTAGTTATTTGGTTGGTTTTCTTTTTTTTGGTAGTTTGTTTTAATTCCTTTGCTTTCTTCCATCTTCTTCTGAGATGTAGTCTGGATCTTTGGATTATGATCCAGAGGTTCTACACCACTAAGACTTGCAATTCGCTGCGTCCCTTCCTGCATCAAAAGGGATCTCTTTCTGCATCAAAGGGGGTTTTATGATAGGCTTAGTATTAAAAAAAGTAAATAGAAATGGATGAGACCTCTAAGATTTTTCCAGTAGCATTAGGAAGCATGCTGTGGCTGATGATGTGGGATGGTTGTCTGTACATTTTCAGTCTGTGATCTGCTTTGAACATCTACTCATCTACTCACACTTGTAAACACCTTTTAGAGACCAATCACAGAGACCCTGTGAATTAAGGGAGGCTGGGAGGAAGATCCAACTAAATTTTGGATGCTGGTCTTTGTCCCATTATTTGTGAAATGCGTCTCTATGGCGTCCAGCAGGGAGCAACACGCAATTCAATATATGAATTTTAGGTGAAGCCATGAAGCCAGGAAGCCATTTTATTGGGTGAAATCACCCAGATTCTATACCTTTCTTGCTGCAAACGTGGCAAGCTAAAAACCTGCTAGTTGGTTACACACACTGTTCACACCATATTGATTGGTTAGTAATTATAACGAGCTCTGATAAACCTATCTTATAGCTAAACATCCTTAGTTTACCTTTAATACCTAAAAGCATCCCCACACCTGCTGTTTTGACCCTCTTGTTATGGTTGGTTCCTGACATGTTCTGTTACTCCCAAATACCTTCCCATAACTGCTGCTTGGTTTAGGGCAGCCTGTACCCCTGTCATCAAGGCCACTGTGTTTTGAGAATGTGATTATAAAGATCCTCTCTGCATGGGTAACTTTTCCTTTCTCATGGGAACAGGAGACTATTGTCAGGAGCTAAATTTTGGGAGAAGAGAGCTAGGCCGCTAGCAGGCCTGCTGTCTTCCCCGACATGTCTCTGTCATTTGTAAAGCAGGACTGGTGGGAAGGTGGTCTCCCATCTGCACAGAGCTGCAGGGATCCTGTGGCACCTCATGGTGGTTTTAGGAGCTGGGCTAGAAAATAACAGGTCTAAATAAAGCTTGCAAGTCACACTGCACCTGTCATTCAATCTGAGAGGCCAGGTCCACTTATCAGGCTCTATCAGATTTCTAGGAAATGATTAGAGTGCAATGTCATACAGCTCCTGATACTTAATGGAAACAGGGAAATTAGTTTATGGCAATTAGACAATATCCACAGCCTAATCTCTCTGAAATGGCCTATAAATGTTCTTTAGGTAGGCAGAACCTGTTCTTTGCCAAGTCATTTCTTATCATGCTGGATGAATGACCCTGACTGAGATCATACTTTTACTTCCCTTTCAAAATATACAACAGACAGGTTGCTCTCATTCATCTCAGAGAGGATCCTAAACTTTTAGCTCTTCAAAAAGGAAACATGGCAATTTTAAGGATTAATATCTTTTTATGCTATCTTCTTTCTTTTTTTTTTCCCCTTGAAATGTAATTGCAACACACTTCAAGGTGGAAGAACATCTTTAAAAAGGACAAGAACATTTTTCTACACAACCTAAGCTCCAGACTTGTTTGTTTATTAGAGATTTCCCTGTGTCTAAAACTCCACAGAGCAGACACTCCAGCTTGCTGTAGGTAATCAGTGAACACTAAAAGCATAAGGAAACAAAAAAAAGGATTAAATTTCAGTTTTAGTATGCTTTCCTTTCTCCCTCTGTTATGTTTATTAATGATTGTAATAATAATAGCTATGTTTAGATTACAAACGTTTATGGGGAAAAATGTATCTGATGCTATTCCCAGTTTTAACAGCATGGTTTACAATAGTTTCATAGAGTATTTGATGGTGACAATCTTTGCAGAGGGAGACAGCATCCTTTCTGTTTAAATAGGCAACAAAAATGGTACTTCCATTGTTTGGTGTTAATGGTGTGAATCCCCAGCGGTGAAGCCATTCAAGTACATGAATCATCTTGCATTAAATTTTTATTCCCATCTAGTGAATTCTCAAATAGAGATTTGGAAATTTCCATCCACTCTTTGCTTTGAGCCATTATTAGCAAAAGAAAGGGAGCTTTTGTCATTTTTTTTTTTGCTGGGTTAGAAAGTATGAGAAATTTCAATGAAAAATATCACTGTTTTCCCAATAATTCATTTGAAGAGAAACATTTTAACCTTCCTGAAATTGAAATGCTCTAATTTTGACTTGTTGAAATGAACCTTTGTTTGGGACTTTTTCATCATTAAACTATGTTCTGATGTGGTATGTCAGAGCTAGAGTGTCCAAAATGGTTTGAATCTTCTTCCTTTTGTAAGAGAAAGGCTTTCTGGTTAGATTACATCTCTTGACATGCACAAAGTAAAGCTTTGTCAAAAGAATGCATGCCTTTACTGTAAGCACATGGTAAGCAAAGTCTTCTAGTCCATTAATTCTGCAGGAGTGAATGAGATTTTGAACTGTAATTCCCATAAAGCAATGCATTAATAGGACAATACTATTGAACTGGTGAGAAATGAAGTAGCTCACACCAGGAAAACAAAAATATTCCAATATGATTTACCAAACAGACTCTGATCAGTACATTTACTGTCTTCTTCAGGACATTTCAGTTTTACAGGACTGCATTTTCTGTCTAGAAAACATTTAGTTAGAAAAAACCTTAACTTTCCCTATCCATTTCAGACCTTTCAGGTCCCAGAAAAAACTATCAGTGTGGGAAATGTAATAGTCTGTAGACACTATGTTTCTATACAGTTTGGTTTACATACATATATAATTTTTTTAATATTAAGTACAGTACTATAGGAATTATACCTATGCATTCATACTGCACAGGGGGATCACAATTTTGAATGGCAGTCATAAACACCTCAGTCAAATAATGGCTGAATACTTAAAAAGTCAAACTCCTTCCCCTTTACAGCCAACAAGTTGCTTTTTATTCAATGAACTTGTCTTTGCACCAGGAATGGGATTACTTAAACAAGAAAAGGGATTGAAACTCAGCCCCATATTCTGGGGCTTGGACTCTTGAGTCTGAGGTTTGAAGCAGCTTTGAAAGCTTTGGAAGCCAATGCCTTTTGATGACAGGAAAAGGCTTGTGGCCTGATGCACTGGACGACTACTGGAATACAATGTCCACCTATGGCCATGTGTGTAGGAGAGCAGCACAGCTGGCAATATTCACCAGACACTGTGTCCCAGTCTAATTTGAACCACTGTCAATCTGCCATGAGCTCAGGGAGGGGAAAATAGCATCAGCAGGCAAGTTCCTCTCAGGTCATTTCATGTGAAAAAATAAAGGGAGGCTGGGAAGGTGGACAAAGGGATCCCGGATACAGCAGGACATCTGAAGTGTTTCTCCTTGAGCCCTTCCAGGAGTCTTGTTCCTATGCACAGAAGTGAGAGTGTATTGAAGCTTGGATTCTCCTCTTAAAACATATGAAAGTTCTTGAAGAAAAAAAAACCCATATGCACACACAGAGCTGGCTGGCCCTCTTTTTCTAGGTACTGGAAGTCAGACTGTCATCTGTGTCAGATTTCCTCTTGGCACCAGAGATGGCTGGCACTCCTATCCAAGTCTGCTAGCCAATGGCAACAGAAAATTTATCATGACTCGACTTCTAATTGAGTTTGCCTCTTCTTTCTGCTGCAGCCACAGCAGGCTTGGTCTGCTGGTTGTGAGCGGATTTACAAAAGACACCCAAAATGTTCCAGGACAGCAAATCTACATAAATAGGGCATACTTTCTTCTGGTTTTTTTCAACCCCAGAAATAATAATAATACCCTGGCTGATTTATAAATAGAAACTGGAGAACCCTTAGGAATTGATTCCATATCCGCTCCGACTGAATGGATGCAGAGTTTATTCTTGCTGGAAGCTAATCTAGGAACATACCAGGAGTTGCATGAAAGGAGAGGAAGATGGAAGGAAAAGAGGGTCCTGGGTGGGAGGAGATAGTTTTTTGCTCTGCCAGATGCTACTGCTGCTGCCATGTCTATGAGTGCCTGGAAAGAGGGGATGGAGATTTGCCAAAGATAAGGGAGGAAAGGAGCAAGGCTGAAAGGGAGGAGGCCTGAAGAGGTGTTCAGGATGGCAGAGCCCAGAGGCAGGGGCAAAGAAGACTTTTCTTGCTACAAGTCTACACATGCACGGTGTATTCCCCAATATCTGGATTCCTTCTCTTTATAGGGGAGGGAATGAGAGAGGCAAGAGGGAAACGGAGAGAGTATGATGTTTGCACCTAAAGCAAAGGACAGCTGACTTGGCAAATAAGTTCTTGAGGGGGTGGGAGGAGCAGGGTGAGACCTTACAGTGTGGTAGAGGTGTTAGTGCAAATGGTGAGAGGAGAAGGAGGGTCTCAGAGAGTTAAGCAGAGAACTGGTTGGGTAACAACATGGAGTGCCATTGTCTCCTCCCTTCATCTGCACCACTGCAAGTCATCCTAGTAGAGAAAGAAAGCAGTTGTATTACTGGATGGCTTCAGAGACAGAAGGCTCTTGGACTCAGTTGCTGAGCTCCACGACCTTTTCCAAGACATCTGAGAGGCAGGATAGACCAAGTGCAGAAGGAGAGGCACAAGGTGCTGCCCAAGGTCGTAGGAAAGGTCAGTGAAACTTAGTGGTGTGCAATTGTACTGACATTATAACGCGAGGCCATGGTATTTAGTTCCCATGTGTCTCTCTCCATCCCTTTCCCACTTCATTATATGGTAAATAAAACACTTCAGGTCCTGCTTTCTGGCCTTGAGGCCAAGTTACACATCATGACTCATGCCCACACACAGAAACTTTCTTTCTTCCTTCCCTCCAGAAAAGAGAATGGCCACATCCAAGCTGCCTTTTGGGATTTGTCCCTGGCTCCTGCTACCTCTTGAGGAAGGGATCTTCACAAGTTCAGAAAACCATGGCTGTGCTTATGTCCAGGCTACGCTTGTTCTATTCGTTAGTGGATGTGTAAGCACTGTGTCTTTCTCTCTGGGTTAGGAGGAGGCAGTTGCACATGTGGTCTCCCTGAGACAGTAACCCAATTATTTCAGCTGAAAGGTCTTCCAATGTTTCACAGCAATGAATGAATGACTACCATTGTCCTTATTTTATGGGTGAAAACCATCAAGGGCAAAGGGATTAAGAGACTCACTCAAACTATATAAATTGTAATTGCTGGAGCAATAACTACGGCTCACATCTCTGGACTCTTAGACAAACCTTTATTTACTGGAGTATGCAAGTGCTTTCATCAGCTCAGTGTTTCCTTCCCAGATTCATTAAAGACTGAGACTGAAATCACAACCTATTTTCTTTTTTTTTATATACTTTCTTTTCTGCCCACATCCTTCATATAAACAATGATGCACGTTCACATGGTTACATATGACTGAGAATCATAGAATCATAGGGGTTGGAAGGGACCTCGAGAGATCATCAGGTCCAACCCCCCTGCCAAAGCAGCTCCCCAGCTCATACTGCACAGATAAGCATCCAGATGCGTCTTGAATGTCTCCAGAGAAGGAGACTCCACAACCCCCTTGGGCAGCCTGTCCCAGGGCTCTGTCACCCTCACTGTGTAAAAGTTCTTCCCCATGTTGGTGTGGAACTTCCTATGCTCTGACTTGCAGCCATTGCCCCTTGTCCTGTCTCCACAGACCACTGAAAAGGGGCTGGCCATTTCCCCTCGTATCCCATACTTAAGATATTTATAAATATTAATAAGGTCCCCCCTTAGTCTTCTCTAGGTTGAACAGTCCCAGCTCACCCAGCCTTTCCTCACAGGGGAGATGCTCCAGGCCCTTCATCATTTTCTTAGCCTCCTCTGGACTCTCTCCAGGAGATCCCTGTCTTTTTTATCCCAGGGAGCCCAGAACTGGACACAATACTCCAGGTGGGGCCTGACCAGGGCAGAGTAGAGTGGGTTGATCACCTCCTTCGACCTGCTGGTCACACTCCTTTTGATGCCCCCCAGGATCCCATTGGCCCTCTCAGCCACCAGTGCACACTGTTGGCTCGTGGCCAACCTGTCATCCACCAGGCCCCCCAGGTTCATCTCCACAGAGCTCTTCTCCAGCAGGTCAATCCCGAGCCTGTACATTATCTCATGAGTACAATTTGCTGACATGTTCTCTAAAGCTTTAGTATTTGCAGTCCAAATGCAAAGCATTTAAAATACTGGACCTTGCTTTATGCTTGCAACAGATGAGGAAGATGTGCACAACCCATTTCCTAGGGCTTAGCTAACGCTTGATAACCTGGTATGCTGTGGCGTCAAAATGGTTGATGATGGGGAAAACATGTACAAAGACAGCAAGGAGTCAATAAATCATGGTTACCAAAATGATCTGCAGGAAGCTGAGTTTTTGGAATGTCTAAGATAGGGCAGAACTACAAAGTCGAGATTTTTTGGGACTTTATGGGAATTATGAGGGATGAGAGCAGGAATGTGATTCTAAAATAAGTAATAAAAGATGGGTTTCATTTGGAAGAATGTACATTGATTTTTATCTCTGTCTAGTTTGTCTTTCCCCTGGATTATTCATGGCCTCTTTGACAGCTTTCTCTGAACATGTGTTGCAATGACAGGCCAACCACGGAGATGCTCACGGGCACAAAGCTACAGGAAATATCAAGAGAAGAGCATGTCCGCTCTGACAGCTCATGATATCGTCATTTCTCTGGTTATTAATGTCTTCATGCTATTTAAGGTACTCCCTTGCAAAAACCTGGATTGTTTGGACTTCAACTGACCTGTGCCAGTTTAATCCAGATCACAGAATCGAATCACAGAATCACAGAATCACAGAATCACAAGATTGGAAAAGACCTTTGAAGATCATCAAGTCCAACCATTCTCATCTTAAATTAAACCATATCCCTAAGTACCTCATCTACCCTTTTTTTTGAACACATCCAGGGAAGGTGACTCAACCACCTCCCTCACAGATGAAGAGGCTTTCTTGTTCCCAGTGTACTTGTCAAATATTTTCCTGACAGCCTCTGAGCCTTCCCCTCATCATGTCTCAGTGTGGCACAATTTTCTACCTATTCATTCATACCTTAAGATACAGAAGGTTTATCAAACAAGGATCAGAAACACAATGGGTCTAATGAGCTTCACTGAAGTCACATCTTTACATCAGTGGCAGAAGTGGGAAAAGGGCCCCCTAGGATATTTCATTCATTGCCTAAACTTGTATTGCATCACCCATCTCAGAATCATCTCTTTACTAGGAGGACCTGTTGGAGGACAGACAGCTTTCTTAAGCCTCACACGATTTGCTTCTTGTTTGTCTCCACAACTTGGTCTTCAACTTGAAGTAGCCACCTACATGGCATGCTCCCTGCTGGGATGCTCACAAAAGGACTCCTCTGTAATGATATTTGGCTTGTCCTGCACTTCTCTCTGCTGTTCAGCCTGACACAATGCTCTCTGGTGTTTTTGAAGGGATGACACAAGAGAGGTAGGTGGTTGCTCTACTCTAATTCCGTGGGAAAAAGTCAAACACAACTTCAAGCTGATGTGATGACATGTCACATGCTTTATTAAGGTCTCCAAGAAGCTTGATTTCAACTAGAAAATATATACAATACCAACAAATTTCTGCAACTTCAAAACAACAAGGCCTGGAAAGTTCTCTGACATTTCCAGCATAGATTAGTCACCCTTCTGGTAAGGCTTTGGCAGCTCTTATGGATGGTCAGTCCAACAGGTGGGGCTGACATACCAGGGACCTTACTTGATCCCGTTGCTCTGCCAATACCAGGACGTATCCTTCCTGAGAACTGGTGGGTGCAAATCATACCAGCTTCCAGAGAACAAGATTTGTGCAGCACATTTTCATGTTCAGGGTATGAAAACATGTACAAGGCAGCCCTGTTGCCTGGCTGCTTTTCTGGTGACATGCAAAATATTCCTTCTTGTCCTTGCTTATTCATGGTTTTCAGTGGTTGTCCAGCTTTTTTTTTTTTTCAGACTTTGGGTGATAATTTCCATTTTCTGGTTGAATTCCAAATTTTTCTTGCCCCTTAACCTTCCTGTCATTGCCATTTGATGCCATTTTTTTCTTGCCTTAGAAATTGCTTCTAAGGATTTAATAGGAGCTGCAAGGGCCCTATCAATTTTGTCTGCAGCAAGAGTATATTTCAATAGCAAGTGACAAGGAGACAAGTTTTTAAAGTACCTGCAATGAAAGCTGAGAACACTAAGAAGCCAATCTTCATTTTTAGTAACAAGTGTCTGATTTGTGATCATATTGCCATGTTCGTGTAACTGAGACATCAAACTGCTGCCAATCAGGAAATACAAGAGCAAATCTTCTCCCATTGATATTGCCTTTTCAACCACAAGGTCCCAAAGTTTTTTGGGAGCCAGCCAAAACTGTACATATGGATTCGCCCAACACCAGTCACTGACGCTGGCTGATCCTCATAGCCTGCAGAAGGATTGTCTCAGCCAACATGATAAAACCATACATTGGGTTGAGTACAACAACCCCAGCTCCTGCTTTGTCAATCAAAAACACTGAACTTGGTTTTACTGTATTGTAAGATCTGGGGAAACTTAGAGCCTGGACAAAAGCAATCAGTCTTGAGAACTGTCATCTTCTGTCTTAACCACCACAACCAGGTGTCTTGGTCTATGTAAGTACACCAAACCTTGGATATGTTCTTAACAGCTCCTATGTTGCCTATTGGGAATTATCTTCTGTACATCAATATTTCATTTTATATCACAAGTGCAAAATATTTGGCTGCAGGCAGCAGGATTTCCTGACAAAAATGTGCAATTATCCTACTGTCAGCCAGGTAGTCACAGAATCACAGACTCACAAGGTTGGAAAATACCTTTAAGATCATCAAGTCCAACCATTCCTGTTCTATGCTAAGTACCTGATCCACCCCTTATTTAAACATATTCAGGGATGGTGACTATACCACCTCCCTGGGCAGCCTGTTTCAGGCCCTGACAACTCTTTCAGTAAAAAACTTGTTCCTAACATCTAATCTGACCCTGCCCTGGCATAGCTTTGTTCCATTTCTTCTTATCTCCTATTACTTGGCTGAAGAGACCATCACCCACCTCTCTACAACCTCCTTTCAGGTAGTTGTAGGTGGTGATAAGGTCTCCCCTCAGTCTCCTCTTCTCCAGGCTAGTCCTCCCTAACCTTTCTGCTTCCTTGAATTCTCTGCAGAGCTGATTTAACTCGCTAAAACAGCACAATAATGACCTCCTTTTCCTCCACCCTTGTTTCATTTCCTGATGTTTCAGTGTGTTAACCTGTCTCATGGAGGAATCTGGTGAATGCAAAGTTGGCTCAAGGTAAGAGGCACAACTGTGTGGCCAGCAGTGTGGGTGGGTGATGGGAACGGGTGGAAGGAGTGAAGTATACCTTATCCATCTGGAAATAGTGAGCAGTGATGTTGGCTCACTCCTTCTCAAGAAGCTGTACCTCAAAACAGACCAGACCAATTAATTGGCTTTGTTTCTTTCCACAGCTTCAAAGGGAACACTGGGCTCTCAATATCTACAATACCTCATTAACATTAACTGGATGATTTTCACAAAGTGACTCTTAGAAGAGGGTGTGTTATTAAATGTTGTTGGATACATGGAGACTGCAACATGTCCAGAACTTCCCAGGATTTAGAAGGGTGAAATGTCTGTGATCTGTTCTTTTCAAAGCATTCAGCTTTTGCAACACTACATTTGCTCAGAGCATGGATCCCAGATGAAGGCTACATTTTTCAGTTTCCCATCTGTTTTGGAGCTCACTTCTTGGTTTCGCTGTTGTGGTTGTCAGGTTGAAGTACAGCTCTGTATAGTTGAAACTGAGAAGGTTAATGGATCCAAGTGCAAAATCTGTTTACCTTGGAGTTTTTTAAATGTCATGCAGTCATTTCCATTGCTTGTGGCTTTCAAAGTTATAATTTTTAATAGCAATAACACTGGAGTTTTAACTGTCCCACTTTATAACAGAGACTTATTATCTTAAATTCTTACAATAGTATCACTGTCATCCATAAGTATTGGGAAATCAGGAATTTATCTGTAAAAAGAAATCAAAAATGGGTAAGGGTTTTGTTGCTTTTATTAATGCTGTTCCCCATTATTTTGGTTTCTGGGTTTTTTTAATTTCAGGAAAGTCATATAGTCAGGCAATTCTCTGCAACAATTACACCTAAGTTAAGATTCAAGAAGGCATTTAGTCTCCTGAGTAAAGCAGGAGTTAGAAGCCCAGGTGTTCATTTGGTCCTGTTCATTTCCTTGAATTGAAAACTTGAGTTGCTTGTACAGGCACTTGAGTCCAGCAGGCAGGGGTTTAGACTTAATCATAAAAGGCAAGACTGAACAATTTTGAATGTTCCCTGCAAAGGTAGTGTTGTGCTTTATAGAAATACCCTCAAAGAGTGAGAAACAAAGTGCTGTTGCTTAGATTTTCATGTATGGATCCTCCTAATAGCTCTTCAAGCTATTTCAGGGCCTCGGGGATCATCTTTGCTTTTGCTTTATAGTGACACTTCTCTGGACAAGTTGGAAATACAAGATTGATAGACATAAACCTAGTATTTCAAGAGATTTGAGAACATATTTTCTCTTCTGCTGCCATTGTGAGCAATACCTGCCTTCCCATGTTCATTACGAACAACAGGAGTCAGGCACTTGAAAGCCAAGATAGAAATAATTAGGTAGATACTTGTCATGCTAGCAAGAGATGGATTTATCCTCCTCTTTGGGATAATTTTGAACATTTTCTCACTGCTGCACTCTTCCCCCTGCAAGGCAAGAGACCTCACTCTGTGATATAACTCCTTTCACAAAGATCAGGCTATTTTCTGCAAAGCAGTCTATAAGAAAGCCTTTTGACCTGTCAATTTGGAGCTTCCAGAAGGAGACAGCACAAAGTTGGGCACTGTTCCTTAATTGCTCTCCCTTTCCTCCTACATGCCTGCACTCACTCAGGGCTGGTGCTCTTTGGGTGCTCACATTTTTAGAAGATTGTACCATCATTCAAGGCTCATACAGAAAACCCAGTGACAGAAAATGTGATGGCTCAAATGAAAAGAAATATAGGAAGCCATGGCTTTTATATTTTTTTTTTTAAGCTGCAACTTCTTTTGTGTCTTTTATCCTTGTTCTCCATCTAATGAATTAAGCTGGTGAAAAGTGCTTATTATTAGAAGTCAGAGGCTGGAAACTGCTCAGCTGACACTGAGGTTTCACTTGAAAGAAACAGTGCTCCACTGAAATCCATCATTCATTACAGCTAATTTTCAGCATAATACACTAATAGGCACGGGACTGCTGCTGAGTGTAAGTCAACAGAATGGCACAGCTCATCCAAACAAAAGGGAAGGGGCAATATATTTGACTAAAGGAAGGTGTCTTGAGCTGTTTCAAGAGTTTTAGGACACCTGCAGGACTTCCAGCTGGCTCTCCACATGGCATGGTTCTCTGCTCTCTCATCAGCGTGTGAAAACTGGCAGCTTAACACTGGAAAGGATTCTTGGAAAGATTTCCCAGTCTGGGTGGCAGATGGTGGAACTAATGGATGCAACATCATTTAAGTCAGGAATAATTTGCTTAAATACCAATGTCTAGTGCCACTTGCTAGCCTTGGATGTTTCATGTGGCTTCCACCTTCCAGCCTCAGATGGTGTTGTGTCTACAGACCCAATGGGACATCTCAAAAATCCTGGTGAATCTCTGATGTTACCAAATGCCTATGGGCAAGAAACTCTGGGGGGATCAACACCCCCTGGGAAATGAACTCGATCACTTTGGGGTCTGCTCCTGGCATTGCCTGGATCTGTGCTGACTGTAGTTGGAGCACAGATACCCCAGACACAGGAAGACATCTGCACTTAACATTTCTGTCAATGTAAAACTGAACCCTGCATACAAAGGGAATCTTTTGCCATCAGAAATGTTCTTGGAGTTACTTTGTGCAATGTATTTTTTGGTTGCTTTTGCAGTCAGGTCTCCCACTTCTGGGAAGTGTTCCCCAGAAGCTCCTCTGGTATTTAAGCAGGTGATTTCAGAGTCATTAGCACTCCAATTAAGTTACTTTGATTTGCTGCAGATAAATTTCTGCATAGAGCTAATTTTGATGTAGCACAGCAAATCCAGAAACAACAGTTAACTTCTGTTTCTATTCCAGGCACTGTCTGAGTTTTCTCATGTAGCAGATCACAGCCAGAACTCATAGAATCACAGACTGGTCTGGGTTGGAAGGGACCCCAAGGATCATAGAGTTCCAACCCCCCTGCCACAGGAAGGGACACCAACCTCCAGGCCTGGAGCTACACAAGGTTGCCCAGGGCCCCAGCCAACCTGGCCTTCAACACCCACAGGGACAGGGCACCCACACCCTCTCTGGGCAGCCTGTTCCAGCCCCTCACCACTCTCTCTGTAAAAAACTTCCCCCCAATATCCAGTCTAAACCTTCTGTCCTTTGGCTTTAATCCATTCCCCCTTGTCCTGCCATTGTCTATCCTTTTAAAAAGCTGATTCCCTCCTGTTTCTCTGCTCCCTTCAGGTACTGGCAGGCTGCAATGAGGTCCCCCCACAGCCTACTCTTCTCCAGGCTGAACCAGCCCAGCTCCCTCAGCCTCTCTCCATAGGGGAGCTGCTCCAGCCCTCTAATCATCTCCATGGCTCCTCTGACCCCTCTCCAACAGCCCCACATCTCTCTTGTGTTGGGGGCTCCAGATCTGGACACAGGACTCCAGCTGGGGACTCCCCAGGGCAGAGTAGAGAGGGACAATCCCCTCCCTGTCCCTGCTGCCACCCCTCTGCTGATGGAGCCCAGGATCCCATTGGCCTTGCGAGTTGCAAGAGCCACTGCTGGCTCATGTTAAGTTTCTCATCCACCAGAATCCCCACGTCCTTCTCAGCAGGGCTACTCTCAAGGAGCTCATAGCAGTTAGCAAAATTGCAAGAAGTGCCCAGATAACCCCACCACAGCATTATGCAATCTGGAAAAAAAAAAAAGCAGCAAAAACCCCTTACTAACACCTGCTAAATGTTTTATGCTTTAAGTATAATCTTGCCCTGCCAAATCCATGCTTTCTGCTTATCAGGATGATTCCTCAGAACCAAAACGAATTGTAAAGTTTTCCAAATGTGCTGGTATGGACCTGAGTGGGGCTCCTGAACTTTTCAAAGCTTACCAGTCTCTTTGAGTTTAGAAAGGAGCAGAGATTAAGATCCATGGAAAGAACACAAAAAGGTGATTGATTTCTATGCTGAAAAAAAACCCAACAACCCTAATCCAAAACAACCAGAAAGTACAAGAAATCCCATTTTACTAGCAATGCCAGATTTTCCAGAAGTTTCTTAGATTTAAATATCAATTTAAGTTGCTTTACAAAACCCTGCCAATATCATGAATATGTTTTTACCTTTAAAATGCCATTAACTTGGAAATTGGCTGTTGATTTTTTTCAGGTGCTTCACTGCTGATAGATGTGAATATGTATGCATATAAACAGCTGTATGAGTGTGTTCCAATGCTGTATCCCATCTATATCATGGGAATTGGGACATCATCCATCCTATAAGTAAAAACTTAGCTTCGCAGTTCAATATTCTGTTCATACTGATCCAAATTTTCCCCATTATCTGCTGTAGGTGGTTGAAGATTTTTCATTGTGTGGATCATAGAATCATAGAATGGCATGGGTTGGAAGGGACCCCAAGGGTCATAGAGCTCCAACACCCCTGCCACAAGCAGGGACACGAGTCTCCAAGCCTGGAGCTACACAGGGTTGCCCAGGGCCCCAGCCAACCTGGCCTTGAATACTTCCAGGGATGGGGAATCCACTACTTCTCTGGGCCGCCAGCTCCAGCACCTCACCACTCTCTCTGCAAAGAAGTCCCCCCTAATATCTAATCTAACCCTTCCTTCCTTTAGTTTTAATCCATTCCCCCTTGTCCTGCCATTATCTAGCCTTTTAAAAAGTTGAATCCCCTCCTGCATATAAATTCCTTTCAGGGACTGGCAGGCTGCAATGAGGTCCCCCCACAGCCTTCCCTTCTCCAGGCTGAACGAGCCCAGCTCCCTCAGCCTCTCTTTGTAGGGGAGCTGCTCCAGCCCTCTAATCATCTCCATGGCTCCTCTGGCCCCTCTCCAACAGCCCCACATCTTTCTTGTATTGGGGGCCTGTGGACACAGGACTCCAGCTGGGGCCTCACGAGCGCAAAGTAGAGAGGGACAATCCCCTCCCTGTCCCTGCTGCCACCTCTCTTCTGATGGAGCCCAGGATCCCATTGGCCTTGTGAGCTGCAAGAGCCACTGCTGGCTCATGTTAAGTTTCTCATCCACCAGAATCCCAAAGTCATTCTCAGCAGGGCTGCTCTCAAGCAGCTCTTTTCCCAGTCTGTATCTATGGCTGGGATTCTTCCAGCCCAAGTAGTGATTCAGGAATGTCAAGTTTTATAAACCTGTGTTGGATTACTGCTGATTTTGACTAGATCCAACTTCCTTGCCATGAGATGCTTGTGTGGAAAGCCTTCTCTGCTCACTCCATCACCATGACACACAATGGCAGTTCTGATCAGGCTGTCACAGCACACAAAAGAAGTAGCAATCCCATAGAAAATAATTTGATTATATGAATAAAAAATGAATGCATAAATACAGCTTTTCCCCATCCCACCAACTTCTCCTAATCATTTAAAATGAAGAACGCAGCAAAAATGTTCATGTGGAAGTGGAAGAATGAGTAGGCTTTGAATAGCAAAAATACAAACATTCAATTATCTGGGATAATACTGACATACTCAAAACTCTGAAACTTGGTAACTGAAATAAATGAAATAACTGAAGAAAGTGAAATTTTCTTCTCCAAATGGGTAGTGAGAAGTTCACCACTGACCTCAGCAAACGTGGGGTAAGGCCAGGTAACTGCAGAGCAGCAGGCAATGCTACTTCCCCTATTCATAGAAAACATCTTTTTATAGGAAGTGAAAAAAGAAACCAAGAGGAATTCTTGAAAAGACAGACAGATGTATGATATGTATGTGATTTTCTACAACTATTTTCCTTTCTTGTGAAGGTTTTGGTTTTTTTATGTAAAAAGTGTGATTCTGTTACTCTCAGTGTGTGGAAAGCTGAATGTGGAAATGATGAAGGAGAATTTTGGCTGCCTGGCTTTCCATGTGTGAAAAGACTTAAGAGGTTTGGATGTCATCTTGTTTTTCCTTTGCTGAGTGAGGAATCTGATCCAATCTCTTAGTGAGGCTTTTTCCCTTTTAGATTGGAAAAAAAAAATCTCTTTTGAAGCACTTGAAATTGTTTTCCTCCAGTCAAGGGGCTTTTGCACCCCAAAATAGGACTGGCAGACCAACCCAGCAACCTTCCTGCTGGCATATGTGGATGTATCAGGCTCTTAAAATGTGGGTCATGAGCCCAAAAATAACAACCTGCTATGTCTGTTATTCAGTGATCCTTAGAGTGGCTGAGGCTTGTGTTTGAATGCAGAAGGTTTCCGGCTCAGCTGGTATGTGCAGGTCAGACCTTCATTTGATAAGATTTTATAATACCCTTCACTGAGGAAGCTGCACGTCTTTCCCTGATGCTAACTGTAAAACCTTTCTCCACCCTTAGTTCATAGTTTCACCCTGTAGAAACATAGACACCCATAGACACCATCCTCCTTCTATCACCTTGCTGCCATTGTTAGCAAAGGGATAAAGTGTTCTTCCACCAAGTCATCAAGCCACTCCTGTATTTCCATCCTCACACCACTTGTAGGATGGTTGGGAACTAACATCACCTCCCCATCTTTCTAACTACCAATCAGGAAATTACAGCCTAAGACAGAAGTGTTTCTGAGTTACAATATATTTATTTTATGAAAGATTTTAGTGAGGATAAATACGAGGTTGAGGGCTATGCCATGACTCTACCCTGCCCTGTTGACTCCCATAGAATCATAGAATGGCATGGGTTGGAAGGGACCCCAAGGATCATAGAGTTCCAACCCCCCTGACACAGGCAGGGCCACCAACCTCAGGCCTGGAGCTACACAAGGTTGCCCAGGGCCCCAGCCAACCTGGCCTTCAACACTTCCAGGGACGGGGCATCATCCACCTCTCTGGACAGCCTGTTCCAGCCCCTCACCATTCTTTCTGTAAAAAACTTCCCCCTAATATCCAATCTAAACCTTCCCTCCTTTCGGTTTAATCCATCCCCCTTGTCCTGCCATTGTCTATCCTTTTAAAAAGTTGAATACCCTCTTGCTTATAAGCTCCCTTCAGGCACTGGCAGGCTGCAATGAGGTCCCCCCGCAGCCTTCTCTTCTCCAGGCTGAACCAGCCCAGCTCCCTCAGCCTCTCTTTGTAGGGCAGCTGCTCCAGCCCTCTGATCATCTCCATAGCTCCTCTAAACCCTCTCCTACAGTTCCACATCTTCCTTGTATTGGGGGCCCCAGCTCTGGACACAGAACTCCAGCTGGGGCCTCACGAGGGCAGAGCAGAGAGGGACAATCCCCTCCCTGTCCCTGCTGCCACCCCTCTGCTGATGGAGCCCAGGATCCCATTGTCCTTGTGAGCTGCAAGAGCCACTGCTGGATCATGTTAAGTTTCTCATCCACCAGAATCCCCACGTCCTTCTCACAGGGCTGCTCTCCAGGAGCTCTTCTCCCACTCTGTATCTATGGCTGGGATTCTTCTGGCCCAAGTGCCACCCCTGACACTTGGCAGTGTTGAACCTCATCAGGTTCACCCAGGCCCATCTTTCCAGCCTGTCAAGATTCCATCATTCTCAATGGAATAAAACTGGAGTCCCAAACCAGAAATATGTAATAGACTTTTGTTATGACATTTCTGTCCCTTTTAAGATGTGAGACAGAATCAAGTTTGTTCATTTAAACAGTATGAAGGCACCTTCTAGGCTTTCTGTACCTTTCAGGTACTTTCAGCCCATAATGTGGGAGTTGTGGTGTTTGTAACATGTAGCATACATGAGTCTCTCTGAGTCTGGCCAATTGCCACCAGGTTGTTCCATTCTAAGTAGTACATACTAGGATATGAGTTTCAATGTTTAAGTTACATGACAAAGTATCTTAGTAGCAATGCTTTATGGCTTCTGTGTATGTTTTGTGTCTGGATGGCATGGTTCCCATGCTGACAAGTCCAGAGAAGTTTTATCCTGCGGGTAAGTCTCAGTCATACTGCTCTTACTTTCACCTCCAAAGACAGAAAAGGTAAATTGACTTGTATCCAGTTTTGGGCTCCCTGGGATAAAAAAGCCAGAGATCTCCTGGAGAGAGTCCAGTGGACACTCAGGAGATGATGAAGGGCCTGGAGCATCCCTCCATTAGGAAGAAGACTAAGGGGCAATCTGATCAATGGTTCTCAATAGCTGAACGGTGGGACTCAGGGAGAAATGGGCAGCCTCTTCTCAATGGTCTGTGGACACAGGACAAGGGGCAATGGCTTCAAGTTGGAACATAGGAAGTTCCACACCAATATGCAGAAGAACTTCTTCCTGGTGAGGGAGCCCTGGGACAGGCTGCCCATTGGGGTGTGGAGTCTCCTTCTCTGGAGAGATTCCAGACCCATCTGGACACTGACCTGTGCGCCCTGTCCTAGGGATCCTGCTTTGGCAGGGGAGTTGCACTCAATGATCTCTGGAGGTACCTTCCAACACCTTCGAGTCTGTGATTCTGTGACTTTCCTAAAATAGGAACAAGCAGCAGTCATCACATTCATAATTTCATTGTTTGGAGGGGAATCAGATACCTTCAGTTACAAATGGGGAAATACCTCTTGCTTCAAATTTCACACTCCAATGATCGTTGTTCTCAGAGCTTTTGGAGGGAAGCAAAACTTGAAAAACACTGCACCATGTCCTGGGCAAGTGACATGTGCTCCTTGCGGTGGGACAGTGGGGAGCACATCAGATGACCCTTTCTTATCCAGCACACAAGGCAAGTTTTGTCTAGAGACAAGTAATACTTAGAATCATAGAATTACAGACTGGTTTGGGTTGGAAGGGAACTTAAAGACCATCTAGGTCCAACCCCCCTGCTGTGGACAGGTGCCCAAGCCCCATCCAACCTGGCCTTGAACACAACCAGGGAGGGGGGGATCCACAGCTTCTCTGGGAAACCTGTTCCAGTGCCTTACCACCCTCACAGGGAAGGATTTCTTCCTAATAACTAATCTAAATCTCTTCTCCTTCAACTGAAGACCATTCCCCTTGTCCTGTCCCTCCCTGTCCTTCACACCAGCACCTCTCCAGCTTTCCAGGAACCCGTCAAGGGAAGAGAAGGGGCTCGGAGCTCTCCCCAGAAGCAGCCTTCTCTTCTCCAGGCTGAGCCAGACCAGCTCTCCCAGCCTCACTCAGAGCAGAGATGCTCCAGCCCTCCATGGTCTCCTCTGGACTTGCTCCAAGAGCTCCATGTTCTTCTTGTTGTCCTAGGGACCTGTGAGCTGGAGGCAGCCCTGCAGAGGGGTCTCCCTAGAGTGGAGCAGAGGGGCAGAATCCCCCACTCACACTACCGGTCCCACTGCTGGGAATGCAGCCCAGGACACAAGTGGCTTTTGGGGCTGCCAGTGCACATTGCTGGGTCATGCTGAGCCTTTCATGCCCTAACACCCCCAAGTCCTTTCTCCTCAGGGTTACTTCCATTCCATTCTTCACCCAGCCTGTAGTTGTGCTCAGGATTTTTCGCAACCCATCCCATCTTGGCCCCATTGAACTTCATGTGGACTTACCCCTCCACCCTGTCCAGGTCCTACTGGATGGCATCCTTTCCCTCCAGCATGTTGACCACACCACACAGCTTGGTGCTGGCAAACTTGCTGAGGTATCAGGTGCCTTATTCACTGCTTGCAGTAGAGTCTCTGTGCAGAGAACTCTGTACACCACTCAGGTATTTTATCTTCTTTATTCACACAAATCACAGGATGAACACTACCTGTCACTGTATGTTAACTTTTTCTGGCTTCTTAAGAAAATGCATCAAATAGCACTGTCTGGTTGTGTCTGTTCATCTGTTTGGATGTCTCTTCATCTTGCCTTTACAACCTTCACCTCAACAACCTGTTTTAAAAACAACAATTAACGTCAACAGAATTTGATAGATGCAGTCTGAAACATACAGGATTCCCTGGAGATTTTGTAGCAAAATCTCCCCAGAAAGTGGAGAGGAGTCTTATTATTAATTCCTCTAATGTAAAGAAGGATAACTTTACCTTTTATAGGCATCAGAGGATCTGCACAGGAAAGAGCCACTGTAAGCCAGACTTCCTAAGTTTCACTGCTGCTCAGAGTACATTATTTCCAAATTACACCAGGGCCCCATTGTTAATCCCAATCCTGGATGTCATCAGTGCACTCTCCCTGGGCTAATTTTTCAACACTTTCCACCACCTCCTCATACATAATTTTCCTCCTAAAGACCTTATAACTGCAGCAATTTAAGACCCAGCCCACTCCCTCTTCCTCTGATGAGGCTCTTTGGGCAAACTCTTCACACTTTAATGTTACAGTAGAGCCACTGAGAAACTTGAACTTCTGGAAATAACTTTGTCAGCCAACTGGCAGTTAGTGATAATTTGACTTCATACCTTAGAAACATATCCAAGAAAACAAGTACAATCTTATGGACATTTGTTTTTGCTGCTATTGCCAGTTAAATCAAAATATTTTGTTGAGTTTTTGTCAGCTTTCTCTACTTCTATCTGAATAATGTCTGGTTGGCTTTGATTTTTTTTCCTCCCCTTTTTAATGTTTTTAAATTAAAGTACATTTTTAAAGCACGTGTGAATTTGAAGTGCTATTAATACTATGTTTCCTCTTCAGGTCAAAACACTGAGAAAACAATGTTTAACTTTGATAAAGAAAATATATTGCCAGATAAAACTTTCATATGATAATCATATGATTTCATAATCATATGATTTCTTGGTCTTCTGAATGTGAATCACAGAATCACAGAATCGTAGGGGTTGGAAGGGACCTCAAGAGATCATTGGGTCCAACCTCCCTGCCAAAGCAGATTTCCTAGGACAGGTTGCAAAGGTTGGCATCCAGATGGGGCTGGAATCTCTCCACAGAAGGAGACTCAACACCCCCCTGAGCAGCCTGTCCCAGGGTTCTTCCCCATACTGGTGCGGAACTTCCTATGCTCCAACTTGAGGCCATTGCCCCTTGTCCTGTCTCCACAGACCATAGAAAAGAGGTTGGCTATTTCCCTTGTGTCCCACACTTGAGATATTTATAAACATTGATAAGGTCCTCCCTTAGTCCTCTTCTCTCCAGGCTGAACAGCCCCAGTTCTTTCATGCTCCAGGCCCTTCATCATCTTCTTAGCCTCCTGTGGACTCTCTCCAGGAGACCCCTGGCTTTTTTATATCAGGGAGCCCAGAACTGGACACAACACTCCCGGTGGGACCTGACCAGGGCAGAGTAGAGGGGGAGGATCACCTCCTGTGACCTGCTGGCCACACTCCTCCTGATGCCCCCCAGGATCCCATTGTCTCTCTCAGCCACCAGGGCACACTGCTGGCTTGTATTTCTCAAAAGGCAGCACACTCTATGTGGCCTAACCTTACACAGATTTACACATTTCTCTTGGGAGGTCTATTACATTCAGGAGTGATGCAATGAGATGGGTGTGGTACTTCTGTTGTTCTCATACTACTTTATGAATAAAATTGGGTATAGTCTCTTTGATCCTCCATTTCTTTGTAGAAAGCCTCTCTGTTTATACATCTATGAAAGACCTCTCCCAATGAGAGCATCAACATGGCATTTTGCAGTGGTTCTCGTGAAAAGCAGCACATTCTTTGGGATCTATCCCACTAAGATCAGGAGAGGTAGAGTTAGTCCCTGTGCTGGTTTTATCTATGAGAGAGTTAATTTTCATCATAGTAGTTACTATGGGGCTGTGGTTTGGATTTATGCTGAAAACAGTCTTGATAATATAGAGATGTTATTGCTGAGCAGTACTTACACAGTCAAGGCTCCTCACACCACTCCACCAGTGAGCGGACTGGAGGTGCACAAGGAGGGCATGCAGCTGGGACAGCTGACCCCATCTGACCAAAGGGATATTCCATACCATATGATATCATGTTTAGTATATAAATCTGGGGTATGAAGCAGGAAGAGGGGGAGTACATTTATGGTGATTACATTTATATTCCCAAATCACCATTATACATAATGAAGCCCTGTTTTCTTGGGGATGGCTGAGCACCTGCCTTCCAAGTGGAAGTGAGGAATTAATTCCTTGTCTTGCCTTGCTTGAGTTCATGGCTTTTGCTTTACCTATTACAGAATCACAGAATTACAAGGTTGGAAAAGACCTTTAAGATCATCAAGTCCAACTGTACGCTCATCTTTATTTCAACCCATGGCTTAGTTGCCAGCTGTGAAATTACAACAGTGCCAAAGACTAGAAAGGAGAAGGTCACCAGAAAGACATCTTTAGTACAGCCAGTCTTGCCCACACATCCCATTTCCTTCTTATCTCCATGATTTGACTCTACAGAACTCTGTCTCCAGTTTAGAAAGGATTTCCACGTTCATTTCCATGTTCATCTCTGCTGTTGCTGCACATGAAAAGTATATCCAAGAGTAGTGGTAGCGGATAGATCAGCCTTACTTTCTCCACTGGCCACCATTTCCTGAGACATGAGGTCATTTTTGTTACATGGCATTGTATGTCTATCAGATTGAGTGACACTTTGCCTTCAGTCTGGTTTTGTTGCTATCAGGTACAAAAAAGTTTGATGGAAGAAAACGGGATAGCCTCTATATCTGGAAAATATGGATTTATGGTGAAAGCTATGGGTGTCTTGACCACCTCATGAGTATTCAGAACATGAGTTCAGATCATATGACATTGCATAGTACCCCATCTCTCACTTCCTAGACTTCCCATACACAGTTTATGGTACAATATGCTGCAGACAATCATAGTCAACCCTTCAACTTCTGATGGCTGCAGATGAGGGCTATTTATTTCACATAAATTTAGCTGTTTGTGGTGTAGAGTTCTATGGCTGAAATCGTCATTCCAGGATCCCTTCTAATTTGAAAGAAAAAGCAATTTTAACTCAATTCACCAAAAGGAATTGGTCCTTCATTTCTGCAATATGTGCATAACTGCCATACTTTCTAGGCAGGTAGAACAGTAGGTAGAAAATCTCACCCAAATCCTTTAGATATAGTATTGCCTGATCTGTTCCTCTTTTTCTTTGTTGTTTCCCTCTCTTTTTCCCTTCAGCATTGAATATATTCCTCTAAAATAATTGCTGATGCCATTTAATTGTCATCATCCTTTCCAGGGGAAAATTAATTTTGATCATATGTAAATGAGATCTTTGTTCCTTTCACAAATTTTTTTTGTAGCAGAGTCTAAGTAATGACATTTGCTCTGTTTCCCTTTGCCCATCTAGTATATTCATTAATTAATGCATTTTTCTTTTTCAATAAATGCATTATGGTTTTGGAACGATTGCTATTCTTTTTTATATGTTCATCCTGGGAAACCCACTGTGAATAAACTTGCTAATAATTGAAGATTAATTAGCTACAAAATAAGAGAAACCTCAAAAGACACCCAGAATTTCAATGAACATTCAGACATTTTAGTTACTCATTGCCTTCCTTGTTTATTAATTTTGTTGAGAGATGGATGCAGAGATGGATGCCTTTCAAGCAGGACTGAAAAAAACATCAAAAATTTCAAGGAAGAGCCTGAAAACCTGACCTAGATTTTCCATGCAGATAGATCAAAGGTTTATGGATAAGCATCTGGATTCTAGGGTTTTTCCATCTGAGTCAGTCTCCTTCCAGCCCTTTTGAGATTCTCCTGTGACTTGTAACAATGCCTGCGTAAAACTCAGCCTCGTTTCCTCCTCTGTTGCTTTCCTCCCCCACTGAATAAATACAAAGAAAGAGGCCTACAGATCCAACTGCACCTATTTTCAGCTTGGGTCAACGCCGGGGAACTCATCACAACTGGAGCTTGGCAAAGGAAGTCCCAGTTGGCGGACCAAGCATTTGGCAACTAATACAGCAAGTGAATGGCTACAGCTGGCAGCTTTCCTTGGGTGGCTGAACCAGCCAGTAGTATAATGTGAACACAGGAAGTAGAATGTTACCTCACATTGGAGTGTTATACACTTGGAAGAGAGTCGATGCTCTTGATCGTTTGTCAGCCTAAAAGTCTTCACCTATTGGCATTTGATTTTAGAGATGTGGATGTTAGCTTAGAGGGGAAAAATGACTTTAGGAATCAGGGCAAAATGAGCAGTATCTATCAGATGACAAGAAAAATAATACAGAAATCTGAAAAATGTTAAGGGCATTAGCTTATTAATGGCACAGTTATTACAGCACTAAGCAAGCATCCTTCCTGACCTCTTGCTCTGATGGCTGCATCCCAAAGTGATGAGGAGACAGCTTGGATTCAGTCAGCAAAAGAATTGATTTTCTGCTGGGAAACAAAGCAGTCCAACAGTTTGCTTACGTTTGAGACTTTAACAAGAGAAAGGGCATGTACTCATGCCAACAGACTTATCTGGTACAATGGCACACCGTGCCAAGATAGCAGGCTCTGTACAAGGAGAAACATTTGTATTCCTCATAAACAAAAGATTAAATATCCACTTGGACACAGTACTAGCAGCCTACAGAAGAACAGCCAAGAATAGCATCCCACCGTAGACAGTCAAGATTCTTCTCCTAGAATGGCATCTAATCTATTACCCTTAATAATACAACATTTTGTTCTGTTGCAACATTTTTTGCTCTTATTAATTTTAAATGCATCTGTCCATCTTTTCATGACATTTTAAATTTTATGAAGTCTTTGGTGATGTGTGGAGTCTTCTGAGATGCTTGGGAGTTGCCTAAATATAGGCAAAAAATCCTTGCTGTGAATAAAATTAGATGCAGTGACAAATCTTCAACTAATACTTGAACATATACTCCTGTTCCTCTCATTGTTGTCATTCCTGCCTGTCTTTTCTCTTAAAAAACAAGCAACAAGATCTAGAGTATGGAAAGCATGGGAAAATCCTGCTCCTTCCATTCTGGCCTAGGTAGTAACTGAAGGTACGTTTGGAAGTGGACATTTAGGTGTTATGCTTTCAGCAATGTGAATCTGTTAATAGAATGAAAGTGCCTTGACATAGCTACAAGCCTAATTAGGAAGCAACTAGAAAATTCACTTTATTAAGGTTTCCTTATTACCTTATGGTAGTTCTTTCAGCTTTTTGTGCTGCTACTGTGCTTGGCAAATCATTGGAACAGGCTGCCCACAGCAGTGGTGGAGTCACCATCCCTGGAGGTATTCAAAGCACACGTAGACGTAGCACTTTGGGGCACGGTTTAATGGGCATGGTGGTGTTGGGTTGATGGTTGGACTTGATGATCTTAGGGGTCTTTTCCAACCTTAATGGTTCTAAAATTCTACAATTCTATGATTCTACATTTTCTCTTTGCTACAAGCTATTACAGTGCCCTGTGTTGCCCAATGAGCTACCAGAGGCCCTTAAGTGGAAGAAGCATGATTTTCCTCCAGCCTACGTTGTATATCCAGTCACATTCTCTGGGAACAAAATTATGGAAAGACCCCTCTTGTTATTGGTCCTGTTGTCATGGATTTTCATCTTGTCTGCAAAAGAGACACTGCAAGACCTGATCTGTGCCTTCTCTGTAAGAAGGATAGAGTCCAAAAATGGGAATAGGACTGCCCTCAGATAAAAACATTGTAGCAGAGGCCCCAGTGGACTTTTCTGTTTGAATGGCCTCCTTCCACCACTACAGCAAAGGAATAGATTTCATGGGATGCTGAGTGAGGAACAACTGAGGTTTTCTAGAGGTTTGATGGAGCATGAAATTCTTCCCTCAGCCAGAACATCCCCTGGAGCCTAGGCTGTAGGTCAGCTTCCAGGTTAGGGCTTTAGAATAATGGTCTCCAGGTGTCTTCAACAATTTACAGACCTCAGCACCCTTTTCTAAGGATCATATTCCTTTTGCATTAAGCTATTTGGCCTGCTTTACCCTTAAGCACCTGCTCCCAAATTGTCTTCCAAATAGAGACCTCTGGTTAACAGGACTTAGGGGAATGACTCTTCCATGGGATTGACCAAGATGCATCACTGCAATCATTTGAAAAGAAGTAGGGATGCCAAGAAGGGCTGGAATAAGGGGAAGATACTTCATTTGACACTTCACCTTTCCATCCAACTTCCTGTGATGTGGTACACCAGGTTGCTAGGAACCTTCAAGGGCACAGAGGAGCTCTAGCAGTGATGCAAACCCACAGTGACAATATTGAAATTGAGCCTTCTGCAAGAGTCAACACACTGACTCAGTGTTTCCTCAGACATCACAGAGGTCTTAATTTGTAGCTGTACCTACAAAATGCTCTCCTGAACACACAGTCTGTTCGTCATTTCTTTTGGCAACACGATTCTAATTACCTTCTTCTCAGTCTCTAATTTGAGGCTATCATTAGTGCAACAGTCTCCAAGTTTGCTTTGAGGCAGGGAAGCTGATGACTAATTATAGACTTCAGCTCATCTTTAGAAGGGAAAAAAATGCTTGCTTGAGGAAGTGTCTGTGTGATGGTTTGGTTTGTTAAGCACAAGTTTCAGCTAGCCTGGTGAAAAACCTGTGCTGGGGAAACGATCTCAGCTGCATCCCAACAAACAAGCAACACGTGTATTTCACTCCAATTAGCTGTGGTCCAAGACTTTATTTTTGTTTATTAATTATGAGGTTTTTGCACATCTCCAAGATTTTATAGTCTAGCAATGGAAATGGATAACACAGGGACAGAGAAACAGCCCTCTGCTCTATTTAAAAGCGGCTGATATCAGCTGTTTCAGAAGATGAAACTAGAAATCCTTCAGTTTAACAGCATCCTGCAGCTTAGTGAGCTGTTTTGAAGGAAAGCATTTTCCTATTCCCACTCCCCTGACGGAGGAAAGCTAATATGTTTTGAGGAATGGAGATATACTTGGCCTTCAAAGCCAGTTTGGTATTAATTTAGTACTTTAACTCCAGACATCTGTCCTTTGTCAATTCAGTCATCTTCTGCATCATACTGTAGCAGCAACCTACAGTTTAATTTAATATGAAACTCTGTTGTCACGGTGAATTCCACAGGTTAACTACTAACTGAGGGCATATTTTTGATTCCATGAGTTCTCATTTTTCTCCTTATTCTGCACTTGTTTTCCTTTTCCACTCCCTGCACCACATCAACTGGTATCCCTCTTCACCTAAACAAAAGAGAAAATGAATACATTAGTTCTGTGAGACAGGATGTTTTTGTGATACTAAACTTCTAATGATCAGTATACCTTCATTCCAGATCTAAGTAGAAACAGTGATATTTAACATATAATTTAGCTTGTGGACCAAAACTTAAGGTTGGTGTCTAGGTGTGTGCTAGATGTCCCAGCTTCCACTGTAGAAAAGGCAGAGCTAGTCAACCTGGTCAACTGAATTCAGAGGGCAATGCTGTTCTTCCTAAAGAAGACAATTATAGTTGTATTCAGGTGAACATACCTATGCTTCTACTGTCCATATGAGATGCCCTAGGGAACTGAATTTGCCTTTCCACTGGCACTGCAGGAAGGCATGGGTCTCACTAAATTTGAGTATAAAATTTGACAGTCCTGTGTGCATATCTCACATATCCTGAGGTGTTTCAAACACCAACACACTTCAAAGGCTAAGAAGCTGAATCTAACTCACATTGATGTGTCTGTCATATCACCCACTAAACTCTGTTAACTCAGCTTTCCACTAATGATAACACAGACTTGAGCTCCTAATACACATGCAGGCATCTCCATGTAGCTGCTTCCATTTAGATATCTTACTTTGCAAGCTGCCTGCTACTCTTGAAGCCAAAAAGCAAACATTCCCTCTACCTTGGTTTGGTGGTTCCCAAGTGAGCTACATATAACACTGCAAAATAGGAATGGACAAATTCAAGAGCCAGAAATTTCCCCTCTTTTTGGTAAAGAAATCTGCCAAGATAGGTATTGGGTCTGATGTCTACTCTGAAAAAGGTTGTGTCCGTGTGGGACCTGTCACCTTTGCCAAATATGTAGAAGAGGTGTAACTATTGGATATTCCTACCATAAACGGCTATTCTGCAGTTGCTTCAGGGCTGTCTTCAGGCCAAGAAGTTTTGGGATCCCAAATCTGTCTGCATTCCTGTAGGCAGATATGACCTTAGTTCTGCTTCTTCCATTGGGTATTGTCCAGCCAAATCATTTTGCTTTTTGGAGTAAGGATTGTCTCTAACATTTTATTTGTAAAACACCCAGTGCTTTGGACTCTGATCTTGGCTGGGAAACTTACTTGTGGTTTTATTGAAGTCATCACTATTATTTCATATACTAAAATATCTGTAGTGGAAAACAGGAATTATGATAAACCACTTCTAGCTCTTATTCTCATGTCTCTGTGTCCAGGACTGGAATCTGCATATTAATAAATAAATAAATAAATAAATATGTAAATAAGTAAATACGTAAATAAATAAATAAGTAGAGTCGCAGAATCACAGAGTTGTACGGGTTGGAAGGGACCTCAAGAGATCATCGGGTCCAACCCCCCTGCCAAAGCAGCTCTCCAGCTCATACTGCACAGATAGGTGTCCAGATGGGTCTTGAATATCTCCAGAGAAGGAGACTCCACACCCCCTGGGCAGCCTGTCCCAGGGCTCCCTCACCCTCACTGGGAAAAAGTTCCTCCCCATGTTGGTGTGGAACTTCCTGTGCTCCAATTTGCAGCCATTGCCCCTTGTCCTGTCCCCACAGACACTGAAAAGGGGCTGGCCAATTCCCCCTGCACCCCATGCTTAAGATATTTATAAACATTAATTAGGTCCCCCCTCAGTCTTCTTTTCTCCAGGCTGAACAGCCCCAGCTCTCTCAGCCTATCCTCATAGGATAGATGTTCCAGGCCCTTCAGCATCTTCGTAGCCCTTCTCTGAACTCTCTCCAGGAGATCCCTGTCCTTTTTACACCAGGGAGCCCAGAACTGGACACAACACTCCAGGTGGGGCCTGACCAGGGCAGAGTAGAGGGGGAGGATCCCCTCCTGTGACCTACTGGCCACACTCCTCCTGATGCCCCCCAGGATCCCACTGGCTCTCTCAGCCCCCAGGACACACTGCTGACTCATGGCCAACCTGTCGTCAACCAGGACCCCCAGGTCCTTCTCCACAGAGCTCTTCTCCAGCAGGTCACCCCCAGCCTGTACTGATACATGCAGTTGTTCCTTCCCAGGTGCAAGACTTTAAACTTGCTTTTGTTGAATTTCATCTGGTGTCTCCCTGCCCAGCTCTCCAGCCTGGCCAGGTCTCTGGATGGCAGCACAGTGTCCTGCGTGTCAGTCACCCCTCCCAGCTTTGTATCATCTGCACTTGCTGAGGGTGGGTGTTATTCCTTCATCAAGGTGTCAATGAAGATATTGAACAGGACTGGACCCAACACCCAGCCCTGGGGAACACCACTAGTCTCAGGCCTCCAGTCAGATTCTGCTCCACTAATCGCAACCCTCTGAGCTCGGTCTGACAGCCAGTTCTTGACCCAAAGAAGATGGATAGATAGAGAGATAGATAGATAGATAGATAGATAGATAGATAGATAGATAGATAGATAGATAGATAGATAGATAGATAGATAGATAGATAGATGATAGATGAGAGAGAGAGAGAGAGAATCTGTGCTCTTCCTCATATTGCATTTATTCCTTTTCATTATGAGCTCTAAACCAAAGAAAGTTTGGAAGATAGGCAATTAGACTTCTATTAAGAGAAATAGAGCAGGGTTTTTTCTGAATTATCCTTTTTTTGTAGTAGAAAAGGAGAAGTAAGGGGGAATGGTTCAATTATAGACCCCAAATAGCAATGTTATATTTAAAAAAAGAGGGGGACACACAACCATGACTAAGACTGTTTGCTTGTTAATGTCTGTGGTTCTAGTTCTTCCTTAATTGGTTACTGAGTGTTAAACTCTGGTGACATGGAAACATCGAACCTGCTGTTTGAGATTTTAATGACAATATTTTGTTTTGGTTTGTATTAAATTAGCAATTAACTCTCAGCTCCACTCTTCATTATGCAGCATTAGCACAGGATTTGGATAATAGCAAAGATGTCATAGATTAAACACTTTTTGTGCACAATCACTTTCTAATACACTGCCAAGAAAAGCCAGATGAAAGAAAACAGATTAACTATCCCTTATCCATGCTCCTGGTCTTCAGATTATTGTTTAATTGTTCAACAAATTTTACATGGAAACTACAGGACTCCTAATCTCTTGGATACTCTTCTGTTCCTCCTTCTTTACTCCATCCCTCAAGACCTAAGAAAATCATGTGTGCCTTTCCAGAGGCACTGCTTCAGCAAAGTGATGTGTGAGTTGTAGCTGTGAAACCCTCTTAGGCAAAGAGGAGCACCTAGGAAATGTTTAGTAGTGGAAGAGGGTGTTAAGGTGCTCACTGTTGACCTGAATCCTCCTACACAGACATTTTCTTGTAGGCCCCTTCTGGTACCGGAAGGCCACTATAAGAAGTCTTCTCTTCTAAAAAACAGGCTGCCCAGGGAGGTGGTTGAGTCACCATCTCTGGATGTGTTTTCAAAAAAGGATTAATCAGTTACTTAGGGATATGGTTTAGCATAGGATGGGAATGGTTGGACTTGATGATTTTAAAGGTCTTTTTCAACCTTGTGGTTCTGTAATTCATTTTTCTTATGCATTTCTTAACAGCTTCCCAGGTAGGTGTCTACAAACCTATGAGGTAGGTGTCCCCAAACACCACAGCTTTCTGCAAATCTGCACCTTTCCTTTCTCTTTCCCAGTTGAACCCACAGGCTAGTTTTGGTCAGCACCTAGCTGGGAAGCAGAGCCACTTAATCACACCTTATTAAATAATGAATTTACTCAGTGGTACCTCACAAGCCCTTCAGAAACTATGCTCTGTCTCAGATGCATACAGCTCCGAAGAGTTCTGAGAAATAAACCTTAACCATTTAGCTCAGATCCAAAATCCCAAGACAGCTTTTTCTTCCTCCCAACTGAGCAGGTAGAAATACTGCTTTTTTTTTTTCACTCTGGTGTTTTGTGGTCATTTTTAGAATGGAAGACGCTCCAGGTAAGTTTAATGAAGCAAAATACCAGATTACCTACAATTCCCTCAGATGAAGGTGAGAAATCCAATGCATCCCCTGATAGCTACTATCTGGATCTATTTTTTACCCTGTTTTCTGTAACAATTCTCCAAAATAAACACTGCAGGTTGGATTTATTATAAAGACAGAAGAACAAAGGATGAGTTTAAGTTTTCTCCATCACTTTCTGCTGCTGTGAAAATCCACATAAAGAGACCAGAGAATTTTAGCATGGCACAGGTACCCAACTTTTTGTGATGGAAAAGTGAACCTCTTATAGCATGACTATTATCAAGTATGTAAGATATTAACAGCTTTAAAAAAACAGCAAAGAAACAAAACCCAATGCCAAAATCAAAGCCCAAGAACTGTGTATCTAGTCTGTTAGTAAATCCTGCATTTATTAGCTTCCTTTGTCACTCCCTCATCAATTTATACCAGGATTTATACCAGAAAAGAACCTCTATTTTTTAGCATGTGGATCCATTGGAGAGCTACATGGGTCTAAAGGGGACCAGGAAAGGAAAAACATCTTCTGTTTGAGGTCAGTCAAAAGTCACTCCAAGCTGAACACTGTTTCCATGGCACAAGTGGACAGTGACTACAGATGTGCGGTGATCTCACTTCTCCTCAGGTGTTCTCCATTTAAAGTTCACCATAAGGCTAGGTCAGGCCACTTCACAGGCCAGCTCATTGGGGACCCACTCAGCATTTGAAGCTGATTTGTTCTTGAAATTAAACCTTGGCACTGCTCACCCACTTTGTATGTGAAGCTTTCCTTCCTGGGCTTTCCAAAAATATGTTCTCCATAGACAGCATTTTCTCTGCTTGTGCAGTGGAGAAGATGGGCTAATCTTAGAATGTGGGAGATCTGTACACATCTTCCCAGTTCCTCCTCAGACACGTCATGTGTTTCTGCCAACTCACTTTGGGTGGGATTCATCTCACCCAACTTTCTATGTCTGTGATGCAGACGTCTACAGCTTCACTAGTTGCACTTGGCTAATTCCTCATTCCATGAAGACAATTCACACTTTTAAAATATGGTTCATCTGACTTGTTTTTGCCATCTACTTTAGGATGATGCCTACATTTGGCCAGCTGAATCTGAGCTCTCGTTTCAAATAGGGACAATATTATGTCTCTACTCAGCCAAGTGTTAAGAGAAGCCGTGAAGGCTGTGATGTTGTGCAAGGTGCCATGTATAGGTAGAACCACATCCCAAAACCTATTGTTTTAGTTCCTAAACTTCCAGTAACATCACTGTAGTAATATGTTATGCACAGCCTGGGCTAATTGTCCCATTGAACTCTGGCAATTATTAAATTCCTAGACAGAGGCACTGAAATTTGGAAAAATCAGGGTACTGGTGGCCAGTTGGCAGCTGTTGAGCTTCACCAGTAGCAGAAGTTTGAATCCGGTACTAGCTAGAGCCCAGCTGGCACAAGGTAAACAAATCCCTGGTTCTAGGGGAAATCAGCCAGCAAAGGATGTCGTCACTGGGCTATCCTGAAACCTAGTTTCACATCTCACTCTGCTCCACCCCACAAAATACTGGTGGGAACTTGGAGAAGCATGGCCATCACCCACCTTTGAAGTACTATGAGTGGTTCCCCTCATTTCTCTTCCCCAGGGTGTGTGGCACAGGTTGAGTGGTTCTTGGCAAATACAACCTTTAGGTTTATCCTGTAAGACTGGCTTTTTGCCCAGACTAGCCAGGAGCAGGGGAAGGTCATAAAGGACACCTACACCCCTTCTACCCTGATCCATTCTGAGCACTTCTGGAAAGCCCTGAAAATAGTCCAACAACGTAGGTTTTCAAAAGTAAGTAGCCAAGCCAAACAAAACACTAGTACCCACATAAATGAATTCCACATGCTTTTCAGAGTGTTACTTTGGGATGGAACCACAGATGGTGTAAATCAGAAGAATACTGCTGATTTTGAAGGAAAAGCATCAGCTGACTTTTGCGAAGGAAATGCCAGATCTACTTGTTGCAGCATAGTTGGCAAAACACATTTTGCACCAAAATGTGTTTTTTTAATATGGGTTGTTTTTTTTTTCCTAAGAGAGAAAAGAAAAAAAATACCTATATAAATAACTATACTGTACTGCTCTGTCTGAAAGGTCAGGGAACATTTTACAAGCTAGACTCCTAGCCAGAATTTGTGACCTGTGTTTTTCAAATGGATCTGCAGATGGGAGCCCTTTATGCAGTAGTTAAAAAATGTGGGAAAATAATAAAATGAGGAATGTCTCAGCTTGGGGAAAAAAAAAAAAAGAAGAAGAAGAAAAAAAAAGTGATCCAAACCCTCTGGTTTGTATCCCTGTTTTTTAATGAATTAAGTACAGGGAAAGCATTCTTTAATTTGTGTGTGCTTGGAAGGGAGGTTTATGGTTCTAAAGCTACCTCAAGGATTTGAGCATGTTATTAAAAGCTGTTGAAAGTAGTAACATTTAAAAAAGGGTAAAAATAAAACAACAAATAAACCCCCAACAAAACAAAAAACAACCAAAAAGGTGGGTATAAATGCTATTGCTGTTTTTACAATTTATATTAATCTTTTTTTCTACTTGGGATGTAGGATGAACTGTTATCTCTCTTGTGTCCATCACCCAGTTCAGGGTGAGATTAATGGAAAGAAACTCTGAGAACTTGGTGTATCTCTGGTTTGAGCATCATATGGAGAATTGGTCCTCCTGAGCCTCACTTGATTCTTTATGAATGAGAAGCTCACAGGTTTGGATGGGTCAGGTCATTCAATGTGAGATTTCTAAAGGTGGTTTTTCCCCTCTACTCTGCCATGGTCAGGCCCCACCTGGAATGTTGTATCCAGTTCTGGGCTCCCTGGTATGAAAGGGAGAGGGATCTCCTGGAGAGAGTCCAGTGAAGGGCTACGAAGATGATTAAAGGAGTGGAGCATCTCCCCTACGGGGATAGGCTGAAAGAACTGGGGCTGTTCAGACTTGAGAGAAAAGGTTAAGAGGGGATCTTATTCATGTTTATAAATATCTCAAGTGTGAGACCCAGGGGGAAATGGCCAACCCCTTTTCAATGGTCTGTGGAGACAGGACAAGGGGCAATGGTTTCAAGCTGGAGCATAGGAAGTTCTGCACCAATATGGGGAAGAATTTCTTCACAGTGAGGGTGAGGGAGCCCTGGGACAGGCTGCCCAGGGGGGTGTGGAGTCTCTTTCTCTGGAGATATTCCAGCCTTGTCTGGACGCCGACCTGTGCGCCCTGTCCTAAGGACCCTGCTTTGGCAGGGGGTTGGACCTGATGGGCTCTGGGGGTCCCTTCCAACCCTTTCGATTCTGTGATTCTGTTTGAATCACCTGAGACTGATTTTGGAGAAGCTGTCTTCCCAGGAAGTCACAATAACTAACTTGATTCATTTCAGAGAGACCAAGGGCAGAAACTGGCACAATATGTCTGCCAGACCAATCAGTCTGCTCTATGAAAGCACCCCATTTCCTTAGCCAAGATTCCCTTTATCTTTAGGTCTTTAGCTCCCCTACCAGTGAACTGTAACAGAAGAGTGGACAGGCTCTTATATGAAGTGTTTGTGTAGTGTGACTCTTTTAGTGACCAAGGGCCTCCAACCAAGTGCTTTGAGACTTCCACAGATGCAGGCCGTGTCCATCCTATCTAACTGCCACCAAACACCATTTCTCCCACAAATATTTCCAATCCACTTTTTAAGGACCATATTATATTATATTCCCCAGTATCCTATGCTGACAACAGTGACCACTGGAATATTCTTTGTGTGAAAGGAACTCTGTTCTTCAGAGTTATTCAGAGGAGGCCACGAAGATGATCAGAGGACTGGAGCACCTCCCTTACAAGGAGAGGCTGAGGGAGCTGGGCTGGTTCAGCCTGGAGAAGAGAAGGCTGTGGGGGGACCTCATTGCAGCCTGCCAGTCCCTGAAGGGAGCAGAGAAACAGGAGGGGATTCAACTTTTTAAAAGGGCAGATAATGGCAGGACAAGGGGGATGGATTAAAACTAAAGGAGGGAAGGTTTAAAGTGGGTATTAGGTAGAAGTTCTTTACAGAAAGAGTGATGACATGCTGGAACAGGCTGCCCAGAGAGGTGGTGGATGCCCTGCCCCTGGAAGTGTTGAAGGCCAGGCTGGATGGGGCCGTGGGCAACCTTGTGTAGCTCTAGGCCTGGAGGTTGGTGTCCCTGCCTGTGGCAGGAGGTTGGAGCTTTGTGGTCCTTGGGGTCCCTTCCAATCCTGATCAGTCTATGATTCTATGAGTCTATGATAATATTCGATAATTTTGCAGATGCAATGTCTCCTCACTCTAATTTTTAATGTAAGAAGAAAGCAATATGTGTCCTCTCTAGCTTCTCAGTAAAATTTATGATGGTTTAAATCTCCATTATATCCCATTTCCACAGACTGAAGTGCCGTTGTCCATTTAGTCTTTGAATGAAAACTGCCCCACCTATCTTGTCACATTTTTCTTCTTGAATATCTCATATAATTACAGGACATTTAGAAGACTTCCAGAAAAAGGAAGGAGTCACTGATACTCTGGAAATGTACTCATCTACCCCAGCTAAGAAAAACCTCTCTTTCCTTCATTGGATTTTTCTTAATATATGAAAAAACAAACATCTGTTGTCACATGCAAAAAATGAGAGTGTTGTTTGTGCTTTGGAGCTAATCTGAATGTGTTCATGACTGTGACCTCTTCCTCCCTCTCTTATTTTTCATGGCTTGTCCTGGTTCTGGCCAGGCAAGAGTCAATCTCCCCAAACAGTCATCACAGGTGAGCTGAGTTAGCCTGGGTTGTTTTGCACACCACCTGACATAACTTCCACATAAAAGGGGCTGGCTGGGGAGAGGTATGGGTTTGGTGCTTCCAGGATGGATTGAATGGGGGTCTTTATGTCAGACTGGCCAACCCTTCTGTTGGGCAGCACTCTGTCATTGTGTTGGTAAGGTACTCTATGTTATCACTGGGTGTGAGTGTAATTGGCTGTTACTGCGCTGTGTTTGTGGTGACTTTGTCTGTAAGCTGTTCTTATCCCAACCCATGGAGGCTCTTTCTCCTCTGGGAGTGAGCAAGTGGTGTGTGTGGTGCTTAGCCACTGTTTGGGGCTAAGTTATCACATGGCTATATTGATCTTTGTTATTCCAATATTTTGCCCTAGAGAACATCAGTGAGGCTTTTTCACTACTAATAGCTGAGTATCAGGCCTACCTAGACCATAAAAAAATACTTCAGATAACCATGTTTTCTGGATAGGATTGGCTTGACTCATCTGTCTGATCCAGTGATACCTGGGTCAGGGAAATGTTTTCAGGTGAGTTTTTATTGACTAGAAAAAAACCCCCTTGATTTCATTTTGAGGAGGCAGGATGCTTGCTTCAAAATTTATATTTTTAGAATAGGGCAGGAAATGGTTTTCTGACCCAGTCCTGCAAAAAGTTTTTGACATTTGAAAAAATAATCCTGTGCTGTAAAGTGGGATGAAACAAAAACACACAAGTATTTCAATGGAAAGAAAATGAGACTTGTTGTCATGGTGACTGTAGTTTTCTGTCAGGAAGCTTAACAACTTTGCATTGTGTAAGCTTTTCCTTAGTTGTAGACCCAAATATGTTTTGCAGTGGAGCTTCAAGTCCTGACGTGGAGAGTTTAAGTCTATTGACAGTGTGCTTGCTTTTTGTGGTCTCTTAGAAGTAGCCCCTATGCCTCAAGAGCTTCATAGAAAGGCTCCAAGCTAGGTCTACATCTTGCTAAGCTGCTTTCCTCAAGCTGAGAAAGCTACTGCATCTGCTTTTAGTCTCTTCTACTGGAAGTATTCTATTTTATTGGAAGGAGAAAATAATTTGATTGAGGGTTTATAAGTGGTTCTCCTACGCACTTGAAGAATGTTTCTGCCATCAATTTACAACTATCATCTCCTTATGCAAGATAGATGGTTTCATTAGCAAGAAAGTTTACATTTTAAAATAATTATTGTCCAACAAAATCCCTATGCAAAGAGCAGAAAACAAAAAAAGAAAAAGCTTTTGTCTGAAAATTTCCTTAATCTGGACTTTTTTAAAGGAAGGCAGAGCTTCTAATGAAATTAAAATATAGAATTAGCAATACAGTAGTATTTTTCTTGATAGTGTTAACTGTTGTATTGTCCCAAATCCAGAGGCCAGAGCCCTGAAACTAACATGTAGAGAAAGCAAAATTAATGTTGAAGGACTACTTAGTGTTCTTTAGGACTCACTGAAGCAATTTCATGTCCTGTGATTGCTTCTGGGCCCAAATCAAAATTTAACGAGGTGCAAGGCTGAGAAAAAGGAGTAAATTGAGGTGACATGTACAACGCTGGGATTTTTTTACTGCTGTTTGGAAAATTAGTTGGCTAGTAAAGCTTTGAGCTATTTCATGAATATGTCATGGCAAGATAGCATCCCTAGTGCAACAATCAATCTGCAAGCACATTGAAATTAAATTTTCAAAAACGAGTCCTTTTTCCTTCCAGGCTGAGTGCAAAGAGCCAAGATTTACACTCAGGCCATCAACATAACATGCACTTGACTACTCACTTTGGCCTGAGGTTCATAGTCCTGTTGAGCTGTGCAGTGTCTGAGGAAGAAATAGGGTGGGAGCTGTCATAAAACAAGGCAGGGTAGTCTATGAAAGTAAAACTTGCCTCAAGGGCTTAAAAAAACCCCTGGATTTCATTTATGGCTTCCCTTGATTATTTCCCTTTTTTCAACTTATTTATATTTGAAAACTATATAACCTGTTTCTTGTAAAATTTCCCATTCTCCTAAAAACTGCTGATTAAGAGCTTGACCTCAGTTTCATTAGAATCATAGGGGTTGGAAGGGACCTCCAGAGATCACTGGGTCCAACCCCCCAGCTAATGCAGGGTCCCTAGCTCATATTACACAGACAGGTGTCCAGATGGGTCTGTAATATCTCCAGAGATGGAGACTCCACCACCACCCTGGGCAGCCTGACCCAGGGGTCCCTCACCCTCACTGGGGAAAAGTTCTTCCTCATGTTGGCGCAGAACTTCCTGTGCTCCAACTTGCAGCCATTGCCCCTTGTCCTGTCTCCACAGACCACGGAAAAGGGGCTGGCCATTTCCCCCTGCATCCCATACTTAAGGTATTTATAGACATTAATAAGGTCCCCCCTTAATCTTTTCTCCAGGCTGAACAGTCCCAACTCACTCAGCCTTTCCTCATAGGGCAATAGGTTTGTCTTTCAGACTCTTAGAGTTAATCAAAACCTGTGAAATTATCTTCTGGTTTCTTCTTGAATCCTTCCAGGATTCAAGACCTGGGAAGGGACCCCAAGGATCATAGAGCTCCAACCCCCCTGCCACAGGCAGAGCCACCAACCTCCAGGCCTTGATCTAAACAAGGTTGCACAGGGCCCCAGCCAACCTGGCCTTGAACACCCCCAGGGACAGGGCATCCACCCCCTCTCTGGGCAGCCTGTTCCAGCCCCTCACCACTCTCTCTGTAAAAAACTTCCCCCTAATATCCAATCTAACCCTTCCCTCCTTTAGTTTTAATCCATTCCCCTTGTCCTGCCATTATCTGTCCTTTTAAAAAGTTGTTTCCCCTCCAGTTTCTGTGCTCCCTTCAGGGACAGGAAGGCTGCAATGATGTCCCCCCACAGCCTTCTCTTCTCCAGGTTCTTTCCTGAATACGCATTTGAGATCAAACACCTTTTACAGTTGTTATTGTAAAAATTGTCAGAGAAACACACTCTACATTGGAGACTAGCTTCTCTAAATAAACAGAATCACAGTCATAAACAAGCCAAAACACAGAGCTAGAACTGTAGGGGAAATGTGCAGTATGCTCCAAGTACTCTCCATCTCTCTATTCTTGGGCATCTGTTTTCTACAAAAAATGAAAGAAATCACCTGCAGGCAAGGACTTGAGACGATCCCCCTGTTACCTATTTACTCAAACCCTTGACCAGAAATGTTGTGTTCCCCAAAAGACCAACCTTGCTTTCTCTCTTGAGATTAAACCTGTTGGATATGCAGCAAATGGGAGCTATCGTGTTCATCGTTATTCTGAAGTTCAGGGAGTCAGCACTTTGCCTTTGGTATTTAGTTTTAGGCAGTCTGTCGAGGAGCAGGGAGTTGGACCTAATGATCTCTTGAGGTCCCTTCCCTACAATTCTGTGATCCTTATGGACGTGTTCTACTGTGACATAGTCTGTGACCCAATGATTTCTATACATTTGCTCAGACTTTGATGGATTGACACCAACACAGAGCTTTGCCTTTTAATGTTTGGTGTTGCCATGGAAACTGAATTACAAAAATTCACCCCATGACATCATTCTACAGGGGATAGTTTCACTGTTCTCTTGAGGCTTCTGAATGGCCTGATTGAAACTTATAAGACCAGCTCACAAACAGAACAGCTCAAAGCAGACATGTCCTTTCACAGAATCAGAGTTGTAGGGGTTGGAAACAACATCAAGAGATCATGGGGTCCAACCCCCCTGCCAAAGCAGGGTTCCTAGGACAGATTGCACAGATAGGCATCCAGATGGGTCTTGAATATCTCCAGGGAAGGAGACTCCACCACCTCCCTGGACAGCCTGTCCCAGGGCTCCCTCACCCTCATTGTGAAAAAGCTTTTCCCCATGTTGGTGCAGAACATCCTGTGTCCTAACTTGCTGCCATAGCCCTTGTCCTGTCTCCGCTAACCATTGAAAAGGGGCTGGCTGATTCCCCCTGCATCCTCTCCTTCAGATAATTATAGACTTTAATTAGGTCCCACTTAGTCTTCTCTTCTCAAGGCTGAGGAGTCCCAGCTTACTCAGCCTGTCCTCATAGGGGAGATGCTCCAGACCCCTAATCATCTTCATAGTCCTTCTTTGGACTCTCTCCAGGAGATCCCTGTCATTTTTATACCAGGGTGCCCAGAACTGGGCACAACACTCCAGGTGGGGCCTGACCAGGGCAGAGGAGAGGGGGAGGATCACCTCCTTCAACCTGCTGGCCACACTCCTCCTGTTTCCCCCCAGGATCCCATTGTCTTTCTTAGTCCCCAGGGCATACTGCTGGCTCATAGCCAACCTGTCATCAACCAGGACCCCCAGGTCCTTCTTCACAGAGCTCCTCTCCAGTAGGACATCCCCCAGCCTGTACTGAAACGAATGGTTGTTCCTCCTCAGGTGCCAGACTCTCCACTTGCTTTTGTTGAATCTCATCTGGTGTCTCCCTGCCCAGCTCTCCAGCCTGTCCAGGTCTCTCTGGATGGCAGCACAGTGTTCCTGTGTGTCAGCCACCCCTTCCAGATTTGTATCATCAATGTACTTGCTGAGGGTGGGTGCTGTTCCCTCATCAAGGTGTCAGTGAAGATATTGAACAGGACTGGACCCAGCACCGAGCCCTGGGGAACACTGTTAATCTAGTCACAGGCCTCCAGTCTGACTCTGTTTCACCGATCACAACCTGCTGATCTCAGTCCAACAGCCAATTTTCAACCCACCTCCCTCTCCACTCCTCTATCCCATGTTCTCTCAACGTCCTGGTAACAAAGCTATGGGAGACAGTATTGAAAGCCTTTCCTTCCATTATAAACAAGATACGAGTCGTGCTGGTGCTTTGTGGGTGATAGATATGCTTGTCATGGCAGTCATTTACATTTAGATGCACAGGTAATTACAGCCCAGGGTGCAGTTACGAGAGAGATGACATAGGCATGTTTGTGGTCTCTTTACTGCTGGGGAATGGTCAGAAAAATCAGGTCTTTCATTTGTGTGTGTTATTTAGCAGGGAGATTTTGGCCTGTGATCAGTCTTCATTTGTAGCCATAGAGCATCTGAGGGAATGGGAGCTACTAAAGAGCATTGCTGGCAGCTATATGTTTGCTAATGAGGGAGTCTTTATGGAGCTCCCCACTGAGTTAAAGGAGGGAAAAAACCCTGTGTTTTATTTCTTTGTGTAGTCTGTGTTTAGCAGTTAAGAGATGAAATTATGACACTGGGGCAGAAAGATTAGACATCGTCAGCAAATTGCACTCTGCAAACCACAGAGCGTGAGGAATTTGATGGGAGAGGTAGGAAAAGTAGAGGGGGAGAGGGATTCTGGGGGAAGATGAGCCTCAGTTCTCCCCAAAAGTTATCAGCAAATCCATGGTTCACTTTTTTAATCTGCCATAGAGATGTCAGCTTGAAGACCTAAAACAAGTGAGGAAGTTACAACAGCCAAAATGTGTCACTAAAGGAAAGTCTAGGGGATGGGTAGAAATACTTTAGACACAGCTGCATGATTTTATTTTAACTCAGTCACAGAATCACTGAACCACAGAACATTAGGAATTGGAAGGGACCTCAAAAGATCATCTAGTCCAACCCCCTGCCAGAGCAGGATCACCCAGACTACATCACACAGGAATGCATCCAGGTGGGTTTTGAATGTCTCCAGAGGAGACTCCCCAACCTCACTGAGCAGTCTGTCCCAGGGCTCTGTCACCCTCACAGTGAAAAAGTTTCTCCTTACATTCACATGGAACTTTCTCTGCTCCAGCTCTACCTGCTGCCCCTTGTCCTGTCACTGACACCCCTGAGCAGAGCCTGGCTCCAGCCTCCTGCCTCTCACCCTTTGCATATTGATAGACATTAATGAGGTCACCCCTCAGCCTCCGCTTCTCCAGGCTAAAGAGCCCCAGCTCCCTCAGCCTCTCCTCACAAGGAAGGGCTTCCACTCCCTCCATCACCTTGGTGTCCCTGTGCTGGGCTCTTCCAAGGAGTTCTGTGTCCCTCTGGAGCTGAGGGGGCCCAGAACTGGACCCAATATTCCAGGTGGGGTCTCACCAGGGCAGAGTAGAGGGGAAGAAGGAGCTCTCTTGACCTACTTAGCCCCCTGCTTCTGATACACCCCAGGATGCAGTTGGCTTTCATAACCACAAGGGCACATAGTCAATTGTCTCAGGGGAAAACAAACATTTTGGATGGAGCTTTCAATTTTTACTTTTTTTAATGGTACTTGACATTTCTGTTTAAAATAGCTTTTAAAAATAAAATTTATTAAAATATCTAAAATTATAGCAAGCCTTGTCTTGTAAACACCTAATATCAGTTTGGCCCAAATCAGCTTTTTGACCTTCTGCTTTTATTTTTGCCAAAGTCTCTGCATAAGACTGGTTTGTTTCAATCCAGAAAACAGTTCCATGCTATTGTTTTGGTTGATGTTTCAAGCCAAAACAATGAACCATTATTTTCTATTTTTAATTTGGAGGAGTATTTTATAAACATGACATAAGTAATGGGGTAGAATTCAGGTAAGAGAAAAATTAAGTAGAATTGCAGGAACCAGACCCCTAAATTTGAGGTTGATTGTTGATTTCACATGAGGAGATACTGTGAAAGGATAATAAAAGGAGTCCTGTGAAAGGACTAATAAAATGGACTGTGAAAAAATCACTGATATGAACATAATATGGTAAACAATCTAAGCCCATCAGTCATCTTCAGATTCTGCAGATAGTATCAAAGAAGTTCTGTCACTGTGAGTGTCAAGGGGGCATTATTCACTGATTTATGGAATAGGTGAAATGATAAGAAATAATAGGCTTGATGGGCATGACCAAACAGTCCTTTATATTTAATAGGTCTACTCATACATTTGTCCTCAAATGCTCTGATCAAATGAGAGCTTCACAGAAAAGCTTATTCTATTTTCTCCATATTCAGGTAGGAACATCTTTTGGCAGCTTATATTTGTTTTGTTTTTTCTTTGGTAGCCATGGTAAGGTTTCCATGCTGAGTCCAGTCTGCCAGATGCCAGGAGTTCAGTGCAACTGTTCTTTGACCGTGGTGACATTCAGAAATTAGAATAGCTTCTAGAAAGCATGCATGTACCAATGCAGGGTGGCAGCCAGCCTCTTCTGCACAAGGGACTCTGCTGTTCCTGTCACATCAAGTCATTCATGTTGCACAAAACACAATACCAATGGGCTTGTGGCCCATTTAAAGTCTATAAAGTCTATATTTAAAGTCTATAGACTTTAAATAGCTAAAACATCTCCCCTGTTATAGCCCAGAGATCATAGAATCACAAGGTTGGAAAAGACCTTTAAGATAAAGATGCCAAACTATGCCTTATGGATTGATGGAGTTTTGTTGAGAGCAAAGTATACCATAGCTGAATTATCAGGTATTTGATAAAGGATTATCAAACTGTTAAAAATCTTGCCTTTAGTATTTTTTGGATAATCTTGCGTGGGATGCAGACAAACTTTCTCAAGCTGAAAACTTTGGTCTCTTTATGTATTACTAGAACTGTTATTTGGTGCTATAAAAAGAAATCAGATCTTCAGAGAAGGTGATGGCCTGGCCCCTCTAAATCTGTGGGGCTTAAGGATTTTGTTTCAGATGTTGCTGAACTTGGTCTCGTTAAGATTTAGTATGTCTGGAGTGGACATTTCCTAATGTACCTTGGCCTGTCTTCAAAACCTGACTAACCCTATAATGAATTATTTATTTCCTGATATCTAAAGAGCATTTTCCTTTTTTCAGCTAGTGTCTATTGCCTTCTCTCTAATCACTGAACATCCACAAGACCAGCCTGTGCATGTCTTCACCTTACCCCTACTAGCTGGTTGAAGACAGCAATCAGATCTCTCTTTACACATCTTGTACTTAGGACTGCAAACCTTTCATTGCCATAAGAGTCTTCTGGCTTGGTGCTTGCAGTAGAATTGCCCTTTAGATTTCTTCCCAAGAGACTGCAGTTTGTACACTCCAAGACATCCTATAAAATGAACCAGCAGACAGTAAATGATGTGACTGGGTTTCAACACTAAACTGCCCTTCTACTACAAAGCAAAAGACCTTTGTGGTTTTCTTCTGTATTTGATTGCTGAAGCCCAGCCACTAGAAATGCTCTGACTACTCAAAAGGCCTTGACATGCTTTTATGATGTCTGGGCCTCTGGTGATGAGGTTGTGGAACTACATCCTGTTGAGGAAACTGCAATGAAAGGACACGCATTTTTATACTGTTGGGGCTTTTTAAAACAAATCTTTGGCTTAAGTTAGTACAGACTCTAATTCTGCTACTTCAGCTGTAGCAGGAAGGCCTTTTATGATTAACAGGAATAGCTGAAGGGTCTATTTTATTTTTCCCACACACCCCCCCAGCACACTTCTATGCCCAAGAAGGGGTTGGGTACATGCAAGAGAGTCTCTGTTGGACAAAGAACTGCTTTCTAACACTGTGTTCTCTGAGCAACACTAAAGTAGGATTCTTCAGCTTAATTTTAGACATCTGCATGTCATCAGAGGAATAACATGCAAAGAGACCACAACATGGAAGGAAATACAGTCCTCTCAGTATCATTGCAAGTGTTCACAATGTTTTATCAATTCATAGATGTTAGTGCCAAAAAGGACTATTAGACCATTCAGTTGGACTTATTGTATTACACAAGACCTATAATTTCACTCTGTTTCCCCCATGATGAGCCACAGACTGATTTTGCTACACATATCAACATGCAGTGTTAAGTCCTGGTCCCAAGCTGAGCCCTCAGTCGTAGATGTGTCTTGATACTCTCATGAAAGCAAATTATAGTAGCCAGAAATTCAGGGGGGTTGGGTTTTTTTATTTTAAACTAAACATTTTGTGGTTGCAAAATGAAACATTTTATCCTGGGCCCTATTTTTAAGAGAAAAAGGTATATTTGGCAAAAAAACCTATTTCTTTGAATGGCTTGCTGGGTTACTTTTTGTTTTGGTCAAAGCCATTAGTGGGTTTGGATTTCAGTTGCCAAAATCCAATGGCTATAAACTGAAAATATAAACCACTGACCACCAAAAGCCAGAGATGTTTTTAAAATCATCTTCTTATTAATAATAATCTGCTGTATTATTATATTTTTCTTTTAAATGAAAGCTAGAAACTTATTTTTTGGGGGGAGAGACAGCAGGAAGAACTCTTCTATCCATTGTGTTTAGTATTTCTATGAACACAAGCTTCCTGACGACAGAAGGTGTATGATCTAATATCTCTAGCACTGCTAGGAAAGGGTGTTTAATTAGTGCAGAAGGATTTAGGGAGGATACTCAGTCATCTTGAGGTGGAAATAGGAGGAGGAAGGAGGGATGGTGATGTTTTCATGCTGAAGGAGAGGAAAAATTATCTTGCATCATTTTTTGCTATTTAAGTATCACCATCTGGCTTGTAAATCTTCCTCTTGGCTGTTAGGGAACATGGCCTTCCTTGCTAAAGTTATGCTTTTCTAGAGATTTAAAACCAGTGGGAGGAGAAATATAGCTAAGAATGTCATTTGAATCCAAATACAGATGTCTAGTGAATCTAAATACACTCTCAGCTCTCCAGAGGAGTTGTCTGGAGGTTTTAGCAGACCTTTTGTTCTAATGAAACTTGTGAATCATTTGTGCTGAGGGCCTGGATTAACATAAGGGTTAGCATAACAGTGGTGGCCTGTGTGCAGCTTGACATCAATAGGTGACTTTGCTTTGACAAGCGTGAAGCAAGAGACCAACAACACATTCCTTGTAAATGGCTTCCAGCATGAATCTGATTCATTCATAAATTAACAGACATCTTTTCCACTGGCCCAGGATCAGAAAATTAAGATTTTTTTTTTTCATTTACACTTCCTGGTTCTTATTTGATCTCTATTCTTCAAGACTCTCCCCTTGAAGTTTAGCTGGCAAAAGATGTGATGAAATGAAGGATGGGAGACAGCATCCAGCTCATCATCCCACCATTGCTTGGTTTGGGGGAAGAAGCAGCAGTGACACATGAGGGAGGTAGAGGTGCCAGTTTTCCTGGAATCTCTTAGCTGAATGGTATTTTGAGGGTAAAAGTTGCCTTTTGTTTATAACAAGGCAAACCTTGCAGAATTCACTGATAGGAGAGATTTTAGGCTTTTGCTCAAAAAAAAAGGGGTTTTTTTATAATGTAAAATAGAGTATATTTCAGGATAACTCCAGAAATGTTCCTGTTATCACTGAAGCATAGAAAATAATAAGGCAGAACTTGATAAAACCAGCAGGTGTCTAAGCAAATTCAGTCACAGACACAGGGAGCTGGCAGCTGAGCACTTGGAAGAATAGACTGAAGCATAGACACAGAGAAGCAAGAAAGGATTTCCTTTTAAAAAGTAAAGCAAGATAAGATGTTGGTCATGCTAACCTGGTAAGAAACTCTTTGAGTTCTATTTTTGTTACACAAGCCATGATTTCTTCCATTTGCTGATCTCTTCACATTCTCTCTGCTCACATAAATACACTTGGATTAAATTTAGTCCTATTTTGAAAACCATATTGTATTGGGCTGGTTCAGCCTGGAGAAGAGAAGGCTGTGGGGGGGACCACGTTGCAGCCTGCCAGTCCCTGAAGGGAGCAGAGAAACAGAAGGGGAATCAGCTCTTGGGAAGGGCAGAGACTGGCAGCACAAGGGGGCTGGAGTGAAGCTGGAGGAGGGAAGGGTTAGAGGAGAGATTGGGGGGAAGTTCTTTGCAGAGAGAGTGGTGAGGGGGCCCTGGGCAACCTTGTGTAGCTCCAGGCCTGGAGGTTGGTGGCCCTGTCTGTGGCAGGGGGGTTGTAGCTCTGATCCTTGGGGTCCCTTCCAACCCAGACAATTCTGATTTTCCTGGGTGGAGTTTGAAAAGGGGGTTACTGACTAGTTTATCTTAGACAGGTTTAGGGTCTCTGTTGTATCACATGATGGGAAAGCAACCCCCTTTCCACATAGACCCTTGTCCTGACTGCAAGACAACCTCAAACTTTGATGTTAAAAGTCTCAATCTCTGGTGCTCTGCAAGAGGGGTGTGTTTGGGGAGCTACTGTTTTGAGTTAGTTGTGCTTTTCATTGGCTTTGCATGAGTATAAACAGGCAGATTAAGTTCAGATACATTCAGGCTTAATGTTTGCTGGGGTTTTTTTGTTGTAATAGAATAACAAGATTAAAACGATTACAGCAGATATAAAATATCTGGTTTGTACCAAAGCATGTAAGACAATGTCTCATTAAGTTGTTCTTGCCACCTAAATTAAAATCAGCCTCATTCTGAGCAGCTGCATAGCCTGATAATTAACTGAAATGCTGGAAACAAAGAACAGAGGGTAATGAATCATGCATAATATTACATGGCATTGTGGGAAAGCTGTTTCATGGAATGTCCACATGGATCAGTGCTAGTTAACATCCTCATTCATGAGCTGGCAGAGAAATGAACACAAGTATGAATGAAATTCACAGATCTTCCTCAAGTGGGAAGTGCCAAGAATCTCCATGAGGATAGAGGATTTGTGGAAAGGGGCCAAAAGAGGTAAGGAGGATGGACAGCCAGCAGTAATCAGAAATGATAAGCAGTGAAAAGTAGAGCTGGGAATGGCCCATGCCAAAAAAATAGATGTAAGGGATATCAAAATAAGCAAAGCTGCAAAATGTAGAAATGCCTGTGTAGATGTATGATGAAAAGAGAAGCAACAGCACTTTTGTGGCTTTATTTCTGTATAAAAGGTAAAAAACATTCTTAGAATTTAAATAAGTATGGGAGACACAAAGATAGCTTCAGTGTCTCTTCAGCCATTGAACAACTGTGTGTAGAAAGGGTTCCCAGCATCTGCCATCCCAAAAGATCAGTAAAACACTGAGAAATGTTTCATAAATATATGAAAAGTGAAGACATCTTCAATTACGTTTGGAGGAAGAAAAAAAAAGGTGTAGACTGATGGAAAGAGTCTGAAAGCCGTTGTGTAGGGTAAGCATGGGTCTGAACTCCACTGGGATCATGTTCTTGTCTGTGGACACTTCTGCTCAATGATACATAGACTACTGAATTTATTGGTGCTGGGAAGCTGCCATCAAAGTTGGAGGAAGGTAAGAGGGAGGAAGCAGTATGCTGGAAAGTTTAACAGAGAAACAAGAGGATGATTAAATATGATTTCCCCAATCCCCTTTGGGACTTGATGATGACTCCTCAGTGGAAGCTATTCAGCAATTGGCAAGAAACTAAAAACATTAGACCAGGTTTTCTCAACCAAAGGGCCACTTCTCACTCTCCAATTTCCTGGCAACTCACCATGAGTTAATATCTTCTAGAAATGTGCCAAAAAAAGTGCACTGTTCAGTTCTTGGTCTCCCAGACTTATCTTATGAATTACAATTGGCAATCAATGAGTAAGACACATGTATAGGGGCTAATAGGAATAGACCAAACAGAAGGAGAAAGGTTGGAAGGACTGAAGGAGTTGGATAAAAGGGACTGAGAGGGGAAGTGAGGTGTTGCTCATTTGGGTATATTTTTAGATTTACTTTTAAAAGCAGAGTTCTCATTAAAGGGTTTAGACAAGCACAATAAAAAGCCAGTCTTGCTGGACCACTCTAAGGCTGGATTTCAATACTTCAGCACTGGAAAATTAAAAAGAAAACATATTTATCCCTTGGTATGGTGAAGTCTGTGGAGACTAGTTCTTCATGCTTTGATCCTTTGGTTCTGAAACAACAAATGAGCATAGAAGCTGATTAACAATAGAAGGGGACTGAGACAGGCAGTAAGATCTGTCTGTGACAGATCTGCAAGCGAATAACTGCACTGAGATGTGGGGCATACTCCTGGCTTTAAAACTCAGGGTTTTCAATTCTTGAAGTAAGATCAGGGCCAGATCTGCAGATTCTGTGGAGATTTTGATTTGGGGAAGGGGAGGGAGAGGTATTTCCAAGTGTCTGGGGGGAAAATAATCTTTTGGAGTCAAGACTTGTATAACTTTTATTAATGCAGAGCTCTAGCTTTTCCAAAATCAGATTTCTTTCAATACAGTTCAAGCAGAGCTAAATCAGTCACCCCCAAATCACTCATCACTAATGCCAGTTCTCCACATTCAGAAATCATAAATACAAGACATAGTTCGGTTTCGGGAATGTCTCTACAATAACTTCAACTGGGAGAGTCATTACACCTGATTTTTATGACATTAAAAGATATATGTTCTCAAAATCCCTCCTGAATACACATAAAAATCATCTTTTCTCTGGCTTCATGGATAGTCTTCCTAAGGGTAAGCAGCCACTTTGTCTCACTTCATCTCAACTCCATCTCCATCAGCAGAGGGGTGGCAGCAGGGACAGGGAGGGGATTGTTCCTCTCTGCTCTGCCCTCGTGAGGCCCCAGATGGATCCTGTGTCCAGAGCTGGGGCCCCAATACAAGAAAGATGTAGAACTGTTGGAGAGGGTTCAGAGGAAGGCACAAAGATGATCAGAGGGCTGGAGCACCTGCCCTACAAGGAGAGGCTGAGGGAGCTGGGCTTGTTCAGCCTGGAGAAGAGAAGGCTGTGGAGAGACCTCACTGCAGCCTTTCCAGTCCCTGAAGGGAGCAGAGAAACAGGAGGGGATTCAACTTTTTAAAAGGGCAGATAATGGCAGGACAAGGGGGATGGATTAAAGCTGAAGGAGGGAAGGGTTAGATTGGATATTAGGGGGAAGTTTTTTACAGAAAGAGTGGTGAGGGGCTGGAAGGGGCTGCCCAGAGAGGGGGTGGATGCCCCATCCCTGGAAGTGTTCAAGGCCAGGTTGGATGGGGCCCTGGTCTGTGGAGAGCAGCAGAGAGCAACATGCAATTTGATATGTAGGTGAAGCCCTTTATTAGGTGAAATTACACAGATTCTATACCTTTTTTACTACCAACGTGGCAAGCTAGAAAACTGCTAATTGGTTACACACACTGTTCACACCATATCGATTGGTTAGTATTTATAACGAGCTCTGATAAACCTACCTTATAGCTGAACATCTTTAGTTTACCTTTAATACCTAAAAGCATCCCCACACCTGCTGTTTGACCCTCTTGTTATGGTTGGTTCCTAACATGTTCTGTTACTCCCAAATACCTTCCCATAACTGCTTCTTGGGTTAGGGCAGCCTGTTCCCCTATCAGCAAGGCCACTGTGTTTTGAGAATGTGATTATTAGGATCCTCTCAGCATGAGTAACTTTTCCTTTCTCATGGGAACAGAAGAATATTGTCAGGGCCTATGTCTTGGGGGAAGAGAGCTAGGCCGCTAGCAGGCCTGCTGTCTTCCCTGGCACTGGTCAACCTTGTGTAGATCCAGGCCTGAGGTTGGTGATCCTGCCTGTGGCAGAGGGGTTGGAGCTCTATGATCCTTGGGGTCCCTTCCAACCCATGCCATTCTATGATCTCAGCTCTCTGCCTGCCTCTCTACTTTTCAACACTGCAACACCCAGTCTTTCCTCTAAAAGCAGATGAGTTACTACTTATTGACTTCATAGAAGATACAGGTTGAATCAAAACTATTTCACAGTTTCCAGATCTCTACAACTTCCCTTCCTCTTACACAGTAGCAGCCCATGTGAATTAAAAGGAGATCTGGTTCTGAAAACAAGCATGTACAACAAACAATGTTATCAAAGCTCTTGTTGAAAATTTCCCAACATTACTGTTTTTCTAGGCAAAACCTAATTTTTACTTACTTTTTCCTGTTTTTGTAGAAAAATGTCGTTTCCTTGTGTGTGTATGTATTTCAGTGTTCATGGGTTTTAGCATTCAATATCTTGTCAAGAGCATCTATAAGGAAATAGATACAGGTAGAGATCTATTAATGTGTGTAGTACTGTTGTCAATGGTTGTGGGGAGACAAAGAGAAATTTTTCACAGTGTAATCAGAATTTCTTTCCACTAGAGAGATAAAGGTGGCCTAAATCATGCTTAATGTAGCCACTCTGTTTCCTTGGCAGACTATCACACTAAATTTACCTCAGATCCCAAGTCTTCTGCTCCAAATTTTCTCATTATGAAAATTACAGGGTACATCTTGGCCTTATTTGCCCAACCTGAATGTCTGTTATTCCCTCCCTCAAACACCCAGTTATGAAAATCCCCTCCTCCCCTAACACATATACTCACACACATGCACATTACTTGACAAGACTCTATTTTAAATGCTAATAAATGTCTATGGTTGATTTTGTTTGCTTTTCTGGTTAACCATCTTTACTACTCCAACTCATCATCTCTTTTTCCAGGAAGAATGTTCCATGTTGAACCCCACAATTAAATTCCAGACAGCCCATGAATTCAGCTCTAAGGGAGTTCTGGGGAGATTTCAGCTATTATGAAAGATAGACAAAAAATAACAACCCTTGGTTGCTTCCAAGGTGCACAAAACTATATTTGACCACCCAAACACAAGGCAATGTTCCTTCCAGTTATAAGAAAAAATACAAAAAAATAAAAAGCTCTTCTCAGACACTGTGGGAGCCTCTTTTTTTGGAAAGGCTAAGGCTGTTAGTACAAACCAAAAACCAGAGCAGTTCAACCCAAACTGTGAATGCAAGAAAAGAGGTATATGTGGTTAGCTACTTTTAATAAGTTCCCACCTGATCCCAAGAGACTTGTTTATATTTTAACTGCATGTAGGACATAGGATCTTTATCACAGAACAGTAATTTGCAAATTAGGACATCTACTTTGAGGAAATTAAAACTGGATTTAGCTGATGCATAGTCATGTCACTGTCTTTTCTAAAGGTTGTCTTTGTTCTACATTGGACTCACCTCTGCAGTCCACTGCTAATCCAAAGTATCATTTTGAAACTCCAGATGGGGGTAGGACAGCAAAGCTGACATGGCTTTCCACCTAAATGTCCTTTCATTTGGAGCTGCTGCACCCAGAATTACCTGAAAGCATGGGGAAACGGGACTTTCATTTTGTTAGGAGATCAAAGTTGAGACAGTCCTGCTGCTGGATTAAACTCCAACAGGATGGAGAGATGTGAGGAAAGCAAACAGGAGACTGAAAGAGCAGATGTTTTTGGGACAAGCTGCCCTAGCTGCTTGAGCACATTCCCCACTTTGATTCAGTGCTCAGTCCTAGCCTTGCAACTCCTAGATGTAGGATCTTTGGCCCATGAGGGCTCATTAGGGAAAAGAGGGATTGATAGCACATCTGTACTGTGCCAGCCAACTGACAGGATGATGTGCTTTGGTCTTGAAATTCTTGATCATCAATCCAACACTCCCACACAGATCAGTCTCATCTACCACAGTGTGCCCAAGGCCATGTCCAATTGGGCTTTGAATTTCTCCACAGATGGATATTCCATGATTTCTCTGGGTAACCACTTCCAGTGTTTGTCTACCTCAGAGCAAAGAGGGGTTTTTTCTCTTGTTGAAGTAGAATTTCCAGTATTTCTTTCTTTTTGTTCACATTGCCTCTTGCCCCACTTCTGAGAACCACTCAGGAGAGCCTCTCAGTCTTCTTCACTCCCTGTATCAGTTATTTGTATAAATGGATAACATCCCTATGAACCTTCTCCAGACTGAACAGTCACAGCTCTCTCAGCCTTTCCTCCTAAGAGGCATATTTGAGTCCCTTAAGCAAACTTTATGGCCCATCACTGGATTTACTCAGTTAAGGCCATGTCTCTCTTGTACCGAGGAGCCCAGCAGTTCACCATCTGGTGATGTGTCTCACCAGTGCTGAGCAGAGGGGAAGGATCATTTTTATTCCAGATGGTTTGCTGCCAGCCTACATTGGTACAAGGAACTGAATGACCTGGGCATCTCAAACCTACTCAGGATGTCCCTTATGTTAAAACCAGCCAGATTTACAGGCAAAAACAACCCCCCCCCCCCCTTGAAATCCACTGGATGGGCAACACAGGGAAACATGGTTGTTCCTTTTCTTCTCTCCCTTGCTTTTACACTGTAGGGGAGAGAAATGGTGTTTCTCCATTCATGGAGGATGTTCTTGTGGCCATCACACAAGGCAGTACTAACCAACAGGGAAGAAATTTGTGGAAGTAACAAACAGCTTGGTAGAAATTAGTCCATAAATTTTTGATCTCCAAATAAATATGCCTAGAAAGAATCCTCTACATAGTTTTGAGCTCCATATTTTTGCCAAACCCATTAAACATGTCCTACAAAAATCATCTGGATCATTTCATATGTGTTCTCTTTGGCTTAGCTGGAAGTGACAAGTATTTGGAAGATGAACATGCTCAGAGATGAAAGCAATGGATGTGTTTATCAAAGAGGGCAGGTAGGTATGTACAAAGAGAGAGAGAGAGGGGAGGATGAAGAGAAAGATAGAAAGTTTGGGTTTAGTCTGATGGGATATCCTATAAGGATAGTGTTGAAGATTCTACTATTTTCCACACCACCATCTGATCAGAACCAGGAAGGCAAGCATCATAAAGAAGACTGAAACCAAGCTGACTTTGAAAAGCAGAGAAATCTTTGCTCCACTTCATTTAAAACTTCAAAGAGGACATTACAAGTTTAGGCTAAAAACTTGGCAGGGATTCAGCTTGTGCAGTATGCTATCCAAATGTGTTCAACCCTCCTCAACCCTGAGTGTGCAACCCAGCTGGAAGGCAAGCAGTCACAGCATGGAAAGAATGAGGATCTCATGGTTCAAGCCATTAGAGAAGGCCCCTGGAGATCTGTTCTCATTCTTCTGCATGTCCACAGACTCCCCACATGAAGGTAGGGAAGTGGTTTATTCACTCTGGGCCTCCCTTCACTTCTTCTGTGATGAAAACATACCAATGATCCCAAAGCCACTGAGTCTGGTTCTGTATGATACAAATGCTAGGTCTTTTTTTAAGCCCAGCCTCCTTCTTGCCTTGCCTGTTAAGAACAGTCTTCTCCATGGCAGGGCTTTCTCTTATTGTTCATGCATAAAAACCCAGGCTCATCCATTTGGCTATGGGCATTAAAATGAGATACCTAAACTAGGACCTGACACCATCAAGACTCTTTCCAGATACTGGAGAAAGGCATCCATGGAGTAAGTCAGATGTCTAATGGGTTGAACCACCTTCAGGAGCTACCTGTTATTCTCCAAAGGATGGCCTGTGGTGGTTGCACTGAAACACACATATCTTGCTTGAATGTGGAATAAATCCAGGGTGACATGTCTAACAAATTGTGACCTTGATGTTTCTGTAGTACAAACATCGATGTACACAGGATTTATGGATACAATCCATGGAGACAGAGCAGTGTTGCAAAATTTGAGTGAAGTTACAGTATATCATGAAGTCAATTGACATCTCTGGATCTGGGATGTTTTTTCTACCAGTAACAAAAGCAGAAAAATAAGTGGTAAATCCAGAGTCTGATTTATCAAATGAATAAATATTATTTTATCAAGTTTTAAGTGATTTACCTTCTTGATGGTGAATAGGTGTGGGCTATGCTGAGTCCATAGCCTGTTGTGCTCTTTCTGTAAATCTCCAATTAGAACATACCCATAAAGTCTTTGTCACTATGAGGCCCTTGAGAAGGAGTTATTCTTTAGCACTGCATATCACCCTTCATTTATTAAAACAATAAAATTATTATTTAAATCCTGGAGCTGTCAGGCACAACAACCATATCAGACAGGCTGCTTAGAAATCTGAATTTATGAAGGGGAAGAGCAATGGAGATGTCCAGCTCCAGAGCTGTAAGAACAGGTTGCACCATTGGGGAAGGGCAACAAGGACTTAGACCATCTGTTTCCAAAATAACAGTCTATTCACAAATTCCAGAGCAAATACACTGAATCTGTATGCTGCAGGAGATTTCTGAACAGGACTCTATGGAGAAATGACTACTAATATTGACTATTATGGAGGCTTTTAAAGTCCTGTCTTCTGCAAAAGTAGATGAGAAAGGACACTTTGGCTTCTCTTTCACCTCCAGACTCTAAGGCTTCACCTACACTGAAGAAAATATTTGCCAAGGCTGTGGCATTTAGTAACAGTGGCTTTTTTACCTGGTTCTACCTCTGAGAACTGCCACATCTTAAGATAAAGAGGCAGACTTCTCAAAGAAGATGTGTAGCAGTTTTGCAGCTGGGAAAGATTGGACACAAAGTGATGTGTGCAGCCTACGGGGACCAGAAGGTGTTCAAGGCCAGGTTGGATGGGGCCCTGGACAACCTTGTGTAGATCCAGGCCTGGTGATTAGAAGGCTGGAGCAGCTCCCCTACAAAGAGAGGCTGAAGGAGCTGGGCTTGTTCAGCCTGGAGAAGAGAAGGATGGGGGGGGGACCTCATTGCAGCCTTCCTGTCCCTGAAGGGAGAAGAGAAACAGGAGGGGATTCAACTTTTTAAAAGGGTAGACAATGGCAGGACAAGGGAGAATGGATTAAAGCTGAAGGAAGGTTTAGATTGGATATTAGGGGGAAGTTTTTACAGGAAGAGTGGTGAGGTGCTGGAACAGGCTGCCCAGAGAATTAGTGGATGCCCTGTCCCTGGAAGTGTTGAAGGCCAGGTTGGATGGGGCCCTGGGCAACCTTGTGTAGCTCCAGGACTGAGGTTGGTGTCCCTGCCTGTGGCAGGGGGTTGGAGCTCTGTGATATTTGAGGTCCCTTCCAACCCATACCATTCTATGATTTTATGATTCTATGTCTACTCTGATGTCCTCCATCACGGTCCTCACTGCCTGCAAATACTTCCAGGACTGACTCCAGGATCTTTCTCTCTGACAAGCTGTCAGGCCTCCAGCTTTCTTTGAACATACATAAACAGGATGAAGTCTGCTCTATCACCCTTTGGGTGATAAACCAAGTACCCTAAGCCTTCGTGCTTCAAGAAGAAGAAGAGGTGATGTTGTTAGGTGGAAAATGGACCAAGCATTCCCCTATCCATGGCAAAAGACAGCTCTCAGTATTCCCTTGCTGATGAAAGGCTAAAACACTCTAGGTCTCCCCTAACCACCGAAGTCAGGCAGGCAGTTACACAGTGGAAACAGTGGATTTATTGCTCTGCTCCAAGCTGCACTCATCAGGCACAGAGTTCATGCTGCACAGGGGCTGCAGAACAGCCCTGTTCCCATCATTTGCTTCATGCTATATTCCCTTTTTCCCCAATTTGTGCCCTAAAGTTCTTTCTTTATAAACTCCAAACATTTCCTGATTGAATAGCACACCTCTCTCTCTATCTTCCCCATCACCTTTGGCTTTATTACCTTTATTTAGTATTTATTATATCATTCTGCTCTTAAATTCCCTCTTTTTCAACAATTCTGTTAAACTGGTAATCCTCTCCTCCCCCTCCTCCTCTTTTTCCCCCTATTTGTAGAGTCAGGGAGAGATATCTGCATTTACATCACAGAATCGCAAGGTTGGAAAAGACTTTTAAAATCAAGTCCAACCATTCCCATCCCAAGCTAAACCATATCCCTAAGTACCTCATCTACCCTGTAAAACCCTGAAACTTCCTCAAGGTGTTACCTCATTAGCTGTCATATTGGCCAGGATTTCAGAGCTACATACCCTAACTACATGCACTGAAGACAAGAACAAAATGACCAGCTGCTACTTCATCTTGTTTCATTAAGACTCAGAGGTCAATAACCCTCTGTTTCAGAGGCAACTTGTCAGATCAAGCTGTCCACTGTTAGGTGGGTCTTACTCAGGTGAAGGATGATATGGTGTGGCCAAAGTCACACAGCAGTGATGTGAATGAACCATGAGAGACCATGCTCCCAGGGGACCCAGATGGGGTCCAGGTTCATTGCAGCCTTCCAGTCCCTGAAGGGAGCATACAAACAGGAGGGGAATCAGATTTTTAAAAGGGCAGACACTGGCAGGACAAGGGGGCTGGAGTGAAGCTGAAGGAGGGAAGGGTTAGATGAGAGATTGGGGGGAAGTTCTCTACAGAGAGAGTGGTGAGGGGCTGGAACAGGCTGCCCAGGGAGGTGGTGGATGCCCCATCACTGGGGGTGTTCAAGGCCAGGTTGGCTGGAGCCCTGGGCAACCTTGTGTAGATTCAGGCCTGAGGTTGGTGTCCCTGCTTGTGGCAGGGGTTGGAGCTCTGTGATCCTTGGGGTCCCTTCCAACCCATGCCATTCTATGATTCTATGATTAGCCTGGTGATGTGTGCATGGCAAGGGTGGTGTGGAGAAAACAAATCGATATAACTACCCAGCCAGGGCAAGGAAGGACTTTTGTGATCTCCGGCTTGAGCTCCAGGGTTTTGGAACTCTGTGATCCTTGGGATCCCTTCCAAGTCAGAGCAGTCTATGATTCTATGATTCTGCCAAAAGAGCAGTTTGAAAAAAAAGACTAAGTGTAATTATGCATCTCTTCTTTCATACAACTGACATCCTGGACTCAGTGTCCCTGTCACATGGAGCTTTGACACACAGGAATGAAGACACATGAGGTCTGGTAAAGTGCAGCGACATTGGTTGTCCTATGGACAGTACTACAGAAAGACAAAGAAACCATAGAAAAATGTAGATGTTTCTTGTGACAAATCATGAAAGAAAACGGTACATACTCCAAAGTAGCACTGCTGGGGCAGGTTCAGGGAAACCTTTCTTTTCTTTGGCCTTTGCTAGGTGACAAACTGGGACAGGGAAGGGTTGAGTCACTTGAAGTGTAGGAAGCTGTTGTTGGCTGGATGAAAGAAAACAGAGGGCTGCCATCAGCGGAAACAGGAGGTGCACAGTGGTGGTTAGGGAGCATAGATGTATGGTTGCCATGGCAATCAATCATTCTCTTTAATTAAATGTTTGCCTGCATATGAATAGACCCAACATAGATAAGGCTTCGTGACCCTTTAAATGTAAACAGCTCATTTCAGTCTCTTACTGCTGATGCTGACACTGAATTGTCTGTACAGAAAGATCTTATGAAGGGGTTTAGGTTCTTTATTTAAATAGAAAAAGGGAACATGAGCCAGCAGTTTCCACAAATAGGGTAAGGAAAATTATTTTGCTTTGCCCAAGTTGTTGGGTTTGGGGTGTTTTTAAAAAAACAAAAAAAGGAAAAAAGTGTAATTTGGCATTATGTATCTTTCTGGAATAAAATCCACACACATTTGGCTGAAATGTAAGCCTTTGCAAATCACTCTTTGCATGAGAGATTTGCAACTATCATGTAACTCCTCTGCTTCTACTCTATATCTTTACCAGACAATTCTGTGGTCAACCATCTGTAGGGATCCATCTTCAGAAGACGTGTTTTACAACCTCACAGTGACTCTCTGTGGAGGAGGCCATTGGCATCCTGGATTGTATTAAAAATAGCATGGCCAGTAACTCTGGGGAGGTGATTGTGCCCCTAGACTGGGCACTGGTGAGGCTGCACCTTGAGTGCTGGGTCCAGTTGTGGGCTCCTCACCTTCAGAAGGACATTGAGGTCCTAGAGTGAGTCCAGAGAAGGGCAACCAGGCTGGGGAAGGGGCTGGAGGGCAAATCCTCTGAGGAGCAGCTGAGGGAGCTGAGGGTATTTAGTCTGGAGAAGAGGAGGCTGAAGGGAGACCTTATCACCACCTACAACTACCTGCCAGGAGGGTGCAGAGAGGTGGACGATGGTCTCTTCAGCCAGGGGCCAGGAGCTGGGAGGAGGGGCAGTGGGCTCAACCTGTGCCAGGGCAGGTTTAGATTAGATATCAGAAATAACTTTTTTACTGAAAGAGTTGTCAGGGCCTGGAACAGGCTGCCCAGGGAGGGGGCTGAGTCACCATCCCTGGATGTGTTTAAAAAAGGGTAGATGAGGTACTTAGGGAAATGGTTTAGCACAGGACAGGAATAGTTGGACTTGATCTTAAACCTTGTGATTCTGTGATTCTCTGGGAGAGTTCATGAATGCTGTAGGTTTGATGCTAAACATACATCTGAACCTTCTTTCTTTCCTTCATCCTAGCTATGCTGCTATGCATTGAGCATGGTTTCAGAGGACTGTCCCTCAATTTTTGCTCCTTTGGCATCACAAGGATGCCCAACAGGTAGGAATGGGAAGTAAACAGACGTGTGCGCCCTGTCCTAGGAACCCTGCTTTGGCAGGGGGATTGGACCTGATGATCTTTGGAGGTCCCTTCCAACCCCTACAATTCTGTGATCCAAATAATGTCTTTTTATTACCTTTACAATTTTCTATAGAGCACTAACCTGACAGACTGCCTCCAGTGGCTCCTTCTGCCTGAGGGATAGCTGCAGGAATTGTTTCAAGCTTGGGGCTCCAGTCATACTGGTTTGGGCATAGGGTCCCTGATGAGTTTCAGTGAAGATTTGCTGAACAGAGGGTGAAATTCATCTCCTCTTACAGAAGACATCTAAAGCAGGGTTGATGCAAGATACCCCAAAAATGTCTCAACATTTATTATAAAGTGTGGGATAATGAATTCAGCTGCAGACACCTACACTTGCTTTTGGCATGACCTTGAGTGGTTTGCTTGCTGCCTGATCATACTCCCACTTCATTCCTTCTCCCTGCTACTGACTTCTGAAATGCCTGGATACATAACCTTCTCTGACATTGCCCTTCAACAACTCCCAGCCTATCAGCTTGAAGCAACAGCAAGAACTTGCTGGTGGTGTTTTGTTTGTAGTCCTGCTTCCCTGTGTTAGAGCCCAAGATAGGGTCAAGCAGTTAATAGTGTTAACAAGGGTGAGATTTCCAGTGGCTGTTTAACATGAGAGACGTCAATGTCACGCAACCAGGGACGAGACCCAAAGACTCAGGTCAATGCTCCTGTTGCCAGAGCTGGTCAACCAGCACGATGTTGCCCCTTTTGTCAGTGTTTCCATTGGGTTCACATTCCTGCTTAGCCAGGAGGGCAGCTTTGGCAGGGTGGAGAGAACAACAGTCCCTAGTGCTGTGCCTTGCCTGGGGGGCTGCAGTGAAAGTGTCTAGCAAGTGCTGGGGGGCAGTTTAGGCAGAAATCTATGAACTCCTCCTTCCTTTAGATAAGGTCTTTAGAGACATGAACTTGCATGGCAATTTCTATTTTTTTTTTCCCTTGAAGCAACCTGTCTTTTAACCAGTACTAATTTGACCTAAGCTCTTTTTAATTACTAAATAAAGCCTCCCAAAGCCCCATGGCATGAAATTATTAGAGACCAGCTGTAACTAATTACATTTTTCAACTTCACAGGACACAGCTCCAGTAAGACTGTTTATTGTTTCTCTCTTTGTTTTTTTAAAGCCAAGTTGAATTTTAATCTGGCCTTGGAAGAGGTCAAGTCTCTCAATTTTCTCATGTGAGAAAAGTGAATCCCATACTATTCTTCCCAAATAAAAGTATCATTCCTGTCATACTGCCTTCCCCTAGGATTTCCTGCTACAGAATGACATGGACAATTTCCTGTACTACCCCAGTAAAATATCTTTTCCAAAGCATTTTACTACCTGAACAAAACTTTCCAGGATGGTGTACTCAGTTGTAGGGGGTTTACACTGTTTTTTTCCTACCTATCCCCCAGCAGGTAACTAATATTATTCACAACCAGGTTAAGTGTGGGGAATTGAGCAGGGAAATTAGACTGTTGGCTCCCAATTCTCTCCATTTCACCCAGTTATGTCTCATTGCTCTTTATTGTGGTGTGAGCTGTTCTAACAGTGTAAGAGTTATTTTCACTACTCTATGATGCTCCAGCTGTGAGTTTAGGTCTTTGTGTGGCACATCTATCTGGTTGTCCTGTTCTGAAGATTATTCACTCATCTTACTTGTCAATGGGGTACTTGAGGGGAAGGGTTGAAAAAGTACCACTCATACCGAATTATGCTAACTAGCTTAGCTAGCATGCTAGCTATTTGGTGACTCAGAATTTCTGTGGTTTTACTACCTTATTGTATGAATGTGCTGCTATTGCACTAGGTCTAGAGTCTTGTCTGGTATCAACAGTTGGAATTGACTTCTGATCACCGAATTTATCTCTTCTTCCCATAAGAAGTGACATTGAAGGGGTTAATCAAGCCAGGCAGATGGAGTAGACATACCACTAACTTGTTCCCTTTAATTACTTTGCAGAGCATGAGGGAAGAAATATTGCCTCTAGGACCAGCACACTTTATGGGAGGGCAAGTGGAATAAACCAGGAAAACAGCATCACTAATTAACTTACAGTGAGCTGCAGCACAACCCGTGACTTCGTGAGAAGGAACTAAAATAGCCACTGAATTGCTCTCATGACCTTGTTATCTGGTGTTACTGCACCAATGGAGGACATGGGAAAAGTGTGAGTGAGACAGCAGGTCAGGCTATGGCTTCTTCAATCTGCACTGCTTTTCAAACCACAGCAGTTCTCATAGAGTTTTGTGTGAATCCTCAAGTACACATGACTTGTGGTTTTGCCAGCAGTTTGTGGAAAAAGATATATGGTGGGTATCAATTAGCAGCCCAGTAGAATACTGTATAAACTAATTTGGCTCTCTGAACAGATTAGAAATCTAGTTAAATGTGCCCATGCAGAGCTCCAAAATATGGGAGCTAGGTGGCTCCTGCAACCTCAGTTATAGTAGGGATATTATGGGTATCTTGATACTATATGCTGGTCTTGTAGATGTACCTGGATGGAATTCATACTGCCCAGCAAAATTTGTTTGCCCCATTTTACTTATACTCTCATGAATGGGGCGAATCAACTATCAAACTCCTGAATGAAATTCGGTTGCCCAAACACTTGGTACTACCTTCAAAAGTCAGCTGAAACCCTCACAGTGCTGGCTTCCAGGTGCTGAAAGGTCCTCTGTCAAATTTTTCAGCCTTATGTAGATGTCATGGTTCCCACTAGTATCTCAAATGGCACTAAATTACTGAACCCATTTAGATAACAGTTGTTCACCCATTGCTAGGTACATCCAGCTCTTCTGATCTGATCAGAGCTCATGTAACTATGTCTGAGCTAGCTTCAAAACAGCTTTGACAAAGCCTACCAACCATGTAGCCCTGAGTTTGTGGAACATCTCCCTCTCTGTTCAGATGAGATTTCCTTTCTTCCACCATTACATCAACAACAGGACCTGATCTACATGGTGAGGTGCTGGAACGGGCTGCCCAGAGAGGGGGTGGATGCCCCATCCCTGGAGGTGTTGAAGGCCAGGTTGGATGGGGCCCTGGGCAACCTTGTGTAGCTCCAGGCCTGGAGGTTGGTGGCCCTGTCTGTGGCAGGGGATTGGAGCTCTGTGATCCTTGGGGTCCCTTCCAACCCAGACCAGTCTATGATTCTATGATTCTATGATACATGGGTTAAAACCACTTTGAGTGTGCCTACCTGAAGATGTGTTAAGATTCTAATGTCAAAGCAGATCACAGAAAGGGTTCATTTGTTTCTCCTGACTCCAAAAGACATAAATAGGCTGAGGTAGGCATTTTGCACTGGCTTGGACTGAGAAAAAGAACATCCGTGTGGGGGACATATGTAAATATAGATATATATATAAAAGAGGGTGTTTAGAGAAGCAATAATCTGCTCTCTGAGACCCATGAAGATTAGAATAGGAAGTAATGTTCTTAACTTGAAATGAAGAGAGTAAGAGTAGGGTTTAAGAATCCTCCCATCTCTAATGGAGTGAAAAATGAGAGTGGAAATAATTGTGTGGGGATAGGTGGGGAATCTCCATCACCATATATCTTTAAAGGGAAGTTTGACAAACATCTGTCAGAAATCATGTCACTGGGAAGAAGGGGCTAACTAGTTCTCTGGAGGGTTTTCTTCAGTTCTGTGATTTCAGCCTGGAAAAGGGCCAAAACCACAACAAATCCCAAAGTGGGTATTTAGATGGATAACAAGAATATTCATCGTAATCATATTTAATGCTACTATGAATTCTGGAAGGATTATTAAGCCTCCTGATTCAGGATTTACTCTTACTGGACTGGCTTAGGACTGTATCTCAATTGTGGACAGATTATTTTACATATGCTGAATGTGAATGTGACAGAGCTTAACAGATGATTTTTCATGAAGTGCAGGAAAACAGTCCAAATAAAACTTTCTTATTCCTTGCTCTCTGCCCCACAGAGAAGCCAAGGTTATAAGATCAACCTTAGCTCTGAAGATAAATTCCCCTCTTAACAGAAGATTCCTGTATAGCTGGGGGGATTGAAGAAAAGAGAATAGAAGTAGACTAAGTAAGGAAGTTAAACTTTCTATAGCTGTAGATCATTCCTTCACCCTTGCCACTTTCCTTGCCAGGGGCAAACTCTGTTTGCTTGACAGACCTCTGCTTTTTCTTGCCTTGTTGCATCACATCTGCCTCTCTTTGGCTCAGAAAAAGAGAAGCATTTAGCTAAGTTTGACAATTCTATTAATAGTGTGCAGGAGCTGACTATTCATTTAGAATGCAATCTGTGTGGCTTTACTCATAGCTCATTTGGAATACTCTCTGTCCCAACAGTCTGACTTCACTGCAGTTAGCTAGTGCTACCTATGCTTATTTTCAGAATTGGATGAGGAAAAAATATGCTTAAGTGGGCATATTCTAGAGCTGATCTGCTACCCTTTCAGCTAACCAGTAAAGGCTGGAACAAGGTAATGATTTAGTTAAGGCCACAATTAATAATGATTCAGTAGATCAATACAGTTGAAACAGTCAAACTAATAGAGTATATAATGAACACTAGTTATGAAAAGAAGACTAAAAAGAGCACCATGGGCAATCATACAAGATTTTGAAAAGTTATGGAGTACATGTCTATGTCCTTGGGCAGGAACAACACTGGAAACCATTCTTGACTGACATCTACCCTACCATTAAAGATGCCCAGTGGAGATAAGTGCTGCTCCAAGCAATCAATTTTTTTTTTATTGCTACACTTTCTCTTATAACATTTATCCTAATCACCAATCTGAAACTTTTTCTTGGTAATTTATGTCCAAGGCTTCCTGACTTACCCACAATGCACACAGAGAACAGATTTTCCTCTTCCAAACTCCAACAATTTCTGAGACAATCTAAAGCTGATTTTGTACCTCCTCCAGCCTTTCTTCTCCAAACTAAGAAAACCCTTAAGCTGTGTCTTGCATTGGAACAGTTGAAAGAGCAACCAGTTTCTTGTTGGTTAAAAGGCTTGGGCATTGTCATAGACATTATTATAGAAGTGTTCATTCCTATATATAGCAGCAGAGGAGGCATTCTTCCTTCTTTCTCTTCTTGGCATATGAGGGAATTAGATAGACACAGAAAGTGATAAAGCCACAGTCTATCCCATAAGGAAATTCTTCTACAAGGTGAAAATGCATAATAAAATTAAAGTCTAACTCACGCCAAATCTTCTGGACCACCATCCATATTTCATGAAATGGAAGAAAAGTCTGAGGTGTGGAGACAGATTTAGATTTTTGGATGAAGGAATCATTTATAACCACATCCATCAGGTCATTACAATCAGACACTGGCATCTCTCCATGTACTTCAGAGTATCATTTACTTGCTTGGTTCTCTTTCAGCTATGATGACTTTCTTCTCTGCAGAGTAGATCATCCCACCTGTTTCAAACACACACATCAGGCTGAGCTCACACTTGTGCTTATCAGTACTCCACTGACTACAAAGAGTGTCTAGACTCATTACCTTGGACATTTTTCTTCATGGCAACTAGGCAATCAGATAAAATTAATCCCATGGTAAGCATTTACCTGCATGTTCATGGGCCGGAAGAATCATAGCCATAGATACAGACTGGGAGAAGAGCTTCTTGAGAGCAGCCCTGTGAGAAGGACCTGGGGATTCTGGGGGATGAGAAACTGAACATGAGCCAGCAGTGGCTCTGGCAGCTCGCAAGGCCAATGGGATCCTGGGGTCCATCAGCAGAGGGGTGGCAGCAGGGACAGGGAGGGGATTGTCCCTCTCTACTCTGCCCTGGGGAGGCCCCAGCTGGATCCTGTGTCCAGAGCTGGGGCCCCCAATAAAAGAAAGATGTGGGGCTGTTGGAGAGGGTTCAGAGGAGGGCCACAAAGATGATTAGAGGGCTGGAGCACCTGCCCTACAAAGAGAGGCTGAGGGAGCTGGGCTTGTTCAGCCTGGAGAAGAGAAGGCTGTGGGGGGACCTCATTGCAGCCTGCCAGTCCCTGAAGGGAGCAGAGAAACAGGAGGGGAATCAACTTTTTAAAAGGGCAGATAATGGCAGGACAAGGGGGAATGGGTTAAAACTAAAGGAGGGAAGGTTTAGATTGGAAAATAGGAGGAAGTTTTTTACAGAAAGAGTGGTGAGGTGCTGGAACAGGCTGCCCAGATAAGTAGTGGATGCCCCATCCCTGGAAGTGTTGAAGGCCAGGTTGGCTGGGGCCCTGGGCAACCTTGTGTAGCTCCAGGCGTGAGGTTGGTGTCCCTGCCTGTGGCAGGGGGTTGGAGCTCAATGATCCTTGGGGTCCCTTCCGACCCTTGCCATTCTATGATTCTATGTTCGGTTTCATGCGTTGGATCCCCACATTGTTTTCTAGCAAGGATAACAGAAGTGGGAAGCAGGTTTTGTACCCCAGTTGAGTCTGGCTGTTTTTCTCTCTGTTCCTTTATCATCCAACTTCTGTTTGAGAGACAACAATCTCAGGCATCAGGCCAGGGAGAAGAGCTGGAGGTATGAACAACTTCAAATACTATATCTAGATTCACTATAGTTCATCTCAAAGGTCTATCCTTTATCCATTTTGAACTTGCTACCCACTAGTTTTATGCTATTTCTAGTATTTCTAATTCTTGTGTTGAAAGAAAAAGTAAACAAGAATATCCTACTCACTTTCTGTGGGCCATTCATGCCTTCTGTCACATCCTGCTCTGTAATTTCTTTTCCAGGAAAGAGAGATTGACTATGTTTAAGTATTTCTTATGCAAAAGCAGGTTTGATAGCTTTACTCATTCTTGCCACCCATGCTTGCAGGCAGTCCTGGCTACAGTTTTCCTTAGCCTCTGTCAGCAGGAAAGTTACCTTATGGCTAAGACAAATGTTTAATCCAACAGTAGAGATTATGAGGGTGAGAAAGTGGATCAGTCTTCTGGAGAAAGGCTGCCAAATATACTAGAGGAGTATGCCAAGTGGTCTTACAAGTTAGCCTGAGTATCTCAGCAGCAGTTCTTTCACCCCCTGTGGTTATAGTAGTACTTACTCACTCTGCTTTTGATCAAAGATTGCAGCCTGTACTTGAGAAGAAACTTGACTGCAGCTGGGAAGATGCAATGAAAAATTTCCATTTTGAGCTATCAGCATTTCTGGATGAGAAAAAATAAAACAAGACCAAAAAAAAAAGATATATAGTCGACTAAAGAAAAAAACCCACCCTGAAAACAAAACACATCACCACAGCAGAAACCTGCTTGCTCACCTTGAGCTATTTAGACAGCCTTTGGGGACAAGAATAAATGTAAACCCTCCTTTACTTGGGAAGGGCTTTCTGAGCTCTTGCAGAGTTTGGATGAGATCATGCTAAATATGATCTCTGCTGTGGTTTTGATAATGGGCTGTAAAAAAAGGACAGGAGGGAGAAGAGAAGGAAAAAAAACAACCAACCATTCCCCACAAAAAAACACCACCACAACCGTCTGGCTTCCACAAACAAACACTGCCCATGACATTTGTAAATACTCAGAGGTGAAGTGAGGCAGAGAACAAACTTCGTAATTTCCTGAGCACTTGTCAGAAACAGACTTGGCTTGGAGCAGAAGAGCTGATGGTCTCACTAGTCTTTGATCCAAACTCTAGACACTCTACACAAAGAGGAGAGATGCCCCCTAATGGGTGAGCATAGAATAATCTTTATGAAATCCCCTTTTTCCCCAGCTTAAAACTCTTGGGTAGTCACTAAAGTATGAGTCTGTATTTCTCAATATCCCTCTTTGAGGCCTGGAAAGGTAAAAGGCAAGCACAGAGTATCATTGCTCAGTCAGACCTCCTCAACATTCCTGGCCTCAGGACTCCTGCAGTCATGGTTTTCCCTTCTATCACTCTTCTGGGAAAGTGGGCCAAAGCCTCATTTGAAGGAAAAAGAGAGAGAAGTTGGCTTGCTGGAACAGTAAACCTCTTGTGAGGTACAGAAAAAGGCATTATCTATTCATATGCACAATGAATGAGTGTGGATGTGTATTGGGTGACATGAGGGAGTATGAAGCTGCAGAAGATGTCTAATTTCTTGGTGGGGCTATGGTTGTGTGGGTTCCCTCCCACAGCAGATATGACTGACTGATCCCAGATGTGGTACAACTGATACTAGTGCAATGAGAAAGAGTCTTTGCAACAGAGGCTGAAGGAGCTGGGCTTATACAGCCTGGAGAAGAGAAGGCTGTGGTGGAACCTCATTGCAGCCTGCCAGTACCTGAAGGGAGCACAGAAACAGGAGGGGATTCAATTTTTTAAAAGGGTAGACAATGGCAGGACAAGGGGGATGGATTGAAGCTAAAGGAAGGAAGGTTTAGATTGGATATTAGGGGGAAGTTTTTTACAGAAAGAGTGGTGAGGGGCTGGAGCAGACTGCCCAGAGAAGTAGTGAATGCCCCATCCCTGGGGGTGTTCAAGTCCAGGTTGGCTGGGGCCCTGGGCAACCTTGTGTAGCTCCAGGCCTGAGGTTGGTGGCCCTGCCTGTGGCAGGGGGTTGGAGCTCTGTGATCCTTGGAGTCCCTTCCAACCCAGACCATTCTATGATTCTGTGATTCTATGATTCTATGTGGATGTAAGAAATGGGAAGTGTGCACCTCCTAATGGATGCTTGAAATTTGAGACAGGTCTCTGGGACTTAAAAAGAATATATTTCTGTAACTTTAATATTTTACAATACTTAGCAACAAAATTCCCAATTCCACATTAACACAGAAATATGACAGTATCTGTGTTGTGACCTTCACTGGGCACCAAGTCAACACTCCAGACAAACCAGCAAGGATTCACAGAATCACTAGGTTGAATAAGATCTTAGAGATCATCAAGTCCAACCACACCTCTCCTCAACTAAACCATATCCCTGAGCACCTCATCTACCTGTAAATACATCCAGCTTCAGTAACTCAATTCCTGGGCAGCCTGTTCCAGTGCCCAATGATCTTTTCAGTGAAGAACTTTTGCCTGATGTCTGACCTGAACCTTCCGTGGTGCATCTTAGGGCTACGAAGATGGTTAGGGGCCTGGAGCATCTCCCCTATGAGGAAAGGCTGAGTAAGTTGGGACTCTTCAGCCTTGAGAAGAGAAGACTAAGGGGGGACCTAATTAAAGTCTATGATTATCTTAAGCAGGGGATGCAGGGGGAATCAGCCAGACCCTTTTCAGTGGCCAGTGGAGACAGGACAAGGGGCAATGGCTTTAAGTTGGAGCCCAGGAAGTTCCGCACCAACATGGGGAGGAACTTTTTCCCAGTGAGGGTGAGGGAGCCCTGGGACAGGCTGCCCAGGGGGGTGTGGAGTCTCCTTCTCTGGAGATATTCCAGACCCATCTGGACGCCTCTCTGTGCAGTATGAGCTGGGGAGCTGCTTTGGCAGGGGGCTTGGACCCCATGATCTCTTGAGGTCCCTTCCAACCCCTACAGTTCTGTGATTCTGTGATTCTATGATCTTGAGGCCATTTCCCCTTGTCCTATCACCTGTGGCTTGGGTGAAGAGACCAACCCCCCCCTGTCCACAATCTCCTGTCAGGTCAGTGGAGGCACTGAGAAGGTCTCCTCTTCTCCAGGCTCAACACCCCCAGCTCCCTCAGCCGCTCCTCGCAAGCTTTGCTGCTCTCCAGCCCCTTCCCCAGCCTGGTTGCCCTTCTCTGGACACGCTCCATGACCTCCATGTCCTACTTGGAGTGAGGGGCCCAAAACTGGACCCAGCACCCCAGGTTCTGCCTCACCAGTGCCCAGTTCAGGCCCACAATTCCTGCCCTGGCCCTGCTGGCCACACTATCTCTGATACATATCAAGTTGCCACTAGCTTTCTTGGCCACCTGGGCAAGAAGATTCAGACACTTGGCAGCAGCCTTTCCTAGTGCTGCTTTCAAGTGAAAGCTGTTTTTTTCCTCCAAGTTGCCCAGCTGATTTTACATTGCTGAACACTATAAAACATTTGCCATTCTCTGCTTTTCTCACTCTCTTTTCCTTCCTGTTGACTTGTCACGATGCTTTATGGTCCTTTAACTCCTGGAGTTTCCTTTTTTAGCAAAATAATGGAGTGGAAATGGTGCTTTCACACTTCTTCTGATCAGAACCTGCACACCAACCTGCTGTCTTGCTCTAACTGCCTCCACTACAACTATTTAATAGACAACAGAAGCAAACAAGACCCTGAACGTGTCACTGAATCAGTACAATGTGTCTGGTGTTATAAGCTTTAATATGCCCATGATCATTTCTTTTTAAGGTTATGGTTTCCATAACCATCAGCACAAACAGCCACAGGCAAATTACATGAGCCAGGTGAATTTATATTTGTTTCAAGAGGAACTGTATAGCAAAAATAATTGGCTATCATTTTTCTCACTGCAACATGGGTACAGATCCATAGTGGGATAGGAAGGGATTGGAAAAGTAGGAGTGTTTAATGCACTGTCTCTGTTTGATTTGTGTGTCAGGATCCCCACATGGATTAGAGGAAATCAAATTGAATGTTTGGTGCCAAATTGTGCTTTCCCTTACATAGAGCAGATGCTTTTTTCTTTGATTCTGAAGCTATTCTAAGCTTTTGGACAATGGAAAAAGATCTTGAGATAAGTAAAAATGAAGATGACACCTGCCCTAAGGTGAAGCAGGAAAACAATCTAAAGTAGACATCAGGAAAGTAGAATTTGGGATGTCCCTTCCCTTTCCTTCCTTTTCTCATGCTCAGAAGCATTAAAAAAAATTTTTAAATAATAATAATAAAAAACTTCTGCAGGAATAGAGGAGTCTTTTAGCTTTTGTCACATCTCAAGGACATGTCTTTAAGAAGTTCAGCAACAACTTGGGGTAAAAGGATTTCAGGTTTTAGTCTTGCACCTCCTGCCTTATCATGCACAAAATTATTCCAGACAACACAAATGTAGCTTCACCCACATATTAAGGAATCAAACTGTAGGTGTTTCTGTGCCTGTTGGGCATCCAGTGCCTGCTGCACTCAATGGGGGTGTAAAGGTGAGCTGAGATGTCCATGCATGGGGTTAGTACAGTTTTTGTTGATCTCATGCAACCAATCTGGCCTTGAGTTGTTAGTACAGGATGCAAGGGTGTCCATAAATCCTATGTGATATTTGATAATTCCCTGTGAATATCTTAGATACCCCACTGGGTCAAAGTGGTTCTAGAAGCAAGAGTCCTGACTCCTACTTCACAAGTCATGGATGCTAAAGAGCAATTCAGCTCACTCCTGTGTCAGCAACATCATTTGACTGGCTGATTTGTTCTGCAGGATCCATTGACCATTTCAAGTGGACCTCCACTGAGTGGGACACTGCAATATTCTTTCAGGACCTCAGTTTGGGTGGTGTGAAGTTGTGTGGTTGACAAGGGCTTGCATTGTGCTGGCCTAGGATCATCAAGATTGCATTTCAAGCTGGGCCACAAGAAAATGCCATTTTTTATGAGACAAGGCAGATCAAAGCCTGTGAGAAATACATGGTAGGAGGTCCTTTGGCTTGCTAACTTTCACCTGAAAACATCAGCAAGAACAACTCACTCCGATTTAGGAGTCGAGTCTAGGATTTGGCTGTGTCTATCCCAACAAGTTAAATTGTGCCAGGTCATGTTGCACAGTCTAGCTCAATTATATTGGTCTCTGGCATGCTTTTGACCTGTGCCAAGTAGTGTTCACCCTGGCAACTTCTAGGCTTGGTTTGGGTGTCACTGCAATCCAGATAACATGCCCAATAAGCAATTTGGATGTGGTCACCTCATTTGGGAGGATAAGAGAGTTTAGCAGTGTGGATGTGGCCAGGTTCTGCCTATTGGCATCAGGACAAGACAATGTGATCTGACTCTGTTTAGTTAACTGTTATAGATGTCACCTTTCTATGCAGAAGGCATAAAGTGGATGCCAAGATTGGTTTTGAGTGGTTGCCCAACTTCCCTGAAGGACTGAAAATCAAGCCCCAGGCTCTGCTTTAAAAGAGTTGGAAACCTCTGCATGGGCACAAGATAGAGTTCAAGGGGAGGTGATGCTTTTGTAAAGACAGACCCTTTACTGCTGTGCCTCTGCAAGCCTCATGGCTCTTCACTTTCTTTTTCCATACCAGGTGAGGCATGATGATCTCTGTGAACTCCTGAGACATTACCCAATATGGCATGGAAAAAAGTAGCACACCACCTGTGATTCAAACCATACAGCTGGTTTGCCAGTTGAGGTGCACTGATACCTGTTGATGCTTGTAGCATCTTTGTATTATCTCACCCAGAGCACCACAGAGAATGGCTCTAATTTTGTACTGCATTTAGAACCCCTGAAGAATAATATAGGACTTGTGTAGGCTTCAGATGTCTTGAGCAATCTATGATTATGGGCTTGATAATAATCCAGGCACTGCATATCTGTCTAATGATAGGGTACATTTGGAAGGAAGATTATATGTAATTTTATTGAAGTTATTCTTATTTTTCCTCCTAAATTTAGGATATCAAGAATGAGTAGAGAGGAAGACCACACTCAGTTTTCAGAGGAACTAATCCAGATTCACATAGGAGGAAGAAAGAGCAATGCCAAAACAAGCTAACACTTCACAGCTCGTTTTTTTGATCTCTGAAGCTAGAACATTCCTTGTCCCTTTGTCACTCTGTGGCCACTATTTCTGTTTACATAAGAAGTCAATTCAATTTTCAGATGCACACAATAAAAGCATCCTCAAAGGTGGTCATTCATAAAAGTGGTGTCATGACACATCTTCAGTGTTTTCTCCTTAATTTTCCCCTCTGGGAGTGAAAGCAATAAAGATGGGGGGGGGAGATGGAGCCAAAAGGGAACCAAACCATTTCCTCAAAGTAATGTTATCCAGGAGCTATTAACTTGCAATTAGATAGTTTCCACAAGAACTCAAAAGAATAAGCCATATGTTTTGTCTCATAGAACTGAAGATTATAAAAGACATGGATACCACAAGAGAGGTCCTGTGGCACGGATGACATCAGGAAGGAGATAAACCATAGCTCAACTTCCAATTATTCTCAGTTGGGGGTGCAGCTTGTTCTGGTATGCTGTAGTGCTCCAGCTTCTCATCCTTACCCTTCTGTTCCTTTTCTGGTTTCCTGATTTTTGACCTGCCTTCTGGTTGTGATCCTGGTCTTTGCTCCTCAATCTATGTATTTTACCACACTGCAAGGCAAATTGACCATTTTGGTCATCACTAAATCAGGGTGCATTTATTTAAAGCTGATTTGTTTCCCTTAGATAAAAGAAACTCCAGGAAAGGCTGGCTTGAGATCCAGTGAATTTAGCAAGCCAGTTGGGATTGAATCAGAAGGAAAAGCTGGTTTGTCAAATCCACCACAAGTCAGCTATGGGAAAGAAGAGATGGCCTTTTCCCAACTATCTGAAGGAAAGTTTTCCACAAAATGATAGTCTGTCAGCATTCAAACTCTCTAGCAATGTTTTGATGGATGCATGGAGGCAGGTCTTATCCTTAAAACTAACCTTGTGGAGAACCTGTTGATAGCAGCTTCTGTCCCATAGAACAGATGGCCAAACTTTGCATTGTTTGGGGAAAGAGAAGGGAATTAAACTAAAATATGTTCTTGATCGGCAGAAAATCTTGATTTTGCCATTGCCCCCACCAAAGTCTTTAGTCAGGTATTTTTTTTATATTCACAAAGTTTCTTCTTACTTTCCCCTAAAGATGGTAAGTTTTGGAGAAACCTCAGTCTCTGAATGTTTATTCTTGGCTTTGCACAACTGCTTAGAGAACAGCAGTGGAGCCTGGATACTCATGAAGCCAGGAAAACAAAGAGAGCTGTGATAGATATGCACAAAACCTGGCAGCTTAGGGAATAAGCAAGAAGCTAAGGTACCAGGGTCTGGTCTACTGTGGAAACAAGGCAATAGTTTCATACCATCCTTTTTGCCTGGAGAGTTGGAAAGTTGGCATCCAGAATCCTGGGTTGGCCATTACATAGGTGGCTGTGATGCCAGAATGCCTGGGAAGGTGGGCTGGCAGGAAAACAGCAGACTAACCTGACCACCCACTTTTCACTGACAGTCTTGAAGAAATCATCACATTCCTGCAGAACACTGCAGCACTGCACAGACAGCATTTTCCAATGGAAAACTCCTGCCTGAAAAATTTGGACCAGCACTACAATGGTGAGAGCAGACTAAATTCCTGGAGGGTTGGTACTGGATTGAGTTTGAAGACTTACCACTTGACTGCTTAACTGTGTGGCTTCAAAGAAAACACCAGGAAAAAGGTTAGTAATAACTTATATATGCTGTTGGGAAGGGAGGAAGGTTTGCAGTTGTAGATGAGACATGACCTACAGAGAGAAGTGGTGTGAGGTAAGTGGGGGATGAATGAATGTGGGATATCATAGAATCATAGAATGGCATGGGTTGGAAGGGACCCCAAGGATCATTGAGCTCCAACACTCTTGCCACAGGCAGGGACACCAACCTCCAGGCTTGGAGCTACACAAGGTTGCCCAGGGCCCCATCCAACCTGGCCTTCAACACTTCCAGGGATGGGGCATCCACTACTTCTCTGGGCAGCCTGTTCCAGCACCTCACCACTCTTTCTGTAAAAAACTTCCCCCTATTATCTAATCTAAATATTCCCTCCTTTAGCTTTAATCCATTCCCCCTTGTCCTGTCATTGTCTAACCTTTAAAAAAGTTGAATCCCCTCCTATGCTCCCTTCAGGATATGGAGGTTATGGAGGAATATGGAGGATATGGAGGAATATGGAGGTATGGCAGTTCTCCATCATCTGAAATGTATGGAAACAGAAATGACGGTGAGTGCAATGTTAGTTGTCCTTATGGAGGAGTACCTTTTCCATCCCATGCCCAAGTTATGCCCTCTCCCACATGACATGAGAACAAGAAGAGAAGCTCCATTAACACCAGGACTGCTGTGTCGAGTCATGAATGCAAACCAATCTTCAAGCCAGAGTATTTGCATTCTGATCTGGAGATATTCAAGCCCCATCTGGATGCTGACCTGTGCGACCTGTCCTAGGGACCCTGCTTTGGCAGGGGGGTTGGGCTCAATGAGCTCTGGAGGGCCCTTCCAACCCCTACAATTCTGTGATTCTGTGATCCAGCATGAGGAAAGGAGATAGATACGTTTACCTGGGTCATCTGGTAACAATATATCTTCCAGCAGCTCAGGCCTATCAGCCAATTAGTACATCTTGGTGGCCTATCTGCCTCCTGCAGTCAGAGCTGCTATTCCTGTGCAAAAGCACTGTAGCACCCCACAACCTGAGTGGTATTCCTCAGAACATCGGAGTTCTGGAAGCTAGTGGCTGGTATTGGAAAGGTGGGATCCACCAGTCACAGAATCACAAGGTTGGAAAAGACCTTTAAGATCATCAAGTCCAACTGTTCCTGTCCTATGTTAAACCATATCCCTAAGTACCTCATCTACCCTTTTTTAAACACATCCAGGGAAGGTGACTCAACCCCCTCCCTGGGCAGCCTGTTCCATATCCTCACAACTCTTTCAGTGAAGAACTTTTTCCTAACATCTAATCAGTGGGAAATGCTCTGGTGTGTAGGTATATTTTATCATGCCACCTTATAACATTTCTGTTGTTTACTGTGCATTCTGGTCAGCACCAAATTAAGCTTCCAGCTGTGATTTTTAACTAATTTCTCTTGTGTCTGGGGCTTAGATCCTGAATGGAAGGGTGGGCTTTTATGTACAGTTCAACAAAAACAAGTTCAAAATAGAACTAGGGTGAAAATAATGGAATAGGAGATTGACATAATGAGTGCAGTGAATTTAATGGCTTGCTTTCTTTTATTTAAAAAGTATTTTTATGACACTGTTGGTATGCATTTATATAAATTTGGATTACCCACTTAGCCATTTCTTCAGCAAAATAGCACTTTTACAAACTAAACTCGTTGTCAAAATCAGATGCTGACAGAGCTGGACATTGTTCATCTGTACTAAGGAGAGTATTTGAGCTCTACTCAACACACAGAAGTAGGTGGACTGACCAAGCAAAGGTCAAACTGACCAAACAGAGAGGATGAATGTGAATTAAGACTGCAAGGAAGAGCACAGCAGCTACCACTCATCCAATGCTTTTAAACACTTGAAGCAGTAAGATGCATGGGAACATGAAGTTAAGAAACAACTGTGGGCTGCATATTAACAGCTTTTTTGGTGTTGAGCTGAAGAGGTGGCTAAAAAGCTCCTCTTCCTATTAACTGAAGGAGCTGGCATGCTGGCTTTAGCTGAAGGCTTTGGTACAGTAGGCAGCATTAAATGACCTTAATTTGAAATCTGTTTGAACCCTCGCTCTGGAAACAAGGTTCTCAGAACAAGTTGTTTTTGGCTGTAGCTGCTCAAAACAGGAAGCAAAATGAGGTGACTTAGAAAATGTGATAAACTTCAGCTCTGTGTTACCATATATGCTGGGGATGGGGTGGTGTGAGGAAGAGCTTTTGCCACCTCCCAGTGCAGAAATGTATCTTAAGATGAGTGCTGCTGATAGCTGCTGCTATTGACCACATCCTTCCTGTTCCCTGAATCAGACTGTGCTTGAGGCTTCCTGTGCCACCACTGATAAGCCACCAGAGAGGCAGCTGGCTGCCTGTCCTGCTGCTCCCCTGCAAATAGAACCTATAGACACGCAGTGGCCCAGCATGTTAGTGGAGTCCTACTGATGCCTACTAGATTCCCAAAGAAACAAGTTTTTCTTTGCAGTCTTCATCCAATACAGCAAGTGCAGTATGAATCTCACAAAGCCAGATTTGTAATATATTTGACATATTTACCTGAGGTTTAAGGAATGGAGGATGTGTAAGACAGGACATCAGCCCCTGAGCCCTGAATACAATAGCTGTCACACAAATATGACAATGATCAAAATCAGGAGCTGAGATACAACATGATTTTCCAAAAAAAGAATCAGTGTCTAGTTTTTACTTTTAGCATTTATCATTGGAAGTCTGGTTGCTCTACATATGATGGAAAGGGTCCACACATAGTTAAGGATGTGGTGTGGATTGCAAGCTCTGGGTTCTGGTGGCTAAGAGAGACAGTGGCATCCTGGGGGGCATCAGGAGGAGTGTGGTCAGCAGGTCACAGGAGGGGATCCTCCCCCTCTCCTCTGCCCTGGTGAGGCCCCACCTGGAGTGTTCTGTCCAGTTCTGGGCTCCCTGGCATAAAAAGGACAGGGATCTCCTGGAGAGAGTCCAGAGAAGGGCTACAAAGAAGCTGAAGGGCCTGGAGCATCTCCCCTGTGAGGAAAGGCTGAGAGAGCTGGGGCTGTTCAGCCTAGAGAAAAGAAGACTGAGGTGGGACCTAATCAATGTTTATAAATATCTCAAGTATGGGGATGCAGGGGGAATTGGCCAGCCCCTTTTAAATGGTCTGTGGAGACAGGACAAGGGGCAATGGCTGCAAGTTGGAGCACAGGAAGTTCCACACCAATATGTGGAAGAACTTTTTCCCAGTGAGGGTGACAGAGCCCTGGGACAGGCTGCCCAGGGAGGTGGTGGAGTCTCCTTCTCTGGAGAGATTCCAGCCCCATCTGGACGCCGACCTGTGCAGTATGAGCTGGGGAGCTGCTTTGGCAGGGGGGTTGGACCCCATGATCTCTTGAGGTCCCTTCCAACCCCTACAACTCTGTGATTCTGTGATTCTGTTCTCTCCACAGCCTGCAGCTCATGGGCTTGCAATTGTGAAGGATCCCTTGATCAGCACTTTACATTTTGGAGTTGCCAGGGGACTCTTCCATGCATTGTCTTAAGGGGAATGATTCTGCACCTTTGAACTTGGCCATCTCAGGTTTTTTTAGGTTTCAAATTTTAGGCCTTCCTGTGCATTGGAGAAAGCCCACACATTACCTCAACATCAATTGTCTGTCCTTCTGAGCTTCTAATGAGCAAGCAGCTCTGGATAGCTGTGGAGAAGAACTTTTCCACAGTTAACTCAAAATAGGATGTTTACCAATGCTCTTTAATGCACCTTTCTTGTCCAGACTTGAGTTAAAATTCAGCTTAGAAGAAATATCACCTGCTAATTGGTTTTTGGAAGCAACCCATCCAATGCATTTCCCACAACCGGCCTTTCTGAGCTGACTTGAAGTAAATAAGTGATATATTGGTGACAGTACAATCAATACAGCATGCCTGGAGGCAAAAGTAGAGATTGGAAACTTTCCTTCCCACATAACATATGCATAGCATTATCAGAAATAGCATATTTCCCAGGTGACTGCAAGGGGTGTAACGAAGAAAGAGTTTTCTCTGGGGGCACTATTTTCTTGATGGTGTCTATCAACTGCTACTGCATAGGCAATAGCCAATTAACTGGCAGATGTAAATAGCTCTCAAATATCTTGCCCATCAATTTAGCGCTGCACTTGTGATAAATTCAGTGACTCAGTTTTCATAGAATCATAGAATCATAGAATGGCATGGGTTGGAAGGGACCCCAAGGATCATAGAGCTCCAACCCCCCTGCCACAGGCAGGGCTACCAACCTCAGGCCTGGATCTACACAAGGTTGCCCAGGGCCCCATCCAACCTGGCCTTCAACACCTCCAGACACGGGGCATCCACTACTTCTCTGGGCAGCCTGTTCCAGCCCCTCGCCACTCTTTCTGTAAAGAACTTCCCCCTAACATCTAATCTAACCCTTCCTTCCTTTAGTTTTAATCCATTCCCCCTTGTCCTGCCATTGTCTATCCTTTTAAAAAGTTGATTCCCCTCTTGTTTCTCTGCTTATAAGCCCCCTTCAGGCACTGGAAGGCTGCAATGAGGTCGCCCCACAGCCTTCTCTTCTCCAGGCTGAACCAGCCCAGCTCCCTCAGCCTCTCTTTGTTTTCATCCTTGAAGAACATAAGGATGGTGGAATGGTTGGGTGGGGAGAAGGTGTTCTGGAAAGTAGACTGTGGCTGCTCCACTCTTCCGTGAGGAACAACTACTGATCACCTAAACAGCTGAGTCCAGGATTACCAGGTCTGAGTTTACTGGCAAGGAACTTAGAGGGATGAAAATATTTGAAGAGGTTATGGATAGAGCAAAATTAGAGCACAGCACCTGCTATCCCACTTCTTTGGAGGCACAGCTATAAAAGACATTCTCAGAAGGTACTTGGCCAAATGTCAAGTGTATGTAAGATCTAGGTATTTTACTGACCCTTGGCTTCTTATATAAGATGGGGCATGCTGATGGGCTCTTTCACCCTGACCTGGACGATACAAGGTATCAAAGACCTAGAAGGAAAGGAAAATAATTTAAAAGGTAGGAACTAAAATTGATTAAGGACTGTAGCTAGAGGTGCTACATCATCTTGGGGAAAAAAAATGCAGTGTAAGAATCACAAATGTCATCTGCTATGGAGATTTCAATGCCAGGACCTTTGGCAAGTGAAGGAATGATTTGGGTATGTTTATGTTTTAGATACTCAGGTCTCTTTGGAAGAAACAGAACAAAATCTTACTGCAATTGGAAAAAAGAGAAGTTTGCTTTGGGTAGGAGGTTGCTGTAAAGCTGGGGAGTTTGTACCTTCTCTCCTAGGACAATTGTCCTCTATTCTTCTTCTATTTAATAAATAAAAACCAAAAAGCAAACAAACAAAAACTCAAACAAACAAACAAAAAAAACCCCACAAAAAAACAGGACTGTAGTAGCCAGGGAAAAAAATTGAAAACAATAAAAAACATCCAAACAACCAAAAATGAAGCAGAAGATGTTTGATAGGATTTTAAAACATTCTGCATCACACAAAAGAGTACTGAAGCAGCCTGGTTGTCACTTGAGACACCACAGTTATGCTGAAGATATTGATGAAATCATCATACCAAGTGTACCAGTGTTTTTATCGTTACATATTTACTCTTCGTGGATTCAGTGCCATTGATCTTCATGGGTTTTGTGGTTACCTGGCCCTGAAAAGCACACAGGCTGGAGAAATCACAGCACAGGAGAGGAAAATACATAGAACTGGAGAGGGAAAATGATCAGGGAAGATGCTGAAGGAAATTTAGACAAATATTTCTCTGTGTTAGGAATGGATTTATCATCTGAAAGTTTCAGCAAGATTTCATTTGAGGATCAGAAAGACAACACATGCCAGAGATAATGGAGTATCTGCAGTGAATCTTGCTCCTCCAAGAGAGATTCTGGGTCTGATCTTGCTACTGAAACTGGAAAAGCATCTGCCCACATAGACCTATAGCCCTGAAAGAGTTTTTTCAGGTATGTGAATAGTAAGAGGATGACCAGGGATAATGTAGGTCCTTTGCTGAATAAGGCGGGTGTCCTGGTAACGGGGGATGCTGAGAAGGTGGAGATACTAAATGCCTTCTTTGCCTCGGTCTTCACTCCAAAGGCCCCTCGGGACCCACAGATCCTGGATGAAAATAGGAGTGTTTGGGGAATGAAGAGCTTCCCTCTAGTTGAGGTAAGAAAGGTCCAGGAGCGGCTCAAAGGGATTAATGCACACAAATCCATGGGCCCGGATGGATTTCATCCACGTGTCCTGAGGGAGCTGGTGGAAGTGATTGCTGAGCCGCTCTCGATCATCTTCAACAGGTCTTGGCAAACAGGAGAAGTGTCTGAGGATTGGAGGATAGCCAATATCACTCCAGTCTTTAAAAAGGGCAAGAAGGAGGATCCTGGCAACTATAGGCCAGTCAGCCTCACTTCTGTCCCTGGAAAAGTTATGGAACAGCTTGTTCTGGATGCCATCACCAAGCAATTGGAAGAGAAGAAGGTCATGAGGAGTAGTCAGCATGGATTCACCAAGGGGAGATCGTGCTTGACCAATCTCATAGCCTTCTATGATGTCATTACCAACTGGGTGGATGGAGGGAGAGCAGTGGATGTCATCTACCTTGACTGCAGCAAGGCTTTCCATACTGTCTCCCATGACATCCTGATAGAAAAGCTGAGAGAGCATGGGATAGATGAGTGGACAGTGAGGTGGGTCGAGAACTGGCTGTGGGACCGGGCTCAGAGGGTGGTAATCAGTGGAGCAGAATCTGCATGGAGGCCTGTGACCAGCGGTGTCCCCAGGGCTCAGTGTGGGGTCCAGTCCTGTTCAATATCTTCACTGACGACCTTGATGAGGGAATATCATCCACCCTCAGCAAGTGCTGATGATACAAAGCTGGGAGGGGTGGGTGACATGCAGGAACACTGCGCTGCCATCCAGAGTCAGTGCTGACTGAAGTCACTGTGTCCTGCTGTTCTCCCTTGTGCTCTTATTATCCATATCAGTGGGATTATCCTCAGAAAAGCACCAAAAGATGCTTAGTACTTCTGAACAATCCTCTGTCAACACCTTTTCATGATATTCCCATCCCTGAACCTCTACCCTTTGGTCCCCTTGTGCCTCCCTTTCCAAAGGACAGTAGGATTCAGGTAAGCAATTTGATTTCTGGATTTTTGTTGTCACAGCCCACAGAGTTCCCATTAACTGGTTTGCCTTATCATCCAGAGGAGCTGTCAACTATTTTTATTAACAGGAAAAGTAAGGGAGTCTTTCCCCCTCATTATTCAGATACAAGAGCAGTGGCCATAAGGAAAGCTGTGATACCACCAGGCTTACAGCTGTGAGGAATCTGCCTTTCTTCCCTTGGAGCTGAACTAAGAGGCTCAGCTAGCTTCTTTTTTCCCCCCTCTTTTCAATCTTCCCTGGCATTTTCAATCAGAGACGTGATTTTTCATGCATTGCCCTTAACCCCAAGGGGCCAGGCAACAGCTCCTTCATGTAGAGCCTGATGAGAGAAGGAGTCCTGTCTAAGTCCACATTATTATTCATGAGGATTATGACCAAAGGCTCATCTGCTTATGAAAAAGACAAATGACTTTTCAAGGCTGGAGACGTGGAAGCTCTAGAGCATCATTCAGAACTGGTGAGGTGAAAGATTCATTTTTCAAGCAAAGATTAGATAATTTGCTCTTTACTTCTTGCAAGTGGATCCTGCTAGTCTAATGAGTACATAGGACAGTTGTACCAGCAAATGGATAACTGAGTAACATCTGTAGAAAGTGGGCCAGGGAGAGAGCAGCAAGGCTTCACCATAAATCTTTCCATCAGTTGTGAAAGTTGGAGGCTTGATCAGGTGCCTTGCACAGTAGTAGGACATGACTAACTCCAGCTTGGTGATGATCATACAGACTTATTTAAGAGGAACACCTTCTCTCCTACAATTCACAGCACCATCTACCACAGAGGCCACTTTGTGGCTGAGGGTTGACATCTCTGTCTCCTGTACCAGGATGCTCTGAGCCTCCTGTGTTGTGGTGCTGCAGGAAGAAAATGTTGGTAAATTATAATCAGACAGACTAATTATCAGACAGACTAATTAGTCATCAATTAAATCCACTTCTAAGGTCCTTTTGACAAGATTTCTCAAATATTCAGGTGAAATTTTTCCATTTCCCAGTTCACTTGGGAACTTGTGAGTTGTTCACTCAATGGATGCTACTATCCTCAAATGAGAAATTTCCCTGCTGCCTCCCACATACTGTGGCTGAGGTAAATTTCAGCACCATAAAAGGGTGATATTGAATCAGATTTCAGTGATGATTTTTGGTTTTACTGTTACAGTTATATACAGGGCAGTCAAGAAATGACACCCATCCTTGATGGTGCTCAGAGCTTTAGTTATTCTGTGTGACCTTGTCCTGCTCACTGTAAATACAAGGACAATTGTGCTAGCAACCTGTCATCTTGAATTGCCTCTCTTCAATGCTGCTGTGGACTGATTTCAAATCTCAGAGGAAGACCTACAAATCAGCAGTCCCTAATCCTGTGGTTTGGGGAGCATTGAGGAGCTTTGATTCCCTGCTCACAGTTCTGAAAGATGCTGGGGAAATCCTGGTGTTTTAGGACTGACTGAGGAAACCAGCTGCCTGGGATATTGTTGGTATAACTGATGCTAGCTGAAGGGGGAGAAATAGGCAGCATGACCACTGAGGTTCCTTCTATCCCTCTTCATCAGGCCCTTGCTGTGTGAGCAGATGATGTGTTCAACTCTGGAACTGGTTACTGGGATCCCTGATGGCTGTATATGTTCTGTACCAGGTGCTAGCAAACTCATTAAGCATTCTTTCTTTATGGAGACTTTGCATTTAGTTTTTAAATTTTTTGTGAATCCCCTAATTAACAAGTGTTTTGTACCTGAACTAGATCCCATTTTCCCATCAGGGAAAAAGTGTCTTCTCAATTTCTGTGAGCTTTCCAAAGGTCTTTCAATGTTTTCCTGTGATAAATCTACTAATAGCATACAGAATCACAGAATCACAAGGTTGGAAAAGACCTTTAAGACCGTCAAGTCCAACCATTCCTGTCCTGTGCTAAACCAGATCCCTAAGTACCTCATCTACACGTTTTTTAAACACATCCAGGGAAGGTGACTCAACCCCCTCCCTGGGCAGCCTGTTCCAGGCTCTGACAACTCTTTCAGTTAAAAAAAAATGATCTAATATCTAATCTGAACCTGCCCTGCTACAACTTGAGGCCATTTCCCCTTGTCCCATCTCCTGTCCCCTGGCTGAAGAGATCATCGCCCAACTCTCTGCACCCTCCTGGCAGGTAGTTGTAGGTGATGATAAGGTCTCCCCTCAACCTCCTCTTCTCCAGGCTGAACACCCCCAGCTCCCTCAGCTGCTCCTCAGAGGATTTGCCCTCCTGCCCCTTCCCCAGCCTGGTTGCCCTTCTCTGGACTCACTCCAGGACCTCAATGTCCTTCTTATGGTGAGGAGCCCAGAACTGGACCCAGCACTCAAGGTGCAGCCTCACCAATGCCCAGTCCAGGGGCACAATCACCTCCCCAGACCTACTGCCCACACTATTTTTGATACAAGCCACGATGCCATTGGCTTTCCTGGCCACACTGCTGATTCATACTCAGCCTGCAGTCAACCATCACCCCCAGGTCTTCCTCTGCCTGACAGCTCTCCAGCCAGTCTCCCCCAAGCCTATAGCACTGCTTACACCCAACACTGGCAAAATCGCAATGCTCCAGCGTCTTTGTGGAGAAGCTACAAACATTTCCTTTATAATTATGAAGCAGGACAAGCTTTGCTGTCTCATTACAGCTATAATGATTTGTGTACAGGTAGTCACTTCTGTGTTTTTTCCTGCCTCTGGAATTCACTTAGCAGGGTTTTCATCCCTGCAATTACCGATTATTTCTAACCACCTCGAAGCCATAAAAAGAAACAAATCATCAAAACACTTTGACTGAGCATAACAGGAAGCCAAGGAGGAAATCTTCTGCCTCTTACAAGTGCAGTACCTGAAAGAAGATGTTTTAAAGTTACAAAGTCTCTCACAACAGCAAGAACAACAGAAAATGTGAAAGATGGTACAATTCAGAACCAATTTATTGATTCCAAACCTCCTGGCACATCAGGGTGGGGTGAGCAGCAGGTAAAACAGAAGATACAAGGGGGAAAAAACATGATAGAGAATTCTTGGGTACCTGTCTATGGTTTAAAGTCAGCTGCAAAACCAGGTTAGGGCATATTTCCATCGGAAAAGGGGTGGCAGCAGGGGCAGGGAGGGGATTGTCCCTCTATTCTGCCCATGAGGCCCCACCTGGAGTCCTGTGTTCAGAGCTAGGGCCCCAATACAAGAAAGATGTGGGGCTGTTGGAGAGGGTTCAGAGGAGGCCACGAAGATGATCAGAGGACTGGAGTACCTGCCCTACAAGGAGAGGCTGAGGGAGCTGGGCTTGTTCAGCCTGGAAAAGAGAAGGTGCAGGGGGACCTCATTGCAGCCTGCTAGTACCTGAAGGGAGCAGAGAAACAGGAGGGGAATCTTGGAAAGGGCAGAGACTGGCAGGACAAGGGGGATGGATTGAAGCTAAAGGAAGGAAGGTTTAAATTGGATATTTGGGGGAAGTTTTTTACAGAAAGAGTGGTGAGGGGTTGGAACAGGCTGCCTAGGGAGGTGGTGAATGCCCCGTCCCTGGAGGTGTTCAAGGCCAGGTTGGATGGGGCCCTGGGCAACCTTGTGTAGCTCCAGGCCTGGAGGTTGGTGGCCCTGCCTGTGGCAGGGGGATTGGAGCTCTATGATCCTTGGGGTCCCTTCCAACCCATGCCATTCTATGATTCTCTGATATTTCCTATCTGAGCTAACAGTGAAAGGTGTGAGTCAACCTCAACACCACCCCCACGGTTCTTCTGAGGTTGTTGCCTCACACTGATTAACCCACACAGAAGAAAATGCTTAAATTTATATAAAAATATGTCCTTCCATAAGAAACGAGGCTGCAATCTGTTTATACCCTGCTTTTTTTAGCTTTCTGTTCCATCTGACATGCAGTGTTCTGCCTGGCTTTGTCTTTAGGAATGATAAAGACATCTTTGTTCTCTTTTGGCATGGGAGTTTTGTGTAGGAGTCAATAAACAAGTGGATAAACTCACTTGTTTGGTATTCTAGGCCCACCACATGGAGCTGTAAACTGTTGGTTGCCCAAATTAGAAGAGGATAAACCTTGTTTACCTCTGTTCACCCTTGGCTACACTTCTGGAGATAGATAAATCCTCAGCGAGCGCCAAGCATTACAGCTTCCTGAATTGTAATGAAATGAGATGTAAAGCTCCTGCAATCAGTTATGTCTCTTGAGGATCAGCCTTTCGGAGGCATATTTGCTTAGAAAGAAAGACTATAAAACTGTTTGCTCTGGCTCTTAATAGGAGAGGAGCAAAGTAGCAACATTTGTGCACTTTCTGCCCAAGGGATTTATCCCCACCAAGGTATGTCAATGGAGGAAATCCTTGCTTGAGAAGAAAATACCAAAATCCACCTTACCTTTGGAGTGCCTCTGATGACCCTATATGATGATACTCTTGCTTCACTCTGCCTTGTCTCATCCATGCATAGAAGTGTATAAAGGAAAGAATGGGGGTAGAAACCAAAGTTTTTTGCAATTGTTTCTTCTTTTCTTTTTCATGAGAAACATTCTGTAAGCCATACTGTTAACTGGCCATTCCTGCAATTAAGAAAATATAGGAAAACAAATCAATCATACGAAAAAAAAAATACCCAACCCAAAAATAGAAGCAGTCCAGTCCTTCTTCTCAAACCTTGATAACCCCTCTAAAGCTACAATAGGGTTCTGAACGTTTGCAAACAACAGAGAGACTGAAGGAACTCAAAACAATCAGAATTAATCATAGAATCCCAGAATCACAGCAGTTGGAAGGGACCTCAAGAGATCATCGGGTTCAACCCCCCTGCCAAAGCAGCTCCCCAGCTCATACTGCACAGATAGGCATCCAGACTGGTCTTGAATATCTCCAGAGATGGAGACTCCACCACCCCCCTGGGCAGCCTGTCCCAGGGCTCCCTCACCCTCATTGAGGAGGACTTCTTCTGCATGTTGGTGTGGAACTTCCTGTGCTCTAATTTGCAGCCATTGCCCCTTGTCCTGTCTCCACAGACCACTGAAAAGAAGCTGGTCATTTCCCCCTGCATCCCATACTTAAGATATTTATAAACATTAATAAGGTCCCACCTCAGTCTTCTTTTCTCCAGGCTGAACAGCCCCAGCTCACTCAGCCTTTCCTTACAGGGGAGATGCTCCAGGCCCTTCATCATCTCTGTAGCCTCCTCTGGACTCTCTCCAGGAGATCCCTGTCTTTTTTATACCAGGGAGCACAGAACTGGACTCTGGTAGCTCAGGTCTTTTATGATTTAATTGCTTTTTTAAATGAACTCACTTTGTGTTAGAGTGGAAAGGTAATATATATCCAACAGCATGGTATGTGATGAGATTATGAGCTTCATTGCAATCACCTCGTGTGCTGTGCATTAACTTAAATGCCTCCAGTTAATTCATGAAGTCAAGACTGCCCCTGGAAGTAACTTCCCAGCCATTTGTAGGTTTTTTTCTTATTAAATTCTAGGCTTGATTTTATTGGCACTGCTGGTATATGCAGACTGATAATTATGCCTAATGGTTGGTGGATTATGTTTTTGTGGTGAGTATTCAGGTCCTAATTTATGAAGACAAAAGCACAAATTGATCTCCAACTATGCCTCTGTTTTGTATTAGACAACTGTTAAACCCAAAATCTCTGGAAATATCCCTGCAGACATCACCCATTGACCTTTGTTGAACTACAAATGTTTCATAATTTCTCTCTCTCATTGATCTATTCCTATTTGAAACAGAAAATTCAATAGGAAGGACAAAGGGTCCCTTTGATCAGAACATTTTCTTTCCTGCTCATTAAGAGGTGGATTTGATAAAGCCTAAAGCCCAGATTTCAAGGTTCCCCACACAGGGAAGTGCTTTCACCTGGAAGCTCTTAAAGACCAAGCTGACAGTCCCTCCTCTTCAGCCTGTGGGTTGATCTGAGCTCCATGCCTTCTGGGATTTACCATAGTGTGTTTGTCTCTGAGGAAAAAGTGTGAACTCCTCTAGCTTTTGCATCTCAAGTCAACTGAATAAGAAATAGTCATTTAAGTGTGTCAGTTCAGTCAAGACTACAGAGCTCATAAATATACACAGAGCAGGGTCATAGAATCATAATCTGGGTTGAAAGGGACCCCAAGGTCCAGAGCTCCAACCCCCTGCCACAGGCAGGGCGACCAACCTCCAGACCTGGAGCTACACAAGGTTGTCCAGGGCCCCAGCCAACCTGGCCTTCAACACCCCCAGGGATGGAGCATCCACCCCCCACTCTCTGGGCAGCCTGTTCCAGCCCCTCACCACTCTCTCTGTAAAGAACCTCCCCTAATATCTCATCTAACCCTTCCCTCCTTCCATCCCCATTGCCCTGCCATTGTCTATCCTTTTAAAGACCTGATTCCTCTCCTGTTTACATGCTCCCTAACACAAAATACATAAAAATTTGCCAGGAACAGGCTATACCTATGTCCATTGAGATGCTTAAGCATTTGTTACTCTTGCCTTCTTCCACAAAAGTCTCAAATTCTGTACTCCTGATTATGAAACACAAGGACCATTTGGGGTTTCAGGTCTGTTCCTCTTTCCTCAGTCAAGAGTGTGTACCTGATTCACAGTGACACCAAGAGATGTGCCATGTGGCTATTTTTCATAGGTTTTCTATCTCTCTATTTAATTTTTAAGGCAATTAATTATCCTGGGAAGTAAATATAAGAGATGCATTCAGGGGAAAAAAAATCACCTAAATACATATGAAAAGTTTTCCCATGCACAAGCAAAATTAAAAGCTTAAACTTTAAGTCTGGCCTAGTAGAATAATCTCCCTGAGGTTTAACAGCTAACAGACCCCATTCATTCAGCACCTTCAAAACAGGAATCACACACACATACACTGCTTTTTTGCAACCTTTTAGATACTGGTGTTCTTTTTATTGAACAACCAGCAGATAAGCATCAGTAGTGAGATCAAGTGGCCCATTAATACAAGAGCTTTAAGCTTTTCTATCATTTTTCTTCTGAGGACCACATAGAATACTGTGAACATCTGTTAAACAAGTGTTGATACATCTTACTAGATATTTCTTAGAACAAATGTTCAACTCCAGCCATGGTTTGGTATCTCTGTATAGAGTATTTCTGGGATGGCTTAAAAGCTTCCAAAGCCAATGACTATTTTTTCCTTGCCCCTTCTGGACTTTGGATCAGGATATGGATTCAGTACTATTTTGTATCCATGATGGTTTAAAGGTATGAATGAGACAGCTTTTATTTAGTATATTGGCTGCTCCTGTATTGAAGAAGGGGTTGAGTCTCTGGGATCTCCTTTGGTATTTTCAGCTGTAGCAGCTGGTCTAATAAAATATATCTCCCTTTACTACAAAATCTATTTTCTTCAGGCCAAGGAGACATATCCTGGGAAATAATCAAGGCTACAAAGCACTTCTGAGCTTAGCATTTCCTCTCTGGCTGTGTTCTTAGAGCAAACCAAGAAGAGATCAGGCATTGACATGGTGTGTTGGGGCAATGCTGAGAACAGAAGGAATGAGGGAACAAGATAGCAGCAGGTGGTTGGGAAGTCTCATAGTCTCCAGAAGGACTCAGATGCTCCTGAAGTGTTTTAACTTGCACTCAGGAGTAATCCTGGAGTGATGACTATTAGCTTGGCTCACTTGTTGACACCAAAGTTGGTTAGATGACTGCTTTTAGCAGTATCTGTCACCTTTGCCTGCTCTGTCTACACATCCATAACAGCAATTCATGCCATGGGTGAAAGAGGCAGCTTGAGACTCTCTGTCCTCTTCACACACAGCCTCAAACATAGTCCCTTTTAGCAGACCAGGTCCACTTGAAGGACTGTGCTGCAAATCTTACTGAGGAAACTATGTGCATGAAAATCAACCTTCCAATGTGAAGAACAAAGGCTTGCTAAAAGCCCAGATCCTTTCCCTCAGTGGGTTGTAAGATTGGATATAACCCTGGCATTACACAAACACTAAACTCCCATTTCTCTGTTTGAAAATATGTGGGTGACTTATCTTTTTTATAGACACCTACCCATCACAGGAAGGATCAGCTTTCTCAGGCTGATTCTAGAGGGAGCTTTAAGTGACTTATTTTTCTGGCACTTTGATGATTACCATGAGCCAAGATAAACTTCATATGTAGTGTCAGGCACATGACTTGTCAAGCTGTAGCAGAACTTGTTTTCAAAGGACATCACAAAGTGTTAACATCCTCATTGCACAGAAGACTTAGGAACAAAAAGGAAAGAACAGGCAAAAAGATTGTGTTTTTAAAAAAAAAACCCTCCTGAAATAAATACAGACTTGCCAAACATTGTCTTGGCTCATCAAGACATTTGAACAGTTTAAGCAGCTGCCAGGCAAGCAAGAGAGAGAAAGACTTCCAGCTATCAGTGGAATGGTAATGGGATTTTTATTTTTTAAGATAATTCCTCATTTTTGAAGCCAGAAAGCCAAAATCATCATTTTATTCTAACTCAGACCACTTTTCCTAGCAACTTGTATCAATCCTTATTAGGCTGTCTGTTTGCTGCTGTCTCATCAGTTTTGGAATGACCTCCAGGCTTTCAAATCACGAAGACTCTGTCACGAGTATCCCTAGGAAAATCAGATAACTGCAGGGAAGCCCTAAGAGCCAAGCCTGGATTTAAACAACATGTGACAAGATATAGGGGAAGATATGTAAGATATGTAAGAATTAAAATACATGAGTCTCTTTGTCTGGGACAACTGCTTACTGGCAAACACTTGTCCTTATCTTAACTTTTCCTGCAACTGACATGGCCTAGGGCTGAGGGAAGTCAAGGCTCGATACAGGTTTCAGAGTAGGTAAACCCCACATTGTCTTACCCCTTTGTGTAAATGTGGCAATTTTGGTGCCCCAGTATGAATCAGCACTGTGGAAACCTGTTGGTTGAGCTTTGCTTCCCCCAGCTACATTATAACCTTTTATTGGAGAGAGTGGTTTTTGCCATAACATCAAAACTCACGTTAATAGTACTCCCTTCTAGTTCTTCACTTTACAAGTCAGCATGAAAAATTACAGCATCCCATTTTAGTTTGCAAAAGCAACGTTTCCAGTATTTTCCACACAACACAGGATGGAAGCCTGTGGAATAAAGGAGAGATCTCCAAAGTGAATGACCCAATGACTGACCTAAATCTTCTAAACCTCTTAAAAATCTGGCTAGTAGCACCGAGTCTGGAACAGTGAACTGTTTCTTCACAAGACTTTGACATGATGGAAGGGCTACTGTTCAAGTGCTTTGAAAAAGGTGGTACAAAAAACTAGACTACATGAAGACATGCTGCACAGAGTAGCACAATCAATCTCAATCCAACTAAACGATACAGTCTTTTTCACCTTCGTTTCAATTTTTAAGTAAATAATTAAAAATTGAAGAAATCTAAGGAAGTTCATAGGATATATTTTTCCTTTCAGTCTTGATTTACCTCGTGGGAAAATACAGAACAAGTCTTGGTGATCAGAGCCCAGATGTGATGGAAAGACACTCGAGTGCAGGGGTTTAAAAATAATAAAAAGAAAAGAATAATTTCTTTTTAAAACACGTGCATTCAATGTGTCACTAGTTCAGGTTTCATGGATACAATGAAGAAATGCACTTTTGCTGTTTAGAAGTTTGACTGCACTTATCACAAGAGTCACAACACAATAGTCACTATTACTGCCCACAGGCAAGTCATGAGGTTCAGTATTACAACCACAGCAGATCCACAGAACACACTCCATACTAGCGCACTCAATGCTACACATGTGTTAGTTAATTACCTGAGTCTACAAACTTCAAGCATATTAAATATTCACTTACCCAACTCTCTGGGAAGGGCTCTCAGGAAGTTCCCTCAGCATCCTGACCAAGGGGGAGAAGTATCCAGAATCCTTGCCAAGGGGGAAGGGTCTCCTCACAGAGTTGGAGAAGCGGCTCCCCCTTCTCAGACTGAATCCAAGGGGAGTTGTTTGGTTTTATGTCTGATGTAGGTGACAGTGGGCAGGACTGACAGTGGATTCCACCATGATGCTTGTCCTCAGCAGTCTTCCCCTTATCTTATGCCCTTATCAGTTGCATCTCTTTCTATTGTCTGGACCCATTAAGGCCAAATGGAGACCCTGTGCCTTGCCTTTATCTTACAGGTAGGCAGATGAATAGTGGCTTGATTGGCACTCAGGGCATATTGTTTGTTGAAGGAATTCAAGGCCCATTTAGTCTCCTTTTGCAGGACAACTCAAGACTGAGTTATCTACACAGCTTCCCATCTCTGCTGTGATGAAGCCTCAAGGCAATCCAAGGCTGAGTCCCTTTACAACCCTCCATGAGTTGCCTGATGGACTAGACATTGCCACCTGATGGGCTAGACATTGCCACTTGATGGGCTAAACATTGCCAAAACCTCTTTGTGGAACTCTGAGCCAGACAATCCTTACACCAGATAAGTTAATTGCCATTTTGAATTGTGAGTTTAAGAGTCTAAAAAAGCTTCATCAGCCTTGTGCACTCACGGCGAAGGAGATGCCTGTGCATTGAAAATGTCTCATTATTTTACCTTAGATATTTAGAGTTGTTTGGGACCAGGAACAGGCTGCTCAAGGAGGTGGTTGAGTCACCATCTCTGGATGTGTTTAAAAAAAGGGTAGATGAGGTGCTTAGGGATATGGTTTAGCATAGGACGGGAATGGTTGGACTTGATGATCTTAAAGGTCTTTTCCAACCTTGTGATTCTGTGATTTTGTGATTCTGTGATTTCATTATAATATAGTTCCTTATGACCCAAATGGATAAAGAGCTGAAGCAGTACTATAAAGAAAGATCCTTCTCATAAGAGTGGCAGATGGAGGAGAAACAGGAGGCACTGAAGCAGGAAGATCTGAACATCACATGTTCTGACCCAAGTGATTTGGTCTATCATCTTTTGGCTGGTAGACAAACAACTATTTTATTGCTGGTGCCCTGAAGACAGAGAAAGTAGAACTTTGGTTCCACATTTTGGTTGGTTCTACTTTTGGTTTCATAACTTTGGGTTATGAGAACAAGCCTGTTTTTACATTTCTCTAGTGGTTATAATCAGCCACACCAAAAATTCATATAGCCTGTCCAAATGGGCAATGTATATGGAAAGAGCAAATGAAACATGGAATGTAGAGAGTGATCCTGTGTCTAGAGTAACCTCCCAGGATCTGACACTTCACAGCTCAGACGCTTCCTGAGCGGGAAGTTGAATCCAGACTCTTGAATTTAATAATCCCACAAGATGGATCCTCCATGGGTTTTTTTCTTTCTTTTATGAGCCTATCTATGTATTTGGACTCCACAGCTTCCTTTCACAATGAGCTACAGGATATGAGCTTGGCAAAAACAGGCTTCCTCTCCTTTGCTTTTCAAGTACATTACTCCAAAAATTCATCGGGTTCTCCGTTTAATTGGTAGATGTTCCTGTTCACTTTCTCCCACCTCATCACCCTTCAGGAATTTACAGGCCTTTTTGACTATTTAACAAGCTGAAGAACCAGGGGCCTCTTTTCTGATGTGGCCATTTGATTGTCTCTGTCACCTTTCTCTGAACCTTTTCTGATCCCAATGCGTCCTTTCCTGTGTGGAAGGGAGGAGAACCAAAACTACCAGAAGCATTCAAGATGTGGGCTCAGTATTCAGCTATGTGATGGTTTTGCCTTCTTCTAACACAGAGGTATTTCTGTTGTCTTCTCCTCAGCTCAATGTTTTTACCATCATTGGTAATATTTATTATCTCCTTGAGGACTGAGCTGATTTCAATACAAACTCCAAGATCACTTAACCTCTGTGACTCAGTCTACTTAAAATTAAAAAATATAAAATTCTCTTCCTGAGAAAAGTGTTCTGATTTAATAAGACAAAAGAAACTCCAGAACAATTTGTCTGAGGGAAGTAGCATTACACAGAGCATAATTCAGCTCACAATCCTATATTAACAGTGCTGTCAGGGTTCATATCTCCAAAAGATGTATTAATTCAGGAAAAAAAAGGATCACTGAAGTAAGTAAAGTGAACTTCCTACTACAAATAGGTAGCTGCTGAAGCTGCTAGGGGACAAGAGGCCAAGGGGTTAGCTGACACTGGAGCAAACGCATTAAAGGCTAAGGAATTTGCTAGTTAAAATGCACTACATGAATAATAAAGCTAAGGTTTGGGAATGATGATGATGGAGACCAGTCTGCAAGCCTGAACCAAAGAGGTAATTGTTAATAGCTTTCCAGTTCAGCTCTGAAAAGAGACTTGAAATCCAAGAATGAAGAGAGTAGTTCCAAGCTGAACACCTGCCTTTGGGTCACCATCTCTGCTGGAAAGAAGCACACACAGTTTACCCTGATTTCCTCTGGAACTCCACAGCTTCTGAGGTCCAAGGGCTGCTAGCTCACATTGCCCATGAAAAATGGGAAGAGAGTATGGATATGGGGCACAGAGGGCTGCATTAGACTTATGCACCAGATCTAAACAACTCTGGTGTCTCATCTCTAACAACAAACTGCAGAAACTGCTTCACAAGCAAGTGGTGAGGACTCTGTATAAAATATCTAGGGCATCATCCACCCTAGGTGTGTCTTGTCTTGGGCTCTTGCTACTTCAGTGTCACTACTAGCAACTGCTCAGCCCTAAATTCTCAAAGTGTTTCAAGCTAGTGACATAGTTTGGCCCACAAGTCTTGTAGGTTTAGCTATGAAAATATCTCCATCACCCCCTTGCTCGACAGGTTGAATTGCTCCAGGTAAGAGCTAATGAAGAAGACCATCAGGAGGAGCAGGACTGCAGGCTTGTTCCCCAGCCTAACACACAAATACAGACATGGACTGCTGGCCAGCTAAAACACAAAGTATGAACCTCAGGATCCACTCCCAGATTTTCTCATTTAACTACAACAACCTTACCTATTCAGTGTTGGGTTAAACATGGGCAGCTCCTTATTTAATCTAAGCTCTAGGACTAAGCACTTCTTATCCATGTCCTCAGTCCTAAATGTCCTAAATACTGAGGTCATTAAAAAAACTCTATAACTATTTAGTCATAAATTGGGGTTATTTCAGGTTACTGTAGCTATCTAAGAATTAGGCAATGTTTAAACCTTGATGCCTGAGTTTTTCTCTATAATTAAGAGAGAGAGAACCATACTGATGGTTTTCTTCTCTTTTTTTTTTTTATTTTTTTCCTATGGGAATCAAAGCAAATTCACAAATTATCTGACTGAAACATGACATAGTTTAAATATCACACCCATTAACTACATAAGCTGCTTGGATAAAGCTTTTTTTCCCTTTTCTATTCCATTGTAAGTTCCTCCCTTGTGTGTGCACTGCACAGTTGTGGAAAAATCTGTGATAAAACTCAGGTGTATTTCCAATCCCCAGTTTCTGTGTTGCATTAATGCCCATATCACTCACAATAGCACTTTTACCCTTGAGCTTCCACAGCTTTCCAAGTGATGGAATTTGCAGAAAGTCCAGTATGAAATAATTCAATAAATGTCAATTGCTGATAACAATAGCCAGATGTTAGACAGTACCAAGAAGTTGTGCTAGGCATATTTAAACCTTCAGTGAACCCAAATGTGAGTCCAAACTTAAGACCAACCATGTCACACGTACACTTTGTAAATCCTCAAGACTTGCATCAGGCTCATAGCCACAGCTTTTAAGGAGAAAAACCTCCATTTGGGGAAAAAGTCTGAATTCTGCTGGGGCTTAATGTGTTGCATTAATGTGTTGGGGGAGACTGGCTGGAGAGCTGTCAGGCAGAGAAGAACCTGGGGATGTTGGTTGGCTGTAGGCTGAATAGGAGCCAGCAGTGGGGCCAGGAAAGCCAATGGCATCCTGGCTTGTGTCAGAAATAGTGTGGCCAGTAGGTCTGGGGAGGTGATTGTGCCCTTGTACTGGACATTGGTGAGGCTGCACCTCGAGTGGTGGGGTCGAGTTCTGGGCTTCTCAATATAAGAAGTACAGGATGCTCCTCAAGCAAGTCCAGAGAAGGGCAATCAAGCTGGTGAAGGGGCTGGACGGCAAATCCTGTGAGGAGCAGGGGAGGGTTTAGCGTAGGATGGGAATGGTTGGATTTGATGATATTCAAGGTCTTTTCCAGCCCTGTGATTCTGTGATTCTGTGCATGTTAATGTAGCCTAACACATAGCTTAAATTCATCTCTTTCAAAAATGCTTGGGCACTTTCAATGCAACCAACAGCAAAGTTATCAAGATGGACAGCAGGGGTAGGGTATCTCCACCCTGTCCATCAGTAATCCCCAAACACAGACCCTTTCCATACAGACTAGCACTTGAAAGTGAAGATATTTCCTGTCTGTCTCTTTATTTATTATTTTTGCCATCTTATTTAGATTTGGAGCTGTTCAGGACAAAAGCCAGCTCTCAGTACATGTTTATGCAACACAGCATCATGGGGCCCAGATCCTGTTGGAGGCCCCTCCATGTTGCTGTGGTACACATTCTTATTTTTATTTGCTACGTGAAGTTACTACGTGATGAATGAGCCTGGAATGAACCCAAAGACCAAGTCATGCACACACATACACATACACATGCAGAGATAAAAGCAAATTGTTTGGATTAGCTCTGCAAAACTCACTGATTAAGTGTCATTGCTACTCTTCAGCCAGACATTGCTGGATGCTTTAGCTTTTTTTAAATGGTTTGCAAAACATAATTTTGATCAGCTGCAGTTTGTCTTTTTTTTAATGAAAAATAAGGAGGTAGTGTCAGAATGGGGAGGGGGAATCTCGTTTCTCTGTCACTACAGCCATAGATGAAAGAAATGATGTCTCCATTGTGAGACCTTTGGACAGTGCAAATGTTAAAAGAGGGGTGGCAGCAGGGACAGGGAGGGGATTGTCCCTCTCTGCTCTGACCTCGGGAGGCCCCAGCTGGAGTCCTGTGTCCAGAGCTGGGGCCCCCAACACAAGAGAGATGTGGAACTGTTGGAGAGGGGTCAGAGGAGCCACAAAGATGATCAGAGGGCTGGAGCACCTGCCCTACAAAGAGAGGCTGAGGGAGCTGGGCTGGTTCAGCCTGGAGAAGAGAAGGCTGTGAGGGGACCTCATTGCAGCCTGCCAGTGCCTGGAGGGAGCAGAGAAACAGGAGGGGATTCAACTCTTTAAAAGGGCAGAAAATGGCAGGACAAGGGGGATGGATTAAACTAAAGGAAGGAAAGTTTGGATTGGATATTAGGGGGAAGTTTTTTACAGAGAGAGTGGTGAAGGGCTGGAAGGGGCTGCCCAGAGAGGTGGTGGATGCCCCGTCACTGGAAGTGCTGAAGGCCAGGTTGGCTGGGGCCCTGGGCAACCTTGTGTAGCTCCAGGCCTGAGGTTGGTGGCCCTGCCTGTGGCAGGGGGTTGGAGCTCTATGATCCTTGGGGTCCCTTCCTACCCTCGCCATTCTATGATTCTATGATTCTATGTGTCTCTGCAGTGATGTACCCCACTAATGCATGGAGAACCCTAAGTAGCTGATGTCAACCTACACTCTATTGCACTCTGATCAATCTGGAATAGCATGACTCGCTTGTCAGTGAAGGGGATGCAGCAAGAGATGCAGCGATCAGAAAATATGTTTTGAGTATAGTTTTAGGGTGAGACCATTCCACATGACACCAGTGGGAGAGGAAATCATGTTTCAGCTGAGCTTGCCACACTGGAACTTGAAAGAAAATAGTCATGTAGACACATTTTTCCTTTTTTACCTGATGGATCTGTGGGGGGATTGAGGTTTCATGAGCTCTGGAAGAAGAGTAAGGGGCATGATGCTACCTCCAGCTCAGGGAAGGACCTGTTGTATAACCACTTTCACCACTGCAACTTTTCATGTCCAGGCAATATGAATGTCCTCATTAACATGGAACTTCATACAGAACCTTAATTCCTTTTAAACCCAAGCAGAAAGCCACCAAAGGAAGGATAAAAAGGTGGTAGTAGCTTCTCTGTTGAGCACCACACCACATTGCAGCCTTTATCCATGAGGCAACGGACAGTTACTACATAAGAATTCCTCTATTCTAGGTGGTTTCCAGCTCCCTAAACCTCTAGACTCACCTAGGTCCTCACTAGTCCATACCTTTAACCACGGTGGCTAACATGGACCCACAGTGTATTTTATCTTCCAATAGAGAAACTGTCTTCTATCCTACCACTCCCCTAATGGATCCAATGAGCTAGAAAAATTCAAGCTATGCCCCAACCCTGATTGTTCCTAATTGGTTTTAGATCTGTATTGTAGTCAAGAACAACATTTTATGTAGAGGGAAAAAAAACCAACCCACAAACAAATCTTGTTGACAGAATACTTAGTTGCTCACTCCAAGTCTTTCAAGGCCTTTCGGAGGTCTGAACCTTTGGACTCTTGACCGTCTGTAATAAAATACATAAGAGTTTTTATACAGCTTTGAGAACTGGTATGGTTATAGTTAGTAAAGTGATTCTCTAGGAACATAAACCCCTTTCCCCAAAGATCTGTTTCATTGTGTCTTTGAGTCACAGTGGATTCTTTAGCAAGCAAAACTAATATTTTACTCCTGTTGGTTCTGCAGAGCCAAAGCTGTTAATGGAAAAATCATCTCCATTCCGTTCCAGCTCATGCATCATCAACAAAATGGTTGGCCAAATTCCAATGGCAGAACTTTTCTGGAGGACTTAAGAGGCACACACAAAAGGTTTTCATCCAAAACTGAATTTGTGTCCTTCATAATTAGCAGGGGCGGGAGGGGGGGAGCACAGCTTTCATTTGTAAATCAAATGGATGCAATCTGGAAGCCATTGAGTGAAACCAGATAGAGGACAGAATTTCGAGCTTCACCATTTTTATCGAGCTGATTTTCTGATGAATAGCTAGACTTTCATGTGAAAGTCTTTTTCTTTTTCTTCTGGCCTGTGAGAAGTTGCTGGATGTGGAATGAAGGATGTGGAAATGCATCTGTGCCCAGAGATAGATGATATTCATGGCTATTTTCATTTTGTTAAGGTTGCAGAATGGTGACATGAAATAACACATCTGGGCCACTTTATGTTTAAAGGTTGGATGTAAAAGCCTGATGTTTCACTTAAATCACAGAATCACAGAGTTGTAGGGGTTGGAAGGGACCTCGAGAGATGATCGGGTCCAACCCCCCTGCCAAAGCAGCTCCACAGCTCATACTGCACAGGTCGGCGTCCAGATGGGTCTTGAATCTCTCCAGAGAAGGAGACTCCACACCCCCTGGGCAGCCTGGCCCAGGGCTCCCTCACCCTCACTGGGGAAAAGGTCCTCCCCATGTTGGTGTGGAACTTCCTGTGCTCCAACTTGCAGCCATTGCCCCTGTGCCTGTCTCCACAGAAAAGGGGCTGGCCAATTCCCCCTGCATACCATACTTAAGATATTTATAAACATTGATTAGGTCCCCCCTCAGTCTTCTTTTCTCCAGACTGAACAGTCCCAGCTTATTCAGCCTATCCTCATAGGAGAGATGCTCCAGGCCCTTCATCATCTTCGTAGCCCTTCTCTGGACTCTCTCCAGGAGATCCCTGTCTTTTTTATCCCCGGGAGCCCAGAACTGGACACAATACTCCAGGTGGAGCCTGACCAGGGCAGAGTAGAGGGGGAGGATCACCTCCAGTGACCTGCTGGCCACACTCCTCCTGATGCTCCCCAGGATCTCTCTTAGCCACCAGGGCACACTGCTGGCTCATGGCCACCCTGTCATCCACTAGAACCCCCAGGTCCTTCTCCACAGAGCTCTTCTCCAGCAGGTCATCCCCCAGCTTGTACTGATACATGCAGTTGTTCCTCCCCAGGTGCCAGACTCTCCACTTGCTTTTGTTGAACCCCATCTGGTTTCTCCCTGCCCAGCTCTCCAGCCTGGCCAGGTCTCTCTGGATGGCAGCACAGTGTCCTTCATGTCAGCCACCCCTCCCAGCTTTGTATCATCGGCACTTGCTGAGGGTGGGTGCTGTTCCCTCATCAAGGTCATCAATGAAGATATGTCAATGAAAAAGCAATGCTTGGGTTTTTATTTTTGCAAAAAAATAATCCAATGTTTATACTGTCCTTCAAAGGCTTGAGGTAAAAGTCATGCTCCACAGCAAATATGATGATTCTTCTTGTGATGTTTAATGTTTATGAAATACTCACAAGTTGTGGCTTGTTTGAGGTTGCTTTCTTCTTGAGCAAGGCAGAGCAGGAGATGAACACAGAAAGTTCTGTAAATCCATAAATTTCCTTTCTAGGGCAGGGAATATCCTGTGTTCTCTAAGCAGGTGGTCAGGGAGGTCTGCTCTCAACATCACACTTCTTTGGATCACCATGCCATTGCTAAGTAGGAACTGCAACCCTGTCAACTTGACGGTGAAGCATTTCTTCTAGTTCTCTTTTTTTCTCACATCATCAGGCTTTAGCAATGGGTGTTTTATGATCAGCCCCTTGGGTTTAAGAACCTGTTTTATGTTTCCCTGTACTGTTGCTGCCCAAGTGTGTAATGCTGAGATGAGGATCCCAGGGCTCTGCGGCATTACTCATCATCACTTCCTTCTGCAAGTGCCAGTCCTTGCCACCCTTCTCTGCTCTGGAGTAGGATACCACATGGAGAGAGAAAACTTCAGATGCCTTCAGATGTCCATAGTGAAACCATATGCCTCCAGTCTAGTGACCTGGGACTCATTTTGTAGTCAGTAGAAAGGAATAGAGCCTTTTAGAGGGCTTTTTTTAATCTAGCATCTGCCTTAGACTGAGAGGAGCAGTGCCTTAGGAGCATTTATTTCTTTTAGCAAGCTATTTCTTTTAGAAGCCTGGGTTGCCTTCACTAACTGTAGACATTGGCAACTCAGAGGTTTGCACTTAGTTACAGAACTCCATTTTTATGCCTCAGTTTCCCCAGCACCAGGAACCTAGAGAGCCTAGAAGACATTGGAGAGTCAATCAGCGTGGGGTATTTCCCTCTCATAATTAATTGCAAAAGCCAGCTCAGGAAAAATAAAGCATTGGTATAGCTGTCACTCTTGGTGCAAACAGTTAAGGAGGTTGAGAGCAGTTAGATTATCTACTTACCACTTTGTTGTCTCATGCTCACAGGCTTTCTATCACTTATGTCAAGTTGGCCTCTTGCAAAATTCATTTATACCTATAATGATGCAGTTCCTTCATGTTAGTAAATGGATAGCCCAGCCCTCAAACCATTCTTTACATCAACTATTACTGGCTCTTGTATAAGAGTACTGCAAGGAGCCGATCTTTGTTACGTGGTATTCTCATGACAAAGATTTTATTGGCTTCAATGACTGGTGGCATCCCTGGGTTGTGAGGTGGTAAATATTGTGAATGGGTATATTGTGACCTGGTGGGGAAAGAAATAGCAATCAGTTGTTAAAGGAGCAGCAGAAGATAGGCATGCTGCTCTGGAAGCATGTGCCTCATTACAGGTCAGCTGATTTATACCAGTTCAATCTGTGAATCTTCACAGAATCACAAGGTTGGAAAAGACCTTTAAGATCATCAAGTCCAACCATTCCTGTCCTATGCTAAACCAGATCCCTAAGTACCAGATCCCTAAGTACCTCATCTACCCTGTGTTTTTAAACACATCCAGGGATGTTTTACTGTTTCAGTAAAAAATGATTTCCTAACATCTAACCTGACCCTGACCTGGCACAGCTTGAGCCCACTTCCCCTTGTCCTATCTCCTGTTACTTTGGTGACGAGACCATCGCCCAACTCTCTACAACCACCCTTCAGGTAGTTGTAAGTGGTGATAAGGTCTCCCCTCAGCCTCCTCTTCTCCAGGCTGAACACCCCCAGCTCCCTCAGCTGCTCCTCAGAGGATTTGCCCTCCAGCCCCTTCCCCAGCCTGGTTGCCCTTCTCTGGACTCGCTCCAGGACCTCAATGTCCTTCTTATGGTGAGGAGCCCAGAACTGGACCCAGCACTCAAGGTGCAGCCTCACCAATGCCCAGTAGAGGGGCACAATCCCCTCCCCAAACCTACTGGCCAAACTATTTTTGACGCAAGCCAGGATGCCATTGGCTTTCCTGACCACCTGGGCACACTGCTGACTCTCTTTATAGAGACTAAAAGATCACTCTTAAACCTTTACATTATTCAGCTGGTGAAGAGTAATCCTTCTGGTTCCATGACAGTTCAGCTGGCTATGGATAGATAACTGTGTTTGGAGCTGTATGCATTTACTGCTTCTAGTTGCTCATCATTGCAGTCACTGGATATCATGGAGACCTTTCCAGTCTACTTTCCAATTTGCCTGGGGCAAATGCAACCAAGTTGGCCTGAGCCATGGTTTTACAGTCCCTAAAACCATGTCTGTTTGCTGTCAGATCACTCAGAAATTTCCATCTCATCTAGAGAGTGCTGGAACTCATAGCCCCACTGCTCTTAATCAGACAGGAGAGCAAGGTGTCTTTCAGCTGTGTGCATGTATGCCAGCTTCATATTGAGGTAGGAGGCAACCTGATATCCAACCCACACCGAAACCTGCATATATAAACTCACACTGCCCACATGGTCAGTCTGAGACGGAAACAACTGAGAAGGTTCTAAAAAACCCTGAGCATCTTGAAAAGATATCTATTTTCTCTGCCTTCTTCATGACAAGTAGGGGACAAGACATGAAGTCTGTAGGAATTGCTTTTGAAAAGAACAAATGACTGTGGTTCTTGGCATCATGAGAAGGAAACCTTTGTGATTGATAGCTTTTTATCAAAGTGCATTGCAGATAGGGAAAGATCACAAGTACTAGACATGACTGGGAAAAAAACAAGGTCAAAAACACAGTCAAATGTTCCAGAGCTGAAAATAGTTGAACATTGAGGAGGTGTTGCATAGAGCAGAACCAGCTTGTTCTTCTCTTCTACATGCAAAATATAAATTTTCCTTCTTCCTGTTCAGCCTGTACATACTTTTCCTAGTTTAATCCTGGCTTATCCTTGACATCTTCTGTAGTAACTGTGTTGATGTAAGACTGAACTAGCTTAATTTTTTCTATTTTCTAGGGAGGTGGTTTGGACAGGTATTTGCTTATGGATGTTCAGAAAGAGATTTCCAGTTCTTGGAGCAGGAGCAGTATCCTTGTGTTGTTGGGTAGAGCCACAAAGTAAATTAGATACCACATCCTTCCGTATTTTGTACTACAGAACCTGTTTGTACCCCCAGTTACAAATAGCTTTTAAAATATCTGTTAGTATGGCCTAGGATGACAATAGGAAACATCACCAAGGACTCTTAATTTCTCTGAACTTATTCATGTAGTGCCATTTGACAAGTTCTGAGGTGTTCAAGGCATCCCTGTGATGTTGGCAGATCATATGGGAGACTGAAAGGTACCTTATGACACAACTGTTCTTCCTTGGTCCTCTTCTCTGATGTCCTACTCACCTTTTTTCCCCTTTAGAGTCTGTCCATAGTATGAAATCCTACATCTGAGAAACTTACATACATTTTCCCAAATAAGAAATGTCAAATACCTTTTACAAAGTCCTGCTGAAAGAGAAAAAGAGGAAAAAATATTAAAAACAATTACAAGAACCAAACTTTCCTCCACCTTTGAAAACACAGGAGATTAAAGGGTGAAAAGCAGATAGGAGACATAAACAGATGCCATTTAGATGGATGGGAACTGGTAGCAGCTTTAAATCACTTTGATGCCAGTCTCTACTTGAGGTTAAATTCTCTAACAAGTGACACTGTATTTCATCTTTTTTGGGTTTTTTTCCAGCATTTTATCCTCTAGTCAGACAGTTTCACAAGGCATACATACAAAGGGAATCTTCTGAGGTTTCCTGATTCAGTTGGCAACTTCCTTCAATGCTTCTTTAACAAGCAGTTTCTCCCTAAAAGGTCTTGAGAGGTTTATTCAGTGCCTTTTCAACTCTGTTAGAGTGCCTTTGTTTTGCATTTGCCTTTGAATATCAAGGTTATGCAAAACCCCTCATCCTTTCTGACATTCTTGTGTTGTAGACTTCAGAGTATCTGGTTCCAAGATAGTAAATTTAGTGTCTGACATCTACAATGTCTCTGACGTTTGTAAAACATTTATCACTGTGTGGGGTGTGTGTGTCTAATATCAATGATTAATTTAGAAGAATAGCAATAAAAGAAAACCTTCAACATACATTGAGAAAATGGGAACCAGTAAATTATGCTGAGCCTATAAATATTAGATCTGGCTTGTCCCTTGGAAATACTTTGATGGTTTCATGGGTTGTGTCTACACTTGTAAAACCAAAAGGAAGTTGGAGAATGAGCAAAGACATGAGACATCTGTGTTTTTCATTCACATTCTCTGGTTTGAACCTGATGTAAAGTCTTACACCTGGGAAGGAACTACCATTTGTATCAGTACAGGCTGGGGAATGACCTGCTGGAGAAGAGCTCTGTGGAGAAGGACTTGGGGATCCTGGTTGATGACAGGTTGGCCATGAGCCAGCAGTGTGCCCTGGGGGCTGAGAGAGACAATGGGATCCTGGGGGGCATCAGGAGGAGTGTGACCAGCAGGTCACAGGAGGGGATCCTCCCCCTCTGCTCTGCCCTGCTCAGGCCCCACCTGGAGTGTTGTGTCCAGTTCTGGGCTCCTTGGTTTAAAAAGGACAGGGATCTCCTTGAGAGAGTCCAAAGGGCTACGAAGATGATTAGGGGCCTGGAGCATCTATCCTATGAGGAGAGGCTGAGTAAGTTGGGACTCTTCAGCCTTGAGAAGAGAAGACTAAGGGGGGACCTAATTAAAGACTATAATTATCTGAAGCAGGGGATGCAGGGGCAATCAGCCAGCCCCTTTTCAGTGTCTGTGGAGACAGGACAAGGGGCAATGGCTGCAAATTGGAGCACAGGAAGTTCTGCATCAACACGAGGAAGAACTTTTTCCCAGTGAGGGTGAGGGAGCACTGGAATAGGCTGCCCAGGGAGGTGGTGGAGTCTCCTTCCCTGGAGATATTCAAGACCCATCTGGACACCTATCTGAGTGATATGTCCTAGGGAGATGCTTTGGCAGGTGGGTTGGACACGATGATCTCTCGAGGTCCCTTCCAACCCCTACAATTCTATGATTCTATGATTCTATGACTCTAGATACAGATAACAGCTGAAAGGGGCAAGGTCTTTCTTGTGGTCCTGTGGCAAACTGGCACAGTGCAGCCTACAACCTTGTAGCTGAGTTCTTCTATTCCTACTTTTAGGTTGTGACAACCTGAAACAGGGTATCTTCATGCATTCCATAGTAGGAACAGTCCTTGGCCTGTGAAAAACTCAAAAAAGGCTTAAGCATTTGCTGGAAGGATACTAATTGGTTTGGACAGGGACAGAAGACATTAACTATGTGGACAACAGAATTCTTGCACTGGGGGAAGCTCCTTGATATTCTTTATTAGCATAGTCATCAAAAAAACCTTGGTATTACCAGTTCAGAAGGAGGCAGAAGTTCTTGGTTTATTCTTTTAGAAGTTCTACATGTTTCTACACTGTAAGGGTGAGTTTCTTGGCTAGCTGATTTGGTTTGGTTTTTCTTATTTAGCAAAATATGTCACTCAAAACAAATACAGCTCTGTGGGACTCTACAGGAACAACCTCTAGAGCTCACTTGCTGACAATATAACCATGCCAAGAACATGCTTTGTCTTATGTCCTCAGGTATTCTGCACCTGCCTCAAGGATGATGCAATACTCAAGCAGTATCCGTGGTTGAGGGAAGTAGAGTGATGAGGCAGCTGGGTTAGGTGAAGACTGGGTATGGCAGGAATAGCTATTCTGATGATCCTGTCTGAGAACTTTCAAAGGATCATCCGCTCTTTCAGTCTACCAAGAGGACAACCTGAGAAGAGCTGGTCCAGGAAGGAGGACTCTGAGCCTTGTCAGAGGGAGTACAAAACACAGATGTAAAAGAAAGTGGATATATGGGATATATGCACATAAGTATGTTTACACTTAGGTTTTTGAAGGTACCTCTTGGTTATCGACCAGGCTGGTGGGATGTTGAACTCTGACTCATGGTTTTTGAGCTCTTAGCTTTGGCAACATGGGGCATTCTAAACCACCCTCTAACAGTAGGTGATGAAGATAGTTGGGAAATGATTCAGCAAGAACACAGTATTTATTAAATGAAAGACAAAATGACTCCTGAGAAGCAGGAGAATGTGAGAAAGCTTTAGGAAATGCAGGGCAATTAAGCCTTGTCTACAATGTGGGTTTTCCCCATCTCTCAAGCTGTTGTGGTCAGAACACATAGAGGAGAAATTAATTATTTAAGGCCAAACATGGAGCATGTGACAGAAGAGGGTCTTGATTCCAAGATTTCAGCTAACTCCATTGCACTACCTGGTTCTAACTGCACTTCTTAATTTAAATTTAACTACTTAAATTTTCAAAGGACTGATCACTTGCATTAAAAGAAATTATTTTTCTCCATAAAGACTAGTAGATTTCAAGTAAACTCTTGTTGGTTTTTTCTTCCATTTTCTTTGCATTGGAAGAACAAGGTCTGGAAATACAGAGTAAGAAGCTTTGAAAACAGAAAGTCCTAGGAAAAAAGGCACTCCCCAAACCCCATATTAAAAAAAATATGTATATTAAAACTAGTCTCATAATTTCTATTCTGAACTAGAAATCTATTTTGTGTGAACAAAATCATCATCTTTCTACTCAATACATTGTCTAGTTCCATGTCACAGCCCCAGTATTGAATCAGCTTCACCTAAACTGTAATTTTCATCTAACCTGTTCTTAACATCCTAAAATGAGGGAAATTTTAATACTTCATTACTCTCATCATTTGGGATCTGCTCTACTAACTTTCCTAAATGTCTATTCCTATATATCCTTCATTTTCTCTTGTTCTGTCCTCAGTGGACCAGGAAAATAAAATATTTCTTTCCTAGTTAGTAATCTCTGAGGGTTTTCAAAACTATTTCAAGGCTTTTCCTTGGCATTTTCCACAGTCAAACTTTGTTTCATTTTTCCTTGCAGGCTGTTATTTCTGTTTCTCTGATGCTCCACCTGGAGTACTATAGGCCCCACCTGGAGTCCTGTGTCCAGATCTGGGGCCCCCCAATACAAGAAAGATGTAGAACTGTTGGAGAGGGTTCAGAGGAGCCATGGAGATGATTAGGGGGCTGGAGAAGAGCAAAGAGAGGCTGAGGGAGCTGGGCTTGTTCAGCCTAGAGAAGAGAAGGCTGTGGGGGGACCTCATTGCAGCCTGCCAGTGCCTGAAGGGAGCATACAAACAGGAGGTGAATCAACTTTTTAAAGGGCAGATAATGGCAGGACAAGGGGAATGGATTAAAGCTAAAGGAGGGAAGGTTTAAATTAGGTATTAGGGAGAAGTTTTTTACAGAGAGTGGTGAGGTCCTGGAAGAGACTGCCCAGAGAAGTGGTGGATGCCCCATCCCTGGGGGTGTTGAAGGCCAGGTTGGCTGGGGCCCTGGGTAACCTTGTGGAACTCCAGGCCTGGAGGTTGGTGTCCCTGCCTGTGGCAGGAGGTTGGAGCTTTGTGGTCCTTGGGGTCCCTTCCAACCCTTGCCATTCTATGATTCTACGATTCTACGATTCTACGATTCTACGATTCTACGATTCTATGATTCTATGATTCTATGATTCTTCTCACCTCTGTCTGGACTATGTTGACCTTCACCACTACCTCCAAATGGAGTGTAGGACATATCAAAATTCTCAGAAATTTACAGGGGTTTTTTCTGTGTTTCAGCATTCATTAAAACTTTTCCCATCATTTTTCACATTTTCCACTCTTTTACAACAAAGGAATTGCATTCAGCCACTCCTTTCCTATGCACAAATGTGTGAATGTTGAAACCGTGTTTGGAAAAGTATGTTTAAGTTGAACTGAAGTAAAACCACCAAATAAAATAAGATTTAATTTTCACAAAATCACAGAATTACAAGGTTGGAAAAGACCTTTAAGATCATCAAGTCCAACCATTCCTGTCCTATGCTATGATATTCTCCAAATCTTCTGTTGTCTCTCTGAGCCATTAGCTTCCTGCACCACTGAGAAACTTCCCTGAAAGTCCTTAGATTTAACTGTTGCATATATGCTCAGCAAGTAGAATATAATGGACTCTTCTTTCTGTTTGTCTCTTTCCAGTACATAACAGGAGAAAATATTCAATTTGGGGAATTTGTCTGACAAGGTTTGGCAGCCTTCTGAGATTTTTTTTGCCAGTGGGACAATCTGATTTGGCAAACTAGCTAAGAAGTTGTTGAAAGAATTAAACTGTATTATTGGATCAGATGTGATCTGGCTGTTTTGCCAGAACTGTGTTTTGGAGATCTCATTTCCACTGGTGGGTAGTTTTCAAATTATACAGGCTAGGTGGTTTGCTTATATGTGCGTAGTTTAAAAGGTCCTCAGATCACACACACAATGAACATGTTAGTCTGAAATGAAAACAGAATGATTTTCAAGCATTCTTTTCTTTCCTCAGAAGTTCACACTCAATGTCTAAGTCATTAGATGCCTAAGTCTTTAGGCCTAAGTCATACTGTAAATTTACAGTTTGTTTTATGGGTAAAATCCCAGCAGACAGCAGGTCAATGCTTACATAAGTCACATTTCCTTTATTCTTGCCAATTCTTGTGCTTGTTTGAGATTTTAAAGTCTGCAGAGGAGAGTGATTGCTGTCTGAAAGGCCCTTATTTTTACTTACACCCTTGCTGCTGACAAGAAACTGCTTCCCCTTGAGGATTTTCCATGAGCAATGTGTCCCTCAAGCCACTTGCATGCTTGCAAGTGTCCCTAAGTGGAGAAAAAGAATGTTGTTTGGGAAATCTAGGGCATTGGTTACAGCTTATATTGTAGAACAAAGTCCCACTGAGAATTTTATAGGGGGACAGTAGGTTCTTGAAGAAAATCTGAAGTTCATCTTCTGAAAGCTTGGCCTAGTTACCTGGGGTTGAACATATTGTCTTTAGTAAACAAAAGAGCTGTCATGCACCAAATAAAATGCTCATTTTAGTTGTCTCAGAGATTATTGCTTTTCTTTTAAGTCAGGTGTGAACACTCCAAGAAGGGAAAAGGTCACCTTTTATTCCAGCATGGTTCCACCACATTCAGCCTTGGCTTCTATACACTCCTTGAGCTAATGTTTAATTTCTTTTTAATATCTAGGCTTCCTATGTGTCAGAATTATGTAAGAATATACATTCAGGGAAAATCAAGCAGGTTTATGTTTGAGGTTTTTTTACTGGGTAGCTCTGCTTAATGAGCTTAACCTTGAAATGTATATAAAGGCCACCAGTGATAGGCAGGTATTAACACATAAGTGCCACCAATCCAAAGTTCCCTAGTCTCCTGCTTATGATTCCTGGCAGGTTTACCTCTTGTTCATAGAATCATAGAATGGCATGGGTTGGAAGGGACCCCAAGGATCATAAAGCTCCAACCCCCCTGCCACAGGCAGGGCCACCAACCTCAGGCCTGAAGCTACACAAGGTTGCCCAGGGACCCAGCCAACCTGATCTTGAACACTTCCAGGGATGGGGCATCCACTACTTCTCTGGGCAGCCTGTTCCAGCACCTCACCACTCTTCCTGTAAAAACTTCCCCCTCATATCTAATCTAAACCTTCCTTCCTTTAGTTTTAAACCATTCCCCCTTGTCCTGACATTGACTTGCCTTTTAAAAAGTTGAATCCCGTCCTGCTTATAAGCTCCCTTCAGGTACTGGCAGGCTGCAATGAGGTCCCCCATCAGCCTTCTCTTCTCCAGGCTGAACAAGCCCAGTTCCCTCAGCCTCTCTTTGTAGGGCAGGTGCTCCAGCCCTCTGATCATCTTTGTGGCTCCTCTGAACCCTCTCCAACAGTTCCACATCTTTCTTGTATTGGGGGCCCCAGCTCTGTATACAGGACTCCAGGTGGGGCCTCCCCAGGGCAGAGTAGAGAGCGACAATCCCCTCCCTGTCCCTGCTGCCACCCCTCTGCTGATGGAGCCCAGGATCCCATTGGCCTTGTGAGCTGCAAGAGCCACTGCTGGTTCATGTTAAGTTTCTCATCCACCAGAATCCCCAAGTCCTTCTCAGCAGGTCTGCTCTCCAGGAGCTCTTCTCCCAGTCTGTATCTATGTCTGGGATTCTTCCGGCCCAAGTGCCACCCCTGACACTTGGCAGTGTTGAACCTCATCAGATTCACCTGGTTATGATTCCTGGCAGGTTTCCCTCTTGTTCTTGCGGTTATGTAGCCCACTTTTACCTTCATTGGAAACAGGTTATAACTTGCCCCAGAATTTCATATGTCTAGAAATGAGAAGAGTCAAACATGGCCCACTTTCCCCATCATCTATCTCCCAAATATTAGGTGTAAAACCAAGCCTTAGGAAAGTGGTCTTTGCCACACCAAAGCAATGGACCTGGTTCATCTCTGGCAGTTTCTGAGTGTCCTCTTTCTACAATCTTCCTTGTGTGATACACTGTGCCCTTTGAATGCTGGTGAACCACCTCCCATATCTTCACTGAATGTCCTGCTGTTACCTGGCTTTGTTGCCTGGGGGATTGTGCCTGAGGCTGGTGCCCAAAAACTCTGCTGAGACCTGTGTTCAAGGATGGGAAACACAGCAGTTTATTGAGTCTGCACTGTCTCCACCATCTCTTTCACATCAAAGGAAGAAGAGTCTCATCTGCTTTTTCTTTCCTTTATAACAAAGCAAATAATACTCTGAAAGTGCAAATAAAACTTTTAAATACCAAAAAAACTTCAGAAATGTCTTAGATGGGCAATTTTTCTAATATCCAAAGCTGATGCATGACAGTTCTGTGGCAATCAAGGAAATTAATGAGTCACTATTTCCAATAACTAGAGGACATGAGGTCTCAGAATCTCAGGTTTCTTTCCTATCAGACCTGAACAAATAGTTCCACTGAAATAACCATTTGCTCTCAAAAAAAAAAAACCCAAAAAATGAATGAAGAAAATGTATTGCTGTTGAGAAGAGAATTTTCCCTTTTTCCAAATGACTGGAAAAAAATCTAGATGGAAATTTAAAATAAAAATGAATCCTCTTCTTTATCTTGGGATTCTGCTTTACAGTAGCTTGTCTCAGGATGCTGTCACTGGCCTATGAGGATCTTACAGGCATCAGAAATCACCCTTAGGGCAACACTTGGACACACAAATGAGTGAAAACTGGGAATAAATCCTATGATGTTTCTCTGAAAGAAGGAAAAGGAGGGAAGGAATGGACAGCACTTGAATTATGCTTGGCAGGCAGACATTTGTAGCATAAGCATCTCTCTGATAGGTGATGGGGAACCTTAACAGAGCTAAGGCATGACCAGTATTACATTGTTCTGAAGGAAACTGAGTGGATTTCTAAAGCACTGGTCAAAAAGCAAAGGTTTTGTCCCAAAGCATCAGGGAACAACACACCTAATGAACCCACAAAAGAAGAGACTGTACCATGTGTGTGGGGTCTTCCATTGTCTGTGACTTCCATCAACAGTTGCTGGAACTGTTCACATTTACTGTCCTTTTACCAGCAACTCAACAAGACCAGGAGATGGGCCAAAGGTTGTCCTAATATCACCTATTTTGGAGGGGATTGACTCTCTCTACTCTGCCCTGGGGAGGCCCCAGCTGGATCCTGTGTCCAGAGCTGGGGCCCCCAAAACAAGAAAGATGTGGGGCTGTTGTAGAGGGGTCAGAGGAGCCACAAAGATGATTAGAGGGCTGGAGCACCTGCCCTACAAAGAGAGGCTGAGGGAGATGGGCTGGTTCAGCCTGGAGAAGAGAAGGCTGGGGGGGGACCTCATTGCAGCCTGCCAGTCCCTGAAGTGAGCTTATAAGCAGGAGGGGATTCAACTTTTAAAAGGGCAAGACAATGGCAGGACAAGGGGGATGGATTAAAGCTAAAGGAGGGAAGGTTTAGATTAGATATCAGGGGGAAGTTTTTACAGGAAGAGTGGGGAGGGGCTGGAAGGGGCTGCCCAGAGAAGTATTGGATATCCCATCCCTGGGAGTGTTGAAGGCCAGGTTGGCTGGGTCCCTGGGCAACCTTGTGTAGCTCTAGGCCTGGAGGCTGGTGGCTCTGCCTGTGGCAGGGGGTTGGAGCTCAATGATCCTTGGGATCCCTTCCAACCCATGCCATTCTATGAGTCTACGATTTTTTAGCTCATTCTCTAGCATGGTTTTGACACAAATTAACTAATATTTCCCAAGCCAATTCCTGGATATTTTTCAGGCATTATCACAAGCCAGGAATCCTTCCAACTGTTCAATTTGGATGTAACCACACCGTTTCAGGTTTCAGCTATATGGAGGTACACCCTGGTGAGGCAGATGGCTTCTCAGCCAGGGAACGGGTGCTTGCTCATTTGTTTACCTTCATAGGTGTATCTTCTGAGAGCATTGAGACCAGGAACTGTGCCCAGAGTTGACAAGCATCTATCCTAAATTATACTGTGCTTCATTATGTTATGGCCATAATAGACTGTGAAAGTCAAGCTGCTGGATGTGTACATCCCTGCTTCTACTATTACCATATGTCTAGGTCTTTTTTTCTGCCTAGAAATGTTTTCCATCTGTATGTCAGACTGTTGACTGTCTCTTTCATTGGATCAGTTGACTTCTTTGCCCTTTCCCAGCTCTCTGGCCTGGTTCATGCTTTTGAAGACAAAACTGCAGCTCTGCCCCCTCTAGCTCTGAATTTCTAGGGGCTTTTCCTATTGATGTTCAGCTTTGTGGGAGGGTCTTTTTTATCCTGCTCCTACACATCTCTGTCTCACCTGGTGTTCCTTCTCCAATACACACACTTCAGGAAGGAGCTAAACTAAGACAACTAGCATCCAAAGCAAGATTTAGAGGAGGATACTCTCAATTGTGTTTAGTTTTGGGCTCCTCACTACAGTAAAGGCATTGAGGTGCTAGAGTATGTTCCCAGAAGAGTACCAAAGCTAATGAAAGGTCTAGAGAACATACCAGGAAGACCTTATTGCTCTCTACAACTACCTGAAAGGAGGATGTAACAAGGTGGGGGTCAGTGTCTTCTCCAAGAAACAAGTGGTGGGACAAGTGGAAAAGACCTCAAGTTGTGTCAGGAGACATTTAAACTAGGAATCAGGAAGAATTTCTTCACAAAAAGGGTTCTCAGTCACTGGAACAGGCTGCCATGGCAAGTGGTGGAGTCACCATCCATGGAGGGGTTTGAAGCTGTGTAGATGTAGTACTTAGGGACATGGTTTAGTGGTGGTCTTGGTAGTGTTAAGTTAATGGTTGGACTTGATGATCCTAAAGGTCTTTTCCAACCAAATTTATTCTGTGATTCTATGAAAAGCAAATACAATTCTTTAGGCAAATGAAAAATCTTTGCTTCCCCTCCTTGATCACACCATATCCCTCCTGTGTTCCCCAGGAGAAAGGTTTCCCAACAGCCATGGAGAGCATCTCCTTCATCTCTCCTTCTCAACCATGCCACTACCCTGTGGGTCAGCTAGGTCCAGAAAGGGGAAAATGTGTGTTAAGCCCTTTCATTAATTACCAGAAACACACAACACAAGTGACCCTCAATGAATACATTATCCCCCACCCTTGTCCATGCATCTACCATCCCCAGCAACTCACCCCTGACGGCACATTCCAGCCAGGACAGGACTTGTACCCTACACAGCAGTTCTGTCCCTCTCCCAGCTCAGTGACTCATCAAACAGAAAGCCACAGAAATGAAACGATTAGGCTTGATTTCTATACACATAGGGCATTGATCCTGGGGTCTGTTTTATGGGCTGGGGAAGGGGGGAAATGGGCTGGGGACAGGGTGGGGGAGAGCGTGTGTGCATTTCATTTATAAAGTCGAGCCCTGTTCTAGTGCAAATCGAAGTTCCTGTTTCTTTCCCTCTGTATTAGACTCCCTGTCCTCTTACAGGAAGTCTTAATAAAGTCCCCAGGGATGTTTAAAATGAATTTAAAAAAAAAAATCATAATCCCCATATGGAATCATTGGCATCAGTGAGATACACCACTGTGTGATAGCGTGGAGCCAGGGAATATTTGAAAGCCTGTAAAATAAACTCATTAAATTGGTATTCTGAATGCATTGCCTATGGAGAAAGCCCCCTATAAGCTGCTTCCTATCACTTGAGCAAAGAAAAAGATGTGACTGAGTTGCAGAGCTGAGCTGTTTGAGGCTGGAATGGAGGGAGAGCAGTACTACATGATGCAGGAGGGACAAACAGCAAGGGACAGACCCTTGCTGCAAAGTACAGAGCTGGCTTTTGATTTTGGGGAGCTCTGTTTCAAAGTCACCCCTCATAACAAGGATCAAACAATCCAGACCTCATTTGGTAGGACACAGACAGATCTTTCACATGCAAGGGGGTGGCAAGAGGTCTTTGAATGCTAGAAATATCATCTAGTAGAGACCACCACAATGGGTCTCTGGTTTTAAGAGACAGAAAGACAAGGCAAAACAGCAACATGTTAGGAAGTGATGGTCCCAAATGGCTGCAAGCAAGCAAGACACGCTACAGAGGATAATAATAGGCTATCTGCCCAAAGGCCACCAAAATCCAGTATCCCAACAGCATTAGACTAGTTAAAGGCCCCTGCAGCCCAGCTTCTTGTCCTGAATGGCAGCACAAAAATGCCCAGAAAAGGTAAAAAGAACAGGTCAAGTACAGACTGAAGATTTCCTGGAGGACTCTCACAGTCTTGCAGTAAAAGGAGACTTTATCTTCCCTAGAATCAGACTCAAGAGAGCTGTGAGTAACAGACCAAGGAAAGGCAAACTACACAAGCCTTTATGTCTTGTTTTCCCTTTTCCCTTCCCTCTCCTCAAAGCAAAATGAGTTCCTCCAGTGCACTGCATCACCTCTTTAGTTTCTCAACAGCAGATTCTGAAAGTGAACATGAGTTTCTATTGTGTCTTAAATCTGAGAATTTCTATTGTGTCCTATGACCTCCCTGCAAATAACTTTGCTTTGACAGGCAGTTTTATGGTAAGAGAAGATAGTGAAGTTCAGGGAGGCTTCACCACTATTATTTTAGATCAAATCCCTGGAGCATCTTAAGAAGGGAATGTGCACAAAGCCCTCTTTCACAAGATCAGTGCTCAGGTCCCAATCTATTGTCCTATGTTTCACTTCTGACATTAAGCAGATTGCCTTTTGTGCCCCAGTTACCCTGCATGACACTTCTCAGTCTGCAGGAGTCCAGAGGAAGGGACTCAGTACACCAGGGACTCAGCAAGAGCAATGGATGTATGCTGTTTGGCCAGAAAAGATTAGGACCATAAAAGTCTTTTGGGAGAAATGAGAGCAGTGTCATGCAAAATGCCACATGAAATTAGGAACAGCAGAGAGCCACAGTTATCTCACAGTTATTGTCTGATGCATCTTTAAGACACCTTGGGGGTTTTGGAGTTATACTTCATGGGGGTGTTTAGCTGGAGGGTGGATTTGCAGGAATATGCTCAAAGGACCTCTGTTTCTCTCCCCAGCTCTAAAAAAAAAGGTAGAAAAAGAGGGAAATGGAAACTTTTGCAGCTCTAAAACCCTTATCTTTAAGCCTACAAAACGCTATCTCTTTGAATATAGCAACAACCCAAGTCAGCATAAAATCCAACCTGACTTACGGATGAAAATTCCATCTCTAGTCCTGGAAATATTTAGGGATTAATCCTTTTCTTTTTCAGGCAATGGAAGAGAAAAAAACCAACACAAGGTTTTAACAGCCCTACCTCAGGTTCAGGACTCCACATGTCACCTGATGGAAGGGGGAATGTCCCAGTCCCGATGAAGACGTTGTTTGTTCTCCATGGTCTAAAGGTAACTGGGCATGGAGTGTTTACTTTCATAGAATCATAGAATCATAGAATGGCATGGGTTGGAAGGGACCCCAAGGATCATAGAGCTCCAACACCCCTGCCACAGGCAGGGACACCAGTCTCCAGGCCTGGATCTACACAAGCTTGCCCAGGGCCCCATCCAAACTGGCCTTCAACACCCCCAGGGACAAGGCATCCACTACTTCTCTGGGCAGCCCCTTCCAGCCCCTCACCACTCTTCCTGTAAAAACCTTCCCCCTAATATCTAATCTAAATCTTCCTTCCTTTAGTTTTAATCCATTCCCCCTTGTCCTGACATTGTCTTGCCTTTTTAAAAGTTGATTCCCCTCCTGTTTCTCTGCTCCCTTCAGGCACTGGCAGGCTGCAATGAGGTCCCCCTGCAGCCTTCTCTTCTCCAGGCTGAACCAGCCCAGCTCCCTCAGCCTCTCTTTGTAGGGTAGGTGCTCCAGCCCTCTGATCATCTTTGTGGCTCCTCTGACCCCTCTCCAACAGTTCCACATCTTTCTTGTATTGAGGGCCCCAGCTCTGGACACAGGACTCCAACTGGGGCCTCACCAGGGCAGAGTAGAGAGGGACAATCCCCTCCCTTTCCCTGCTGGCCACCCCTCTGCTGATGGAGCCCAGGATCCCATTGGCTTTGCAAGCTGCAAGAGCACACTGCTGCCTCATGTTAAGTTTCTCATCTACCAGAATCCTCAAGTCCTTCTCAACAGGGCTACTGAAGTAGCTTTCAGAAGGTAGATGCAAGATACTTCTAATATTATGAAATCAGTAAGAAGTAGCAGTTATTCAGAGTCTTGCACAGTAAGGTAGTACACAAAACAGAGGAAAAGGAAAAAAAGAGACTGCATTTTTCCTGGAGAGTGTCTGGGGCAGCTGTAATTATTCCAGAGGATTTCAGCTTCTGGAGAAAGGCGCAATTTAGTTGTGAAAAGGTATAATGAAATTTTGTAGTAATAGATGCACCTTGTGTGTAGCATCTCCTGGAAGATCAGCACAGAACCAATGGCTAGTTTTTTCACTGCTTTTAATCAATCCTAAAAGCAAGACCAAGGAAGAAAAGGAAGCAGAAGGAAAATAGTGAAGATAGCTTTTCCATGGGCTTCTTTCCCAAATGAACCAGAAATTGAGGTAAAAACTTCAGCTTCCCACCTCCTTCTGTTGACCTTCTTGTCTAGACTTATGATCTCTACCACAGCCCCCTGGGGAAATATAGCTAGGCTGACTTAAGTTTTATGCACCAAAGCCAATGACTATTTTCTTGATCTCCTACATCAACTATGTCCTTGGGGCATTAAGCTGCTGTCAGCTGAACTCTTATCTCTATCAACCAGTGGAAAAATGATACAGAAAGAAGATGTGATTGCTCAGGTAGATAAACCAATGAAAGTCTTGTTTGGACCAAAGAAGAGATGTTACCAACACTAGACCTGATTTAACACCAGAAATAAAACAAAATCTATCCAACACAAACTCCTTTTTGTCTCCACGTATTCCAGAGGAAGAACAAGGTCCCCTCTAGTGGAAAACTATGGAATATGTCAAGCAGGAGATCATACAAGTCATTCCTTGCCCTGGATGGGTAGTTATCTTGATTTGTTTTCTCCACACCACCCTTGCCATGCACACATCACCAGGATAATCATAGAATCATAGAATGGCATGGGTGGGAAGGGACCACAAGGATTATAGAGCTCTAACCCCCCTGCCACAGGCAGGGACACCAACCTCAGGCCTGAAGCTACACCAGGTTGCCCAGGGCCTCAGCCAACCTGGACTTGAACACTGCCAGGGATGGGGCACCCACTCCCTCTCTGGGCAGCCTGTTCCAGCCCCTCACCACTCTTTCTGTAAAAAACCTCCCCCTCATATCTAATCTAAACCTTCCTTCCTTTAGCTTTAATCCATTCCCCCTTGTCCTGCCATTGTCTAGCCTTTTAAAAAGTTGATTCCCCTCCTGTTTCTCTGCTCCCTTCAGGGACTGGCAGGCTGCAATGAGGTCCCCCCACAGCCTTCTCTTCTCCAGGCTGAACCAACCCAGCTCCCTCAGCCTCTCTTTGTAGGGCAGGTGCTCCAGCTCTCTAATCATCTTCGTGGCCTCCTCTGAACCTTCTCCAACAGAGATCTAATCTAATGAAAGCAGAGCTGCTGTCATCACTACCTGGATGTCTGAGATTTTGGTTTTAAATCCTGCTTTTGGCCTCTGGGTTCTGTTGTGTCACTCAATGTTTTCAGAGAAATCAGTGCATCTCCAACCTTGGCATTAAAGATTCATATTGCAAAGCTTCTGCAGCTGCAGATGTCATTTTTCCAATGCAATTTCTCCATCTGGTGGTGTAAAAAGCAGCTCCCAAGCTGTTGCTGGTGAGTGTGCTCCACCCTAGCAGGGCTGTTTTACATCCAGTAGACCTGGCTTTCAGATTCCACCTCACTGCTGTAACATGAGACAGTGGAAAACACTCACCAGCTTTGTACTGTGCCTGTAAATTTACCTCCCTCCATGCCCACTTCAGACACTGTGATAAGTTTTGTTAGGCAGGATGCTTCCCTGAAAGTCAGCAAGCCCTAGTAATGTATTCCCTTCATCCCACCCCTATGCTGTCACTCTGGCAAGTGAGAAACAAGTCAATATATCCCCTCAGGTGTCCCAGGGCTGGTTCTTCTCAGAGGAGAAACATCTTTCTTTTTTGTTTTGGGGGGTTTTTGGAGGTTTTTTCATTAAACACAGAATCACAGAATCACAGAATCTTAGGGGTTGGAAGGGACCTCAAGAGATCATCGGGTCCAACCCCCAACACAGCACCTTTTTATCCAGTAAGACACAGCCACAAAGCAGTATGATCCAATATGTAAGAGTTTTAATGTATTTTCTGTCTGATCTTGGCAGAAATAAATTAGGATGAGTTGCAAAGGCACCAGCAGTCCCACATGAAGGTTATTGGAGGTTTTTTAACTGTGTGTGTGAGTGTGAAAGAGAGAGTGGTTGTATTGCAGAGGAGGGGGTTAAGGAAAGTGCTGATATTACTGTGTTATGGTGACCTTAATGACAAAGTGAAGCAGTAGATTTTTCTTTAGTGAAGCTGTTGGACCAGGGGTAGATCTGTTTCTCTGATTCTCACCAAAGGGGTACATGCATCCTCATTCTCTACACCATAAGGAGCTTTAACAGCTGGAGTAACATCACCACACCATATTTCCAGCCACAGGACAAGGAAGCAATCCTTCCTACCCAAATCACAGCTGGATCTCATCTTACAGCTGCTTTACCTGTGGCCTGGAGTTTACAAGATGTCAGCTCCCCCAATATCCATAGTGAATATCCATAGTGAGCTCATGCAACTTCATGCAGATCCCAGGAAGAGATGTGTGTGCACACAGGCAAATAGGATGGCCTGAATGCAATTTTTTAAAATATTTTCCCCCCTTTCTTTTCATTGTGATGCCTTATGAAAAAAAAAAAAAGGAAATTAATTAGGGAGAGAACAGGAGAAAGGAGATGACTGAAACACAGTGATTGACTCCCATCGTTTCTGTGTGTTGGGATCAATTTGCTTTCATTAACTCTGGCACTAGGAGTCTCTGCAGATCCCTGAGTTAAGGTGTGTTGACTATGAAGTGATGCCTCATGAGGTGTTACACATGCACATACACATGCACGCACAGACTGGATTATAGACCTATGCTCCTGCAGGGTTGCTTCCTCCCCAGCTGGATGTATGATCTGCATTCCCTTTTGTTCCAGCTGAAAAAGTGAGTAAAAGCCTTTTTCCTCATCTTAGAGGTAGACCAGCAGTTGTCCTGACCCATGAACCTGGACATCTGAGACTTCTCAAGCTAAGGAGGGAATTGAAAACAAGTCCTCTGCTTCTGTCTGGAAGCTGCAATCCCCACTCACCTTCAGCCTTTGAAAAATGAGGGATAGGACAGAAATTCAGACTTAAACATAGATGTCTGTAACATATATATTGACACTCATCCTTGGGTATTATTCAGTGGATGGAGATTGAGGGCTCCAACCACTTGTCCACACAAAGGGCAGAATTTCTGGCTCTGACTTCCCTCTGTTCTCCTCCAGCATCACTGATTGTACCCAAAGGCAGTGAACTGCCACCCTTCATGTTCTTAATAAACACTTATTTGGCTGTGAACATCTTTCCCACCCTTGGTCCTCAAGTCTCACACCACCCTTTCAGTAGCTCTGGTGCTTTTGGGGTCTTTTATGAGCTGACTGACCTCATTACCACAGCAGAACATGCTCTTTGTTTTGCTGGGTTCACATTCTACCAGGCTGGGTTGGGTAGGAAAGGAGACAGGGGAAAGGAAAGGTGAGACAAATGAGAGGTGTCATTGCAGTGATAGATCAGCTCTCTGTCTGTCCTGAAACCACAGGGTGAATAGAAAGCAGCAGGATTAATATAAATTTAATTCATTGGGCCTGAGATGAATAAACTACTGGAGGTAACTCCCTCCCTGCCCCATGGAGTAGACAAAATCGTGCCAGTTCATAGACTGGGACATGGTGTGCTCAGCAGAGACAATAGGCAGAGCTTTAGTCATCACAGTAGCTTGCAAACTATCCCCCATTAGCTTTTTAGCTAAATACCTAATGGCTGTTAAGGCATAAATTGCTGAGATATTTACAAAACACATTAGGGAAAAAGCTACTCCTGATAAAACCACTTCCCAGGAGGTGAGAGCAACAAGGAGCCACATAGAAATGTGGCAAAAAATCCCTGGTTTCAAAACTGCTCAGGGAGAGAGCAAAGCCGTGAGTGTGTTCAGTCCTGTTTCCCCTTGAGACCCTGAGTTACTGCTGCAACACGCTGAGCATCTTCACATCCCCTTGGTCCCAGCGGGCTCTTGTCGTGGGCTGCCTTTCCTGAAGGGATGATGAACTGAGGACAGCTACTGCTTACAAGCAGCACAGATGCAGTCTGGTTTTTATTCTGTGCACATCCTCCTACAGCTTGATTTATATGTCTTTCATGAGAGGAGAGAAAAAGGTGGATAAATCTTCTGGGGAGATATGTAGTTCTTTGTATTTCCTTCAGCAGTCTATAGAAAGAGGCATCTGAGAAGAAGGAAAGCTTTCTCCCATGTGTCCAAGCCACTTCTCAGAAATCATGAGCTATGGCTTAGAAAACTCCATTCTTTGGGTTTTTAACATAGATAATTTACTTAATCTCTAAAATTACCCCCATGCAAATCCTATTTAGGAGGAGATGAGCACTATTAAATATTTAGCAAACTCCTTAAAGTCCTCAAGAAGAACAAATTCTAAATTAATCATGTCCTCCCATTAGATTAAACCTTCACCCCTGTGCATCTCCAAGCTTATCCAAAGTCTTGATTCTCACTCCAGGTTGCAGTTTGGTTCTAGAAGTTGTTACCATGCAGTGCTGCACAGTGAGATTTTATTTACAAGATACTGTTTAGTCAAATGGCCAGGTTTGCCTTTGGTGGACAAAAAAAACCCCCCAGTGATTTGGTCTTCCAAAGGTAAGAAACCCATACATCCAGTGGCACTCAATAGCCTGAGTATATGGAGGCTGCATGTCCTATCTGCTCCCAGAAATTTACCAGTGTCCTCCCTGAAAGACTGCCAGCACTGTCTTTTAGCAGGATCACTTCTTCTTTGCTTTGGCATTTCCACCAGCCTTGCCATTAGTTTTAGTGTTTCCTCCTGATTTTCCTGCTTCATCTTCTTTTTCACCTTTCTTCCCACCACCTTGTTTCTTGTCAGTAGTGTCCTTTCCCCCTTTGTCTCCCTTTCCCCCCTTTTCTCCCTTTTCCCCCTTTTCTCCCTTTTCCCCCTTTTCTCCCTTTTCTCCTTTTTCTCCTTCTTTCTTTTTAGCCCCATCCTTCCCTTCTTTCTTGGAGCCTTCTTTCTGGTCCTTTTCACCATCCTTCTTCTTGGAGCCTTTGGATCCATCTTTCTTACCCTGAGCCTTGTCCACTTTTCCAGATACAGTGGGAACTTCTTCTTTTTTTTCTTCTGCAACCTGAGCTGTATGCAAGGATGGAAAAAGAAAACAGGAAAGTGGTTACCTTGGGTCCACAGTAGCCAGGAAAAGGGCAAAGCTCCTGCTCCCTGCTGATAAATCTTGAATGAAAGGAAAAATACTTCTACTGGGGGCTTTGTCCATACAACTGTTTTCCCTCAATGACCACCAGCTTTTCATGGCTTAGTTTTGAGAAGGTAGACAAGTGGGATAAAGCAGAACTGAGAATTTCAAGGGATGGGCTGTGGATCTATTGGAAGAAATAGCTCTTGTTGGTTGGAACTGCTCCATGAAATTTATAAGCACCAGACATAAGAATTCCCTGAAAATGACGTTCAATATAGAGTTGTCTTCTTCCACAAGAAGGAACAGAAACATCTCTCATGCAATTCAGTACAGACCTGGTTTGGGTTGGTTTTGGGGCTTTTTGGTTGGTTGGCTTTTCTATTTCTATGTTTTCCTGTATGGGTTGTGTCTCCAGCAGCTGAGAGCAAACAGGAGGGATTCTGCTGGGAATTCTTCCTGTCAGACAGGCAAGCAAAAGATAGCTTGCCCAGCTCAGGACTACCAAGTATGTTTAGCTTGTGTCACCATGGGACTGGCTTCCTATCTCTATCACTGTAATTAATGTCAGCAACATACTATGGGCATATAGCAATTAACTCTAGTGCACAGTTAGCACTGCTTTGGTATGTTTTAACACACCAGCCATATTAGTTATAGGAAGCTTATAATACTTTTACTTATCACAGAATCACAGAATCAGAGAATTGTAGGGGTTGGAAGGGACCTCGAGAGATCATGGGGTCCAACCCCCCTGCCAAAGCAGCTCCCCAGCTCATACTGCACAGATAGGTGTCCAGATGGGTCTTGAATATCTCCAGAGAAGGAGACTCCACACCCCCCTGGGCAGCCTGTCCCAGGGCTCCCTCACCCTCAATGTGTAAAAGTTCTGCCACATGTTGGTGTGGAACTTCCTGTGCTCTGACTTGGCAGCCATTGCCCCTTGTCCTGTCCCCACAGACACTGAAAAGGGGCTGGCCATTTTACCCTGCATCCCATACTTAAGATATTGATAAACATTAATAAGGTCCCCCCTCAGTCTTCTTCTCTCCAGGCTGAACAGCCCCAGCTCTCTCAGACTTTCCTCACAGGGAAGATGCTCCAGGCCCTTCATCATCTTTATAGCCCTTCTCTGGACTCTCTCCAGGAGATCCCTGTCCTTTTTACACCAGGGAGCCCAGAACTTGACACAACACTCCAGCTGGGGCCTGACCAGGGCAGAGCAGAGGGGGAGGATCAACTCCTTAGACCTACTGGCCACACTCCTCCTGATGCCCCCAGGATCCCATTGTCTCTCTCAGCCCCCAGGGCACACTGCTGGCTCATGGCCAACCTGTCACCCACCAGGACCCCCAGGTCCTTCTCCACAGAGCTCTTCTCCAGCAGGTCACCCCCAGCCTGTACTGATACATGCGGTTGTTCCTCCTCAGGTGCAAGACTTTACACTTGCTTTTGTTGAACTCCATCTGGTTTCTCCTTGCCCAGCTCTCCAGACTGGCCAGGTCTCTGGATGGCAGAGCAGGGTTCCTGCATGTCAGCCACTCCTCCCAGCTTGATGCACTAAACTCTCATCCCAAGCTGCAACCTCACACTTAAACACAGATCATATTTCATTTATTTCTGATGGAAAGCTTTTCCTTTGTTCAAGACCAGCAGAGTATAAAGTTTTGCAAAAACAAGTGAAAAACATGTCAAGTTTCCTATGACCTCCTTCTCTGAAGACCCCCCAATATAGGACTCATATTGAAATAGATAACCATGTCAACACAGCTTACTGATTAAAATTAGCCAACACAATGTATTAATTAAAATTAGCAATGAGTGACCTCATCAAATGGAGGATGGTAGGTCACAGTTTAGCTTTCTTCAGCTGGCACACAGGCTAAGTCAAGTTATTTCAAGTTCATCACAGGCTAAGAAAAGATGGGAGTGAACTGTCTTGGGAAATAATTTGGTAGGGACCCTTGATAAGATGTCTCAATATTTATGTGGAGCCATTAGACTCCAAGAAGTTTAAGTGGCCCCAAATCACCCATTGCTATGGATGTCTGCAGTGTCACTTTCAGACTGCAGCAAAGTATTATATATCCAAATCAAAGTTGATTTTTTAAATGTTTTCTTAAAATAGTCCTTAAACCTACACCCTAAAATAAAAAAAATCCTTTGATTTTGGGAACTGGCAATTCATTTGTACATACAATTGGGAATAGAACAACACAGTCTTTTTTACAAGCATCTTGTATTAAAAGAGGACAGGGAAGAATAAAAACAACCCAAACTCACACATTGTCTCTTTTCCTGGACAAATATGGTAGGAACCAGGTGAACTCCCAAAAATATCAGCTGGAGAAGCCTCAGACCAGAATACTTTAAGATCTCCTAAGCCATAGACCCAGACAGTACATCTCCATACAGAGACAAAGGCCAAGTTCTGCTTGTACTTCTCCCACAGACTGGGAGACAGAGCACAAATGAATCAATTTGTATATAACATTTTATACACTGTACCCTAAAGTCTGTTTTATTTATGTCCAGTGGAAGGGCTTGCCATATATGAAACTCAAAAAAAGTGCATAGAGAGCCATTTGGCAGTTAAAATATTCCATGAGACTAAATGCCAAATAGGGTAAAATACTGCCAAAAAATTAGAGTATTTAAGCATTGATATATATTAATGATTAATAGCATTTGACACTCACAGAAATCTTTAAAGCATTTAATGGCCACTCAGTAATTAAAATCACTCAAGTCATGCCTCTGGCCTTCAATGGGTAGACCAGGAGTTGGCACAGGATATGAAGAGTTGACAAATACATATATTTCATGACTGCATAAATCAAGGTGGGTTGCCAAATGCCAGTGGGGCAACGTGGCAGAGCATCATCACCCTGTACAGCTGAAAAATAACAGCATAGAGATAAAGCTCAAAGGTTTGCATACTTTCCATTGTAATGTTTAAATTACTTAGTGAAACATTTTTAGGGGGGACAAGATGCACACAGATGGCCTAGTTCAGCCCAGAGAAGAGAAGGCTGTGGGGGGACCTCATTGCAGCCTGCCAGTCCCTGAAGGGAGCAGAGACACAGGAGGGGAATCAGCTTTTTAAAAGGGTAGATAATGGCAGGACAAGGGGGATGGATTAAAGCTGAAGGAGGGAAGGTGTAGATTAGATATGAGGGGGAAGTTCTTTACAAGAAGAGTGGTGAGGGGCTGGAACAGGCTGCCCAGAGAAGTAGTGGATGCCCCATCCCTGGAAGTGTTGAAGGCCAGGTTGGCTGGGGCCCTGGGCAACCTTGTGTAGCTCCAGGTCTGGAGGTTGGTGTCCCTGCCTGTGGCAGGGGGGTTGGAGCTCTGGGACCCTTGGGGTCCCTTCCAACCCAACCCAGTCTGTGATTCTATGACTTCTGAAGGAGGGCAAAGCAGTGGGTTGGATCATACTTGGCTTTTGCATCTAACACTTTTGGTGCTGACAGCTGACTCACTCCATTCCAGTCCCAAAGACTGAATACATGTAGGCATTTTTAAGGCACAATTTTCCTCCTCCATGTTAGCACCATCCTTAACATAAAAAAAAAAAATCACATCCTTTTTATTTTCCACCATGAATAAAGGAATAAATTTGAGACAACTAGTGGTGATGCAGACTTCACCATTGAGGAGGATAGAATCATAGAATCAAAGAATCATAGAATCTTAGAATCATAGAATCATAGAATCATAGAATCATGGAATCATGGAATCATAGAATGGTCTGGATTGGAAGGGACCCCGAGGATCACAGACCTCCAACCCCCTGCCACAGGCAGGGACACCAACCTCCAGGCCTGGAGCTACACAGGGCCCCAGCCAACCTGCCCTTGAACACCTCCAGGGACGGGGCACCCACTTCTTCTCTGGGCAGCCTGTTCCAGCCCCTCACCACTCTATCTGTAAAACACTTCCCCCTAATATCTAATCTAAACCTTCCTTCCTTTAGCTTTAATCCATTCCCTCTTGTCCTGCCATTGTCTAGCCTTTGTACCTGTCATTGTCTTCCCTTCATGTATTTGTAGCTAGATGACTCCCAACCCAGTCCCAATTCCTTCAGAATCACAGAATCACAGAGTTGTAGGGGTTGGAAGGGACCTCAAGAGATCATTGGGTCCAACCCCCCTGCCAAAGCAGCTCCCCAGCTCATACTGCACAGATAGGCATCCAGATGGGTCTTGAATATCTCCAGAGAAGGAGACTCCACCACCTCCCTGGGCAGCCTGGGCAGGATAATGTGGGCAGATTTATATCCAAACCCAGAGGACTAGGACCTTCAGAGCAGATGTATTCATGAGCCATTACCAGCCATCAGCAGCCACTCAGCAATGTGTTAACCACCAGCCTCCTACCCTGCACTGTGCCAGGTCCATAGTTCTACAGTTCTCCAAAGGTCAAAGGGTGGTCAACTGTTCAACGTACACATTTAAAGGGATAAAAATTGTCCTAGTGTTTATGGTGAGGTTAACTTCCCATACATTGCTTTCTTGTGGTAATTTATTCATGACTTCATACTGCAATAATTTACCATGGGCTGATGAAATCTACAGCAATGTAGCCAGCCTTTGGATGGAGTACATGTACATGTTTGTAGGGTATAAAGGCTACTTACAGGAGATGAAAATTTATTAGCATTCTGGGGTTAAACCGCCATTCTGCTGCCCAAATACCCTTTCTGCCTCTTCTGGATATTCTCAGGCTTAATTTATTGGTTTTCCAGAAGTCACAGCTAAGCAGGAAGAGGATGCAGCAGCAAATGAGAGGATTTGGCTTTCTGCTATGTACAAGCATGAACCTTCACACCCTCTGGGATCCACTCATCCTTCCAGAGTCAGAATTTGGTCTTTCGGACAGGAAATTGAAGGATACAGTGCTAAGCACTTCCATGTGTGATTGCTCATACATGTGTAAGTGCATTAGCTAGACCTTTGGATGGTCTTTGACTTTAAAGTAGTTTAAGTTGATTTAATTATATGGAGAAGGGTTTATTCATGCCAGTTGGTTTCAGCTCCAGAGAAAGGTCTGGCCATCCTTAGTTTCTAGTGGTCAGATGTCTGAACACCTCTGAAATACTGAGGTATGTGCATGTTTCTACCTTTAAGCACTTAGTTCTGTGTTTTGCTGGTATAGAATTACATTTCTGCCACTTCCACCAGTTTCATGGACTGAAGCATCATTTTTTGAGTCAAAGAAACTCCAAATTTCTATGAAGCTACTGTCCACAGGGCTTGCAGAGGCAGAGGAAAGAGAAAAATAAAATCATAAAAAGATATTGAGAAAACAGAGGTGAAACCCAGAAAGGGAACTGAGAAGCAGAGAGTCCAAAGTGTGATGGAATTCATCAGAAAAGAGAAGCCATAGATGGACAGACAGGAAGGCAGTCCCCTAATTTCCTTGCAGGGCCATTTCATCTTCTTCTTTCACCACAGGCAGTGAGTTGAGAGGTCTGGACTGCACATGACCAGAGAGAGTTAGGAGAGTTTCAGTAGAGCCTAGGGTACAGAATCAGGAAAGATGAGTGAGAAGAGTGGAGATCAGTGACAGAAATACTCTTGGCCATCCAAATGGGGCAAGCCATTTAATGTGCAACTGTAACATCTCTTTTTCTCCCTACTGACCCCCTTCACCCCCCCCCCCCCCCACCTAAACCAGAAACTGGACTTTAAAATTAATCAGAATCTCTGAAGGATTTAAATATGAGCTTTAAAGGAATTATCTTGATTTGTATCAAAGGAGAAATTGTCCCATTCATCTAAATGACTGTGCCTGCTGCTATAGATGCTACAGGTCTAGTGTATGTGAATTGGAAGTGTTTTTACCAAATCATGGCAATGTCTTAATGGTTTTGCCCATTGAGGAGGCACGTTGATTTTGCCTAAGGGAGAGCCTAACCTTTTGCTTTCATGCATACAGAAAGCAAACCCAAGAGAAAAAATGGGTCTCAATGTAGGGGTGGGCATGGAAAATACCTCCAGGGATCTCTGTGAGCTCGTTGAGTGGTGGCACAGTCTCCAGTTTGTCTGCATATGTCTTGGCTGCTTGGCGTTGAGCGTAGCGTGCCTCGATCTCTTTCTTCGTCCGGGGAATGCGGCACTTGAAAATACAGCAGAGTGTGATAACTGGGACAAGGGAGAGGGAAGAAAGAGTGTTTGGTTTAGTCAGTAGATCTCTGTTTAGTGCAGGCTGGTCTATTTACAGTGGGGAGACAGGAGGGAGAAGAAGTAATTTCAGAAGAGTTTCTTCCTGTGGGAACATATAGACCTTTACATCAGTGGAAGTACCTGCCTGAGAGATACAGTCACACAATCTAAAGTAACTGAGATAGCTGAAAGTAAAGAATTCTTCAGCTGAGCTGTGGCAAAGGACTATGATCTTACCACCAAAAATGATGTAAATCGTTGCCTTAAACTATATAGATCACAGAATCACACACTCACAAGGTTGGAAAAGACCTTTGAAGATCATCAAGTCCAACAAATCCCATCCTAAGATAAACCATATCCCTAAGTACCTCATCTACCCATCTGTTAAACACATCCAGGGAAGGTGACTCAGCCCCCTCCCTGGGCAGCCTGTGCCACAGCCCCACAACTCTGCCAGGGAAGTACTTTGCCCTCCCAGCTGAGCTGACCCTGCTCTGACACAGCTTGAGCCCATTGCCCCTCCTCCCAGCTCCTGGCACCTGGCTGAAGAGACCATCACCCACCTCTCTACAGCCTCCTTTCAGGTCAGTGTAGGTGGTGATAAGGTCTCCCCTCAGCCTCCTCTTCAGGCTGAACGCCCCCAGCTCCCTGAAGCCATTCCTCACAAGATTTGCCCTCCAGCCCCTTCCCCAGCCTGGTTGCCCTTCTCTGGACTCGGTCCAGGACCTCAATGTCCTTCTTATGGTGAGGAGCCCAGTGTTGTTTCTGAGCATCAGAGCATCAACAATTTAAATTCATTATCTATTTGGAAATGGCAGTAGCAGTTAAAGGGTACTGTCACTCTTCAGTATATTATTGGTAGAGATCTCTGAAAACACAGCTTAGCCATTCATTTCTGTGGTTGGTGGATGATGAGATTGTGGACTTCCAGCTTAAGAAAGCTGAGTTTGACGTGGAAACACTGTAAAGCCTTCTAAGTAGACCCAGTACAAGAGCTCAATATATGCCTTAACTGACTCTTCCAAATCCATATAGTGCAAGACAAAATTGGACCCAGATCCTCTAAATCCCTCCATCATGCTCTTACTATTCCATCATGCTCTTTCCCATTGGCTAGGCTTCTTTACATGAGTGAAGGAGGCAGCTGATGCTTTTACTTTTAGGAAGAAATATTATTTTTCCTTCATGGTTAAACCCATATATTATTGCAGAATTTCCATCTGCAATTCTAATCATGATTCAGTTAATTTGTAGTGAAGAAATCACTCTTGGTTGGGTTCTTAAGACTAGGAATTCACAGGTTTGAGCTGATCACTGTATCCATGTATCACTTTTGACAACAACAAAGCAGCAACATCAGGGGAAAGGTCAATGAAACTCAGAAACAGGTAATCATAAAATTACTTGCCCACAGGTCATAAACACATGTCAAAAAGCACAGGATCTCAGGGTCTCTGTGAATTTTTTAGGTGCTTTTCTGTGGGCATCTTTAAAATAGTTTGAGGGATTCTCCTCCTCTAAATAAAAGCTCAGATTTCCAACCCACCTAAGCTCTTAACCTCATTTATATACCTTACAGAAATGGGTTCTGCAGGCAGGCAGAGCTTTGTGCTTGGAAAGATGTTGTATGATCAGTTTTGCATGCTCTGCCTCTTATTCTAACTGGAGTTCCCCCCATGCTGCATCAACACTACAAGGAAGTAGCAAGTATCCAATTTTCTATACACTTCAAAACCCAGGTAATCTCCTCCAGCTTTACATCATCATGAGCAATGTTTTAGGCCTTTGAGTCTAAACCAAGGAAATGAGAGCAATAACCTCTTTGGTTCCAAGAGTAAGCATTTCTCATTCACCAGGAGTAAAACCATTTTGCAGACAACCTTCACAACACAGGGAAAAAGACCATTCCCCAGTATAAATTTTACTATCTAAAATTTTGTCCTGTACCTGTCCAGCCTCTCCTGAGTAAGGAGGCATCATGTTAACCAGGAACAGAATCACAGAATCACAGAATCATAGGGGTTGGAAGGGACCTCAATAGATCATAGGGTCCAACTCCCCTGCCAAAGCAGCTCCCCAGCTCATATTACACAGATAGGCATCCAGACGTGTCTTGAATATCTCCAGGGAAGGGGACTCCACCACCTCCCTGGGCAGCCTGTCCCAGGGCTCCCTCACCCTCACTGGGAAAAAGTTCCTCCTCATGTTGGTGTGGAACTTCCTGTGCTCCAATTTGCAGCCATTGCCCCTTGTCCTGTCTCCACAGACCAAAGAAAAGGGGCTGGCCAATTCCCCCTGCACCCCATACTTAAGATATTTATAAACATTGATTAGGTCCCCACTCAGTCTTCTTCTCTCCAGGCTGAACAGCCCCAGCTCTCTCAGCCTTTCCTCATAGGATAGATGTTCCAGGACCTTCATCATCTTCATAGCCCTTCTCTGGACTCTCTCCAGGAGATCCCTGTTCCTTTTATCCCAGGGAGCCCAGCACTGGACACAACAGTCCAGGTGGGGCCTGACCAGGGCAGAGTAGAGGGGGAGGATCACCTCCTGTGACCTGCTGGCCACACTCCTCCTGATGCCCCCCAGGATCCCATTGTCTCTCTCAGCCCCCAGGGCACACTGCTGGCTCATGGCCAACCTGCCATCTACCAGGACCCCCAGGTCTTTCTCCATAGTTCTCTTCTCCAGCAGGTCATCCCCAGCCTGTACTGATAGATGCAGTTGTTCCTCCCCAGATGCCAGACTCTCCCACTTGCTTTTGTTGAACCCCATCTGGTTCCTCCCTGCCCAGCTCTCCAGCCTGGCCAGGTCTCTCTGGATGGCAGTGCAGTGTCCTGTGTGTCAGACACTCCTCCCAGCTTTGGATCATCAGCACTTGCTGAGGGTGGGTGCTGTTCCCTCATCAATCGAGCTCTGCTGGTGTCAATTCCTCCCTAAAAGTCTGTCCTGTACCTGTCCAGCCTCTCCTGAGTAAGGAGGTATTGTGTTAACCCGGAACGAGCTGTGCATGACCTGTCCATAGGGGGCAAAACCCCCTTTTCTCAAAACCCTTGCTTAGAGGATAGTCTAAAGTTTCCAAGCAAAGTGTAGCAGTTCCCATCTCCCTGAATTTTGGGCTGAATTTTGCTGCCAAAGCTATCACTCCCCTAAAACAGTTTGCTGTGGAGATGCTGTGGTGGGATAATGCTCAAGGCCATCTAAATGTCACAACAGGAAGAGACACATGAAGCTGAAGTTAATTGACTAAACCAACATGAAATTGTGGTAACCTCTAATTGGGAAAGCAATCAAGAGGCTTTTATTCCTGCTTCTTTCATGAAGGTCAGCAACAAGCTGAGGGTGATTGGGCTTTTATTGGTCTTACAAAAGGAAAGCAAGGTACCCATATGGTGTAACTGGCAGGGCAACAGTAACAGCTTGCAAGTGGGTAATGTATGACATCTAGAAAGACCACATCTGGGTCTGACCTGCTGTTCAGGGCAGCAGGATTTCATTCTGCACCTACCCACAGAGCCTGCTACAGCTACATCCTGACCAGTGGATGGCACAGACCTTTCCAGCTTAGCAGACAAAATAATACCCAGTAGTTGGGCAAGGACTTAAGACAAGGTCAGACTAGATATAACTATGCATTTTTAACAGTGACAGCAAGCAGGAAAACAATTTACTGAGGGCAGTGGGGTATGTACATTTTTCTCTAACTCATTTTTATTTCAACATCTATTGTTGACTTAGGAAATCCTCTACTCATATTTGAGAAAAAAATTTGCCAGGAAAATTAGTACCCTATTTGCTGGAGATTGATAAACGATGGGACTGTCATCTTTCAAGTAAAGCACAAAGAGAACACTCAATGCCCTTGAAAACCAAGGACAAAAGGCCTGCCAATATCAAAGTAGTTCACTTATCCCTGCAGGAAGGAGTAGGGGTTGTTCTATAACTCCTAGCTTTACTTGTTTCTCATTACTAAGGACAAAAATGGCAGTTGCTACATGACAATCATGAGCTGGGCTCTCTGTTTAACTTTCTGAAGGAGATGAAGTGTTACAGAATCTTAGGGGTTGGAAGGGACCTCAAGAGATCATCGGGTCCAACCCCCCTGCCAAAGCAGGTTCCCTATCTCATATTACATAGATAGGCGTCCAGACGAGACTTGAATATCTCCAGAGAAGGAGACTCCACCACCTCCCTGGGCAGCCTATTCCACTGCTCCCTCACCCTCACTGGGAAAAAGTTCTTCTGCATGTTGGTGTGGAACTTCCTGTGCTCCAGCTTACAGCCATTGCCCCTTGTCCTGTCCCCACAGACACTGAAAAGGGGCTGGCCAATTCCCCCTGCAACCCATGCCTAAGATATTTATAAACACTAATTAGGTCCCCCCCTAAGTCTTCTTTTCTCCAGGCTGAACAGACCCAGCTCACTCAGCCTTTCCTCACAGGGGAGATGTTGGTACTGAGGTACTGAGAAGTTATGTTGTCTTGAGATGTGAAATGATTCATCACTGTGATGTGGAAAGAATACAATACTATTCCTATCTGGAATAGGCTGCCCTCAGCAAGGCATTTGATACTTTCTCTCATGCCATCCTGATAGAAAAGCTGAGAGAGCATGGGATAGATGAGTGGACAGTGAGAGGGGTCGAGAACTGGTTGTGGGACCGAGCCCAGAAGGTTGTGATTGGTGGAGCAGAATCTGAATGGAGGCCTGTGACCAGCGGTGTTCCCCAGGGCTCGGTGAGGGAACAGCACCCACCCTCAGCAAGTATGCCAATGATACAAAGCTGGGAGAGGTGGCTGACAGTATTTGGGTGACCAGTTAGCTTAGGGGTAACCTGAGAATTTGTTATTATGCTGTTGGGTTTTTTTTTGGGGGGGGCAGGACAGATTACTTGACTTCAAGCCTTGAATGTCTGTTTTGTATTAAACTTTCACCAATTCTCTTACTCCCCAGGTAAGTGCTTGAACCACACACCTATCAAACAATATTTAGTCCCATCTTTTCATGTCTTCTGTCTCCTTTTCCTTTCCAGGATTTCAGCTTTCATTTTAATCATCCAGAAGGCTTCTAAAATGCAGCCTGAGTAAATTATGGGCTGTCTGATGCCACACTGACTTGAAGCAATCTTTGTAATATGTAGCAGTGCCCCATTAGCACCATGGGAGGTCCACAAAAATATTCACCATCAAGACTTGGAATGGTGACATTATTCATGGTTGCTCTGCTATCAAACTCCATAAAAGAAAAGAAGAAACATCCTGTATGACAAAATGTAGTGGAGCAATTTTCAATTCTCAATTTCCTTAGCTTCTTCTATATTAATAACATATGGCCTGATATTGTGATAATAAGGATCTTCTGTGAACTGCACAATTAAACCATAGGCTTTTCTTTTCCAATAATATATTGAAGATTGCTTTGCTGTTTGGCCTAAAAATAATATTCTCATCTCTTATTTCTTTCCTTTTTAGTTACCTGACATACAGGGTTGAATTCAGCCACCGATTTTGAAGGTACATTTCTTTCTTAATGTAAAAAGTCAGGTCTGATCCTGCACATGATGTTCTCTTTTCACACTGAAGATTCAAGCTGACAACTTATCAAATAATTTCTCAATGTTTCTGCCAGGGTGATCATATGAAATGTAATTTCTCAAGATGGAAGCAAATAATTGGTGGTCCTTTATGGGACAGGGATTTTACAGGAGTCAACCTTTTTCTATCTGCGATGACAAAAGAAGTAATGTAGGTGATGTATTTTCTTCTTCAGCATAATCATAAAAAATAACTGACTTGGGAAATACTGAAGCACTCAGAGGCTTGTTCCTTTCAGGATTTTTAATGTGTTTTCATTATTTTCCCATGGGGCGATGTCTTTCTAGTCACTGAATCACAGAATCATAGGGGTTGAAATGGACCTCGAGAGATGTCAGGTCCAACCCCCCTGCCAAAGCAGCTCCCCAGCTCATACTGCACAGGTTGGTGTCCAGATGGGGCTGGAGTCTCTCCAGAGAAGGAGACTCCACACACCTCTGGGCAGCCTGTCCCAGGGCTCCCTCACCCTCACCAGGAAGAAGTTCTTCCTCACATTGGTGTGGAACTTCCTGTGCTCCAACTTGAGCCCATCACCCCTTGTCCTGTCCCCACAGACACTGAGAAGAGGCTGCCCATGTCCCCCTGTGTCCCACATTTCAGATATTTATAAACATTAATTAGATCCCCTCTCAGGCTTCTCTTCTCCAGGCTGAACAGCCCCAGCTCACTCAGCCTTTCCTCACAGGGGAGATGCTCCAAGCCCTTCATCATCTCTGGAGCCTCTGCTGGACTATCTCCAGGAGATCCCTGGCTTGTTTATGTATAATTCATCCCTGGTACTAATATTCATATGCAATATTATTCAGGTTGGAGCATCTAACGACCCAAATCCCCTCTCATCTGAAGTACAGCAACAGAGCCAATGTTAAACGCATCATTTCCACCATATACAAGTAGATGTTTGTGACTACATAATGGCTGTGTCTTTACTCCCACTGGCTTAAACTATTTTGCTTTGCAATTGAAGCAAGCTAAGAGTATACACAAAAAAAAACCCATGAAAGAAACCTCTATTGGCTTCAAATAAATATCCATTTGGTAGAGTTACCCTGCTCATGGTGCCTTTTTAGTTTTCACTTAAGTGAATTTAGCTCATCAACAGTAACACAGTTGCTTCTAGTGGTCAGTGAATTTAAAAATCAAAAAGAAGGAAAGAAAGGACTAAGTTCTCTTAGGAGCTGGAAAAGATGTAAATGAAGCACCTTCTCCAGAGACTGCTTGGTGTAGTATTTCAGCAGAGCTACGATTGAGAATCAAACATTTCTATAAATTGAATGGAAATTGGCTGCAATACACAGTGGGTTTGTTCTCTCTGAAGCTGAAAAAAATAGCCTGCCAATGAAGAAGTTAATTAACATTTAGCAAAGTAGCCTGTGCTGCTCTAAGTTAATTAGGCAGCCATTCCATTGTTAATAATGCAAGCAATTAATGCAGATGTATTCAATGGCAAGTTAACTGCAGCACTTGTGTTTAAATGCTCTTTGAAATGCCTGGAGAGTTGCTTACTATGTAACTACAATGAAGCTTTAAGGAAAGAGCCAGCGTATTTGGGCTGCTCCAGCCACTCAAGGCAGTGTTAGTAACTGGCTAATTGTGATAATGCAATGATCAGTGAGGCCTGATGAACTCCCAAGAAAATGAGTTAGTGCTTGGGTGGCTGCTTGTAGGACTGGTCTACCCTGAGTGCTCAGATGATGCTGGTACCTGAACCACCTCATTGAAAGATGCTACTGCTGCTACTATCAGAACTGTTGCTCTGTTCTAGTGCCTCAGAAGAGGTCCCTAGGCTTGGATACAGAAAAAGGAAGCTTTTCCCCTAAAGGATGTGCAACCATCTATGGGCATGTAACTGTATCCTGGCTGTGGTTCAGGCTTGGGATCAGGTTGTGGCAAAGGGGATTTGGGATCTACTTTATTCCAGAGGCATAGGTGGTGAAAATGTCAGGTTTAAGGTCCAGGTTGGAGATGGATCAGATATCCTCTCAAAATCCTTCTCAGTCTTGTATTTTATCCCACTCCATGGCTGTTCTTTCAAGCAAGTCTTGTACTTGGGTTAATGTACTAATTTCCTAGCAACAAAAAATAGGGATGCAAGAATGAAGAGACAGATTGCAGTCCCAGTAGCTGGGCCAATATGAGTTGAAGGAAAGCATGTTTTTAAAGTATTAAGCCTTAGCAAAACACCCTGAGGCTATGCTGAATGAACTGCTGCAAGGGGTCAGGGCTGCTCCAATATTTGCTCAGCCAACAAGCTTAACTACACCTCTACATGTGATATTTTCCTGGTGTCTGGAAATGAAGGTCTGTCTACACCATTAGATCACATCATCTGACCTCTCTGCACATTACAGGTTATTATGTTTAATTAGTGCCTGAATGAATTAACTCCTGTTGGAGTGAATCCCACCTTGCTCTGAGGACAGCTGTTAAGGGGTGGAGAGTGTGGCAATGTTTAATCAGCCTCCTTGCCACGTTTATTTCTCAAATTCCCATTTGAATTGACTGGGTATTAATTTCCACACTCTTCTCTTGCCTCTATCCACCAGACTAAGATTTTTAATTCTCTTCCCTCTTTTCTTTCTGAGTTCCTCAAATGCTGCAATCAAGTGGCCTTTTGACCTTCTTTCCAAGACGATAAACAAAGTGAACACAGCAAGAGTCTTGTGTGAAGACCTTTCTTCAGGCATCAAACAGAGGTGAGGATCCTTAGGCTGGTTTTTTTTTGTCTTTTTTCCTGTAAACTTTTGTTTTTTCAGCATTTATTTTCATACATAAGCATCAGCATCTCACCAGGATAACATGAAGAGGTCAACAAACTTCCTTCCTCTCACTAACCCCCACTAATACATTCAAGTAAGACCTTGCTGCAGTGTTACCCTCAACTGCATTGCTTTACTGATTCCTTTGCTCTGATAACAGTTACTAAACGTTACTAATTATCATTTAGTCACTGAATGTTTGTTTATCCTGTAGCTGAGGTCTATATTCCCTTTTCCCAACCACAGATCCCTGTTTTTGCTGTCACTGCTTTTTGTTTCAATGGGTTCAGCCAACACCCTGCATTGATGCTTCAATGTCTCATTTATTTTATTCTCCTGCCAAGAAAAACAGCTTTAATAGCAGCAAGTGTGTGGTGACTCTGAGCTCGCCACGGAAAAACATGAATTAGGGTTGGACTTCTCATCAGAACAAGTGCTACCTTAGGTAACTCTTATCAGAGCAGTAATATTTGACACGCAGGAACACTGCGCTGCCATCCAGAGAGACGTGGCCCGGCTGGAGAGCTGGGCAGGGAGACACCAGATGAGATTCAACAAAAGCAAGTGGAGAGTCTGGCACCTGGGGAGGAACAACCACATGTATCAGTATAGGCGGGGGGTGACCTGCTGGAGAGGAGCTCTGTGGAGAAGGACCTGGGGGTCCTGGTTGATGACAGGGTGGTCATGAGCCAGCAGTGTGTCCTGGGGCTGAGAGAGACAATGGGATCCTGGGGGCATCAGGCGGAGTATGGCCAGCAGGTTGAAAGAGGTGATACTCCCCCTCTACTCTGCCCCACCTGGAGTATTGTATCCAGTTCTGGGCTCCCTGGGATAAAAAGGACAGGGATCTCCTGGAGAGAGTCCAGAGAAGGGCTATGAAGATGATTAGGGGCCTGGAGCATCTCCCCTATGAGGAAAGACTGAGAGAGCTGGGGCTGTTCAGCCTGGAGAAAAGAAGACTGAGGGGGGACCTAATCAATGTTTATCAATATCTTGAGTATGGGATGCAGGGGGAATTGGCCAGCCTCTTTTCAGTGTCTGTGGGGATAGGATAAAGGGCAGTGGCTGCAAGTTGGAGCACAGAAAGTTCCACACCAACATGGGGAGGAACTTTTCCCCAGTGAGGGTGAGGGAGCCCTGGGACAGGCTGCCCAGGGAGGTGGTGGAGTCTCCTTCTCTGGAGATATTCAAGACCCATCTGGACACCTATCTGTGCAGTATGAGCTGGGGAGCTGCTTTGGCAGGGGGGTTGGACCCCATGATCTCTTGAGGTTCTTTCCAACCCCTACAGTTCTGTGATTCTGTGATTTCTGAGCTAGGAAACATAGTGTGGGACAAAATGAAGCAGGTATTCACTGGGAGCTACCTGGAGCATCTCTGTAGATCCAGATGGGGAAGCTGGGGCACTTGAGGACATGGGTCATCTTATCCTCAGCTAGACATCTAAAGCAAACAGGTGAATTATTCCCCTTGTTGTCTCACCTGGTCACTCTAGATGCCTGACCTGAAGGTGTCTCTTGATAGAAGAGATGAATCATAGTGACAAAGTCCACATTAGATGTTTTGGCTGGCAATCTGAGTTATTAATTAACACAAGCCCTAATGAAAAAAAACCAACCAACAAGCAACCCCAAAAGCTCCTAATAGCTCATGCTTTGTATTGCTTTCTTGAGTTCTTTCATGCTCAGTGAAGTATTTCCTGAGGCTAGGGTGGAGCTCTCTAACTTTCTTTCCTGACCATCCCAATTTAAAAGCTAGGAGTAGGGGTGGGATTTCCCATTCCAAGGGGTGAGGGATTTGGGACTGAATCCTCTCCATTGCCTTCATGCAAGGAAATGAGCTGTCACAGGGAGGAGCTGACTGGGAGAGCATCGTGAGTAGATAAAGAAGCAGTTTAGGCTTCCAGCTGGTGGGGACACCCACACAGAGGAGCTGTTTTAGAGCCCCACCATGATCCAACAACCCAGTTCTTCCTCTTTCAGCCTCCAAACACATCCTCACCTCTATGACCTGGTAGCTGCCACCCATAAGAGCACCCAGGTTCAGGCAGTGGGATCTTCAATGCTTTATAGTTGATAGGGATCACATCAACTAATGTGGTATTAACCTTGGTCACCTGTGCATGAACATGCACAATGGATGTTTAAGTTTAATTATACAAAACAAGAACAGCATAGGTTATTTGTGACCAAAACAATCAGGAAGAAAGAATATTTACTTGTTACTAATAGGAGTATGTAAAGAATGGTCCTTCTTTTGTGAAAGATGCTTAATTTTCTCTTCAGGACCCTTTATTTTTGTTCTCAGCTTGAGATATATATATATGTTGGTGCCAATAATTTTGTGGTGTTGAGCTATTTTGTAGGCATGCAAGTGTGGGACAGCTATAAAACAGGAGAAATTGTTTCACAGGTGAGAAAAGGTTTGCACAACACAACTTGGGCTGAGAGCAAAAGAGGGGCCTAACCTATTGTCTCTATGTAAAAGCCATCTCTTGCCTCAAAGTGATCCTTTCTGTGATGGAGGAGAGGATTTCTCCCCTCATATCCACCTCTGTACATACTATTCTCCATAGTCTGATCACAGAATCACAAGATTGGAAAAGACCTTTAAGATCATCAAGTCCAACCATTCCCATCCTCTGCTAAACCATATCCCTGAGCACCTCATCTACCCTTTTTTTAAAAACATCCAGGGAAGGTGACTCAGCCCCCTCCCTGGGCAGCCTGTGCCACAGCCCCACAACTCTGCCAGGGAAGAACTTTGCCCTCCCAGTTGAGCTGACCCTGCCCTGGCACAGCTTGAGCCCATTGCCCCTTGTCCCATCTCCTGTCACCTGGCTGAAGAGACCATCTCCCACCTCTCTACACCCTCCTGTCAGGTCACTGAAGGCAGTGATAAGGTCTCCTCTCAGCCTACTCTTCTCCAGGCTAAATATCCCCAGCTCCCTCAGCTGCTCCTCAGAGGATTTGCTCTCCAGCCTCTTCCCCAGCCTGGTTGCCCTTCTCTGGACTCACTCCAGGACCTCAATGTCCTTCTTATGGTGAGGAGCCCAGATCTGGACACAGTACTCAAGGTGCAGCCTCACCAATGCCCAGTACAGGGACCCTGATCTACTGATACACGTTACTTGTACGCTGTGCTGCTGGTGATGCATTAGTTGAAGATAGATGCTAAAGCCTCTGTTAGAAAGCCCCATGTGGAGCATCCCTGAGCCAACTGAAATTTCCTCTGCCTCACTGGAAATTCTGCACATTAATGGAAACATCTGGGTAGTTTTGCCATCCAAAAAGTAATGGTTATTTAATAGTGTAAATCTTTTGCCTGGCATTTATATTTCAACGCCCGTGGCAAGTTGGTAAATAAAACCTCCAAGACTACAAATTAAACTACTCTCAGTTAATTGCATTCAAGATGTTTAACAGCTTTGTTGGTGCTTGTTAAATAATACTTGATTCCTGTGAGTGTGTTTTCACAGTGTGAGCCTCCCTTATACTCCCACACTATTTTATACCCTTCTTGAACCTTTGACAGGTTCAAGGGAAGGATCCCCATTTTACACAGGCAGATAAACCCAAGCATTGCATTTGTGACTCTCAAGCATCCCTCCTGAACACAGAGCTGTTTCTTCAAGCTTTCATGTCCATGATTACATGTCAGGAGAAAAATTACTGATGCTCATGTCTGGGATTACATGTTATTATTTGACTGGCTTCAGTGAGAATGGGGAAGTGTCTCTGGTAGGTCTTGCAGAAGAACACAATGATAAAGGAAAGAGAGATGAGAATGTTTAGAATAGACCATTGTTATCACAGAATCACGGAGTTGTAGGGGTTGGAAGAAACCTCGAGAGATCATGGGGTCCAACCCCCCTGCCACAGCAGCTCCCCAGCTCATACTGCACAGATAGGGGTCCAGATGGGTCTGGAATATCTCCAGAGAAGGAGACTCCACACCCCCTGGGCAGCCTGTCCCAGGGTTCCCTCACCCTGTGCTCCAATTTGCAGCCATTGCCCCTTGTCCTGTCTCCACTGACCAAAGAAAAGGGGCTGGTCAATTCCCCCTGCATTCCATGCTCAAGATATTTATAAACATTGATTAGCCCCCCCCCCCTTTCTTCTCTTCCCCAGGCTGAAAAGCCCCAGCTTACTCAGCCTATCCTCATAGGGGAGATGCTCCAGGCCCTTCATCATCTTCGTAGCCCTTCTCTGGACTCTCTCAAGGAGATCCCTGTCCTTTTTACCCCAGGTAGCCCAGAACTGGACACAACACTCCAGGTGGGGCCTGACCAGGGCAGAGTAGAGGGGGAGGATCACCTCCTTTGACCTGCTGGCCACGCTCCTCCTGATGCCCCCCAGGATCCCATTGGCTCTCTCAGCCCCAGGGCACACTGCTGGCTCATGGCCACCCTGTCACCCACCAGGACCCTCAGGTCCTTCTCCACAGAGCTCTTCTCCAGCAGGTCACCCCCAGCCTGTACTGATACATGCAGTTGTTCCTCCCCAGGTGCAAGACTCTCCACTTGCTTTTGTTGAATTTCATACACAGATCAGCAATGTTTACAAATTATCTAAAGGGTGGATGTCTAGAAGAAGGGGCCAGATTCTTCTCAATGGTGCCCAGGGACAGGACAAGGGGTAACTGGCATAAACTGGAACACAGGAAGTAACATCTCAACATAAGGAAAAACATCTTTACTCTGAGGGTGACTGAGCACTGGGACAGGCTGCCCAGAGACATTGTGGATTCTCCTTCTCTGGAGACATTCAAACCCTGCCTGTGTGCAATCCTGTGCAGCCTAGTTGACATGATCCAGAGGTTCCTTCCAACCCCTGCCATTCTGCATATTTTTGAACTGAGCCTCCTACTTTTGCAGTCAGGTTCTGCTTTAGCCCCTTACTTTTTACTCTTCATCCTACTAAGCCCTACTTCCCAGTAGTACTACACCTGGTGTGGACTACATGTAAGGATGTGCAGTGAACATATGTTTCCATGGCCCTGGAGCTGTTATGATGTCACTAAAACACCAGCACCCAACGAATAGAAGGCCCACTGCTCATGGACAAAGGGTGGTCTGAAGTCCATCACCAGCTTAGGTAGCTCTGGTGTTCCTTACTGTGATAATTAGGTATCATCCAAAACTTGATCTCCAGTTTGAGCTCATGAGCTCATGCCTTCAGCCAAGCAGTGGGATGTAGTAACAGCTCTGCTGCTACCCCACCTCACATAGGAGCCTCACATTTTCCATTCAACAGAGATTCAATACTGTCTCTCCCTGGCTGTGCTACCTTTAATAGATGTGGTTGACACTTGTCTGGGCAACGTGTTCAAGCATCTTAAGCTGAAGGATAGTAAATTTAGGTTAGATATCAGGAAGAAATCCTTCAATCCTTCCTCTGGGGGTGGCAGGCACTGGAACAGGCTGCCCAGAGAAACTGAGGCTGCCCCTGGATCCCTGGCAGGATTCAAGGCCAAGTTGGACAGGGCTTGGGGCACCCTGGGCTGGGAAGGATTTCCCTGCCTATGGCAGAGGTTGGATCTAGGTGGGTGTTGAGGTCCCTTCCTAACCAAAGCATTCTATGATTCATTCCAGAGGGATATACCAGCAGGGCTTTTGAGGCTTTTTGCCCTGCATCCAGAACCAGTTTTTGGCTTGCCTTTGTAGAAATCAGTGGGGCATCACTCAAAGACATGCTGCCTGCATCCTGCCTAGTGGGCTTCTATCAACAGACCTGGGAGTGTCCATAAACAAGGAAACCAGCAGCCCTTAAAATCAAACTAACAACCAGAGAGAAAAATAAACTGTCCACAAGGCTGCTTGTAAATACTGGTGCCAAAGAAAAGGGTGAGTTGGTGGAGAGCATGCTGGCCAAGCCTTGGGACAGCTTTCCCAGGGATGGATCAGGACCACCTTCTCCTCCATCACAGCACTGCAGCTTGTAAAAGGCCATATTTTTGGTGCAAAGCCCTCAGTATTTGTGGATGAAATAGGCTGTGGAAGGCTGTGACTCCATCCTGCCCTATCAAGGTGACAGTGTTGGGCCTCAGTTCCTAATTTACAGCTTTCATGGAACCAAAAAAGAAATGAAAAGTGAGGCCAGGAAACCAGATAGCAGCACTTCTGAGTGAATCAAAACCTCCTGATAACTAATCTCATTTTAGTTGCCTGTTGTTGTCACATCAAAGTCTCTCCAAGAAAGAGACAGACAGATGTAACCATTGTCTCTGCTCCAGCCTGCAAGGGGTCTCTTTTCTTATCAACCAGCACTCAGAGAAGCAATCCAGAGCAGCTGAATTATTCCTGGTGCTGGGAGGTAGCCCTGATAAGGATTTCAGTGCATGGTGTCAGGACACTCACCAGCCTAATGGTCTGCCTTGCTCTACCTGCTTCAAACAGACAAAAGGGAATGTTTCCTTTGATCAAAGATATAATGATTAAAGTAAAATCTTGGGGGTGGAGGAATAACACTGGGTTGAGCTGCTGTGTGTGGTACCTGAGAAATGTGCCTTTTCCTCTGTTTCTTTACAGATTCTTCTTGCAGGGCTTGTGTTTGGTTTAAAAATGAGCTCTTACATGCTTTCTCCAGCTGGAGCAAGAAGATCTGATGTTACTGATATTTTAGTAGATGAATAAGAATGGTGCAATGATGCACGTATCCATGAAAGTTCAGTCTCCAGTGTCATCTGATGCTCTGCATGTGCTACTAAGTTAGATTTTCTACCATGGGCTGGCTTACTCCCAGTTTTCACAGAATCATAAGGGTTGGAAGGGACTTCCAGAGATCAGTCCAACCCCCTGCCAAAGCTGGGTCCCTAGGACAGGGTGCATGGGTCGGCGTCCAGATGGGTCTGGAATCTCTCCAGAGATGAAGACTCCACACCCCCCTGGGCAGCCTGGCCCAGGGCTCCCTCACCCTCACCAAGAAGTTCTTGCCCACATTGAGGTGGAACTCCCTGGGCTCCAACTTGAGCCCATCGCCCCTTGTCCTGTCCCCACAGACACTGAGAAGAGGCTGCCCATTTCCCACTGTGTCCCACACTTCAGATATTGATAAACATGAATCACATCCCCTCAGTTTTCTCTTGTGACATGTCCCATCACAGACATGAAATAAAGGAATAAGATAGAGATGGATGGGTCTCACAAAGAGATGCTTTCACATGGCATTTGAGAAACTTGGCTATCAGTTGCTGCAGGAGAGGCAGAAAAACCTCCTGCTAATAGGTGTGCAAGCATTTAATCTCTTCCAAGTCTCTGCTGAGTAGAGCTAGGAGTTGCCCTCTTTGGTTTGTAACCTGCTGAAAACCCTTTTTATGAGTTAGAAGATCTCTGCGGAGACTTTTTGTCCATTCCAGTGGTATGTGTTGACCTATGAGATGCCTTTATGGAAGGTTTTTGTTTGTTTTCATTAAGGAAAAGCAAAAGACTTTTGGATTTGGCCATTTTTTTCTGCCTTTCATTGTGTGATATTGCCATCTTGTGGAAGTTACTGAGAACATCAGATGGAAACCACATCTAGGTCATACCTACATTTGCTTGTCCTGTCACTCAGCAGGAGCAGGTTTCTGGGGTGAAAATGGATGGAGAATCTGTTATCTCAGGTGGGGTACTGTAGTGTGGCTGCCCTCAGCAATTATCCTGCATAGCTAGGACCATCTTTCTGGAGCATCTACCTTTTAGCTCTATTTCAACTGAAAGATATTCAGCTCAAGTGCTTCCTAATTACCCACAGCAGGGTAGTTAGGGGCATTAACTTTAAAACCATCTCAAGCCCTTGCATGCATTCACATGACAAAGCAGACACACCCTTAAGGACTTGATAACGAGGTGAAATGGTAAGCCAATGGGATCATGTGTAGGCCTTGAGAAGCCCTGGAAGGGATGCTCTTTTGTCTCTTTGTGTAGACGGTTTGTTGTTTCCTTGCTCTGACTGGGAGGGTGCTCCTGGAGCTGAGAAAAACAAGCCATGCTAAAGCTCTTCTCTAGCTCTTGCTTCGTTTGAGAAGTAGACCTTTGCTTAGTTTTCTGGACTGATACCAAGATAACCTCCAAGAGATTGCTCCCAGAAAAACACGTGTCTGCTCCTGAGAGTTAAAGCTTTGCTGGTAAAGCTGGGGAACCATCAATGCTTTGGGGATCGCCAAGCAAAGGAGGAGGAGGAGGAGGAGGAGGATGAGGATGTTGCTGGAGCGAGATACAAGAAACCGGTGAGAACTACCTCTATGATTCAGTTATTCTCATGTCATTGTGTTTGAACCTGTCTTGTTTTGACTTGGAGCACTGATTTGGTTAGTAGTTGCTGTCTTCACTGTCTTCACCACGTCCTGTTTTCATAAAGCTGACCTGAATGGGTGCTGTTGATTTCACCCCCCCCTCCCCTGCTCATTGAAAGGAAGCTTCTCCAAACACAAAGTCTCTAACAGAGCAGTAGAGCCATAAACTGACTCCATTACATGTTGTGAAGCACTAAATCCATTTATCCCTCTGAGAACTCAGCAAGCCCAAGCCCTGTGATCTCCTAGTAAATACTCTGCCACTCCTCCAGTTATATCTCTCTGTAGCAGGCTGACATCATGGTCTGATTTTGTTGTGTGTATTAGGGGGCAAGTTGAACCTTAAAGCAGATGCTACTTAATCAAATTGCACCTAACCTACTTGTTTCCTTGTCTAAACTCAGATTTTGGGAAGGATTTTGCTTTCTCATCATTTCCTTATCTCAGCAGCACCTTTCTTTGTGTGGTTTATTTTGAATAGTATATTTTCTTTCTGGGCTGTCACTTGGCAAGTGAATTTTCATGGGTGTTTGCTTCTTGGTGCTGATATATTTAGGTAAGCAGGAAAAAACCCCCACCCCAAATTAATTTCCACCTGATGTGCTGGGTTGGTAGCACAGGAGGCTTTCTATGTTTCTAACCTTAAATAACCTGGTAGTGCCAGAGACAATCTAATGAGCAACAAGGCACGCTGAGTTATTGTGTGGAAATCCCTTTACAATGTGAAATTCTCACTGCAAGAAGGACGTTGAGGTCCTGGAATGAGCCCAGAGAAGGGCAACCAGGCTGGGGAAGGGGCTGGAGGGGAGGAGGACTCAAACCCATGAGTAATCTGAAGTTTTGTGGTGTTTTTCATAGCTCTTTCACTTTAAAGATGTGAATTGGGGTAGGATTCAACCTGTTAAATACAGGCATCTAGTCCTGTCTGAGGTGGTGTTGTGGAGTATCCCCCAGCTGCCCACCCAGTAGGGTGCAGGTCTTCCACTGTGTCAGATATGCCAGCTCCATGTCAGATATCATAGGAGACCTCAAATGGCACTAGACTTCATAACCATTTCACAGCAGTGACTTTGTTGTCTGCAGGCATGGGACAAAAGCAAACTTTATACCTGTGCCTGGCATCGTTTGCCTCATGAGTGCCTCAGTTTCCCCACTGGGAATAGAAATATTGCTGCCTCCCTGCTTTGGCTTTGAGATAATTTGAAGGGAAACACCATGTGGATTTGATACAGGGAGAGATCCCAGAACTCATAAGCTGAGGAAGGACACTTGTTTTAAATCCCATTATCACCGAGGAATGGGGAGTGGATGAACCATGAAAGGGTAGTAAAATGGACACAGTACGCAAGTTCTGGGCTCCTCACCATAAGAAGGACATTGAGGTCCTTGAATGAGTCCAGAGAAGGGCAACCAGGTTGGGGAAGGGGCTGGAGGGCAAATCTTGTGAGGAATGGCTTCAGGGAGCTGTGGGCATTCAGCCTGGAGAAGAGGAGGCTGAGGGGAGACCTTATCACCACCTGCACTGACCTGAAAGGAGGTTGTAGAGAGGTGGGTGATGGTCTCTTCAGCCAGGGCACAGGAGATGGGACAAGGGGAAATGGGCTCAAGCTGTGCCAGGGCAGGGTCAGCTCAGCTGGGAGGGCAAAGTTCTTCCCTGGCAGAGTTGTGGGGCTGTGGCACAGGCTGCCCAGGGAGGGGGCTGAGTCACCTTCCCTGGATGTGTTTAAAAAAAGGGTAGATGAGGTGCTCAGGGATATAGTTTAGCATTGGATGGGATTTGTTGGACTTGATGATCTTAAAGGTCTTTCCCAACCTTGTGATTCTGTGATGAGCCCTCCCAACCATCTAAAAAACCCAAGAAAAGACAATTAAATAAACCCCTTCACCAGCCTACTTGCACTCTAGAGTTCCTGCTGTTAATGTTGATGCCTATTTCACCTGGTGTGCAGACTCACTAGGGTTAAAAGCTTGGCCATGTTTGCTTTCTGGAGCTGCAAGTGATTGTTTGCAAAGGGTGTTGTGGCATGTGATGAATTAGCATAAGCTTCGCTGATTGAGTGCAGGCAAGTTGGGGGAGTTGTTATCCCTCAGACTTTGGGTGTGGGGGGTGGTATTTGCCCAGAAAGGGCAAAGAGGGGAAAAGAAAACAGAAGAAAATGCTGGGACTTGCTTTGAAAACGTCAATGGCTGGTTTAAAGGGAGAATGGGATGGAAATAGGAAGGCTATCAGGGAAGGGCTGATACAGGTTACCCACAGCAGGCGAAGAGATGGATGTGCCAACAAGAAGCATTTGGGTTCCCTGATATCAACAGGCAACACTACAGGCTGCTGTGCTCTTTGATTAGATTAGAGCTACACCTAGATGGGGTTTAACAGCAAAATAAAAGGTAATGGGGAGCACTAGAATGCAATGCTGTGGTTTTAGAGCTGACCCAGAAAACCTGGGTTCTAAACAAGGGCTGCTTGTAGGTCAGGGTTGCCATCATCTGTGGTTGCTCCTCACCAGGAGTTTGCATGTAGCCACTGTTTTGGAGAGTGCTCATCACTTATGAGGAATGAGGGGAGAAGCAATGCACTCAGGACCTTCCTTCTGTTGTTTTAAAATGCTTGATTGCTCCACTGACAAAACTAAACAAGCAATTAGGGCCTCAAGCCAGAATGAGAAGAGAATGATTAAAAGTGCCTAGAGGATTTAGATGTGTCTATATGGCTGGATGATGCCCTTCCTGAAGTTGGTAAGGATCTGAGGTATCTCTGAGCTGATGGGTTTTACTTTCAGGGACTGGGGACAGGCTCTTGTCCCTCTGCTCACCTGTCCCTAACTAGAAAAAGAGGTTTAAGGGAATTGCTGATGAGTCAGTTAAGCTTCATTTGCTGACAGAAAAAACAAGCCCAAACCGGATGATGGGGAGGAAATGGATTTATGTCTGACTCTTAGCAGGATGATCTATTTTTTTTGTATGAAGTTATAGTTGGCTCAAGGAGAGAGCAGCAGATCCTTCCTTTGAATCTTCATGTGGTTATGATAGCTTCCTAAGTGATAATCTTGTAAGGATGCTCATGATAGTGGTTCAACATGCACAGTGAAGCTGTCTTATGTTCTTCCCAGAGAGCAAACTGCAAGGGTCTGAAGCTGGATGAAAAGACTCAAGAGGGAATCAGTCATACCCAGGTAGATCTTCAAAGTACACTGGGATCTGATCCCATCCCACTGCAGTCACTAGGTCTGAACCAGTGGCTTCCTAGTGCCTGGGTCCAATAAAGGGTTTTTAAGTCCTGAAAGCCCTGCTAAAACCAAGTTGAAAGTCTTGGCATCCAGAAGAGGAGTTAGAGACTTCAATGACAGATCTGCCTGTGACTGAAGATGTCTTGAGGCTTCTTATTGCCGCATGTGGGACAACACAACAGGTCACCTATAGTTTGTATGGCTGTGTATAACAGGGCAGGACCATGGGTATAAACATGCATTTGGGTCTGAATGTGGTACTGCAGCAGAACTCAATCCCAGCTCTGTGGTACAGGCTGATATCAACCCTCCTTCTATGGGATGCCACCAGCTAGGAACTGTAGGTCAGTCTTTTGCAAGATGAAGGTATAGTGGCCCATTTATCTTTCTTTCAAACACCCCATCTGCCTCTACCTGCTGCAAAACCCCCCTCCCTCATATATCCAAAGACCCTCAGCTTGCAACCTCCATTTGGTCTGTAGTCCTCCAGGAACAGGTCCTACTTGGGGTGGTGCTGTGGTTGTGGTGCAAGGCAGAGAATTACAACTTACTGACTGCCAGGACAAAGATGGCAAAGATACCAATCACCTGCCAGAGGCGCAGCCCCCAGATCACCACCGTCTCTGAAGTTACAGGGTCTGGCTTCTTTTTTGGGGGTTCTGTGGTGGCCTGGGAAAGAGGGAGGGGAAAAGAAAGAAAGAAAAAAATATTTTTAAGGTTTGTAATGGTCCTAAAAACAGTCAGAAAGATGCCAGTAGTACAGGAGATGGTAAACCCTAGTTTACTTGCCTGCCTGGGAGTTTGGAAATCTTTTGAGGGAGTTAACTAAAAAGCTTGTTTCTAAAGCTTTTCCCACTTTTGGAAGTTATCTGAAGTATTGAGAGTTTTCATGACTATAAAGCAAATATTTTTGCTGGTATTTCTAAAGTCCCAGATTTTTCCAAAGAGACTATCTCCTTTGGTCAGGAGGAAATTTATAATTATATATTTTTATTCCTATCTTTAAAATATACATTTAAGACTCAGCTACAAGGTTGAACATGGCTTTTTTATTTTAGTTTTTGAAAAAACACCTTCACAGGTTGCATTGCAGCAGCATCTGCTCTGCTTGGGCTAGATAAGAAGGGAAGGAGGAAAAGAGCTGAACATCAGGGTGCAATGAGGGTCAGATGCTTTGTAAAGATGGGGAGATGAGTGGGACCATATGGTAGGGGCCCCACTAGCAAAACTTCATCCCATCATGCTCAAAAAAGAGGAGCAGAGCAAGCCTGGGGTGGTAGCCAGGATGAGTGGAGAAAACCTAGGTTACAAGACATGCCCAAAGCGATGGGGCAAGCTCAAGGGTCAGAAGACGGTTGTGGCCAGGCATAGGTAAGGGGGCAAACACTACAGCCTTGGCTTAAAGCAACTCCCAGGGTATGGGGTCAGTCCTCATTGTGCTTTCTCACAGTTGGCCCCAGCATCCCAACCTCCAAGAGGAGGATGCTCTGGGTGCCTGGAGCTCCTGAACCCTGGAGACACACTGCAGAAGAACTCCTAGATCAAATAGGAATGAAGTTACTGTGTGGGGGAGAGCATTGGATGCTAACCTTTGAGTTTGGCTGTTTCTTTTTCCCCTCTTCATGCTGTACTGGAAGACCTGCTAGGGGAATAGTGCAGTTGCCCCCCTGGCTGAGACTAGGGTTTTGCTGCTGAAAGCTGTTGGGTCTGTTCCTCTTCTAAGCCCCATTTCTAAAGAGGGAATGCTAATCTAGAGGGGAGGAGGACTCAAACCCATGAGTAATCTGCAGATTTGTGGTGTTTTTCATAGCTCCTTGGCTTTAAAGATGTGAATTGGGGTAGGATTCTGTGGCATCCAGCAGGGAGCAACACGCACTTCAGTATATGAATTGTAGGTGAAGCCAGGAAGCCAGCCATTTTATGAGGTGAAATCACCCAGATTCTATACCTTTCTTACTGCAAATGTGACAAGCTAAAAAACTGCTAATTGGTTACACACACTGTTCACACCATATTGATTGGTTAGGTTTATCAGAACTCATTATAATTACTATCTTATAGCTAAACATCCTTAGTTTACCTTTAATACCTAAAAGCATCCCCACACCTGCTGTTTTGACCCTCTTGTTATAGAATCATCATAGAATCGTAGTGTTGTAGGGGTTGGAAGGGACCTCGAGAGATCATCGAGTCCAACCCCCCTGCCAAAGCAGCTCCCTAGGACATATCACTCAGATAGGCGTCCAGATGGGTCTTGAATATCTCCAGAGAAGGAGACTCCACACCCCCCTGGGCAGCCTGTCCCAGGGCTCCCTCACCCTCATTGGGGAAAAGTTCTTCTGCATGTTGGTGCAGAACTTCCTGTGCTCCAACTTGCAGCCATTGCCCCTTGTCCTGTCTCCACAGACACTGAAAAGGGGCTGGCTGATTCCCCCCACATCCCCTGCTTCAGATAATTATAGACATTAATTAGGTCCCCCCTTAGTCTTCTCTTCTCAAGGCTGAACAGTCCCAACTTACTCAGCCTTTCCTCATAGGGGAGATGCTCCAGGCCCCTAATCATCTTCGTAGCCCTTCTCTGGACTCTCTCCAGGAGATCCCTGTCCTTTTTAAACCATGGAGCCCAGCACTGGACACAACACTCCAGGTGGGGCCTGACCAGGGCAGAGTAGAGGGGGAGGATCACATCCTGTGACCTGCTGCCCACACTCCTCCTGATGCACCCCAGGATCCCATTGTCTCTCTCAGCCCCAGGGCACACTGCTGGCTCAAGGCCAACCTGTCATCCACCAGGACCCCCAGGTCCTTCTCCACAGAGCTCTTCTCCAGCAGGTCACCCCCAGCCTGTACTGATACATGCGGTTGTTCCTCCTCAGGTGCAAGACTTTACACTTGCTTGTGTTAAATCTCATCTGGTTTCTCCCTGCCCAGCTCTCCAGCCTGGCCAGGTCTCTGGATGGCAGCACAGTGTCCTGCATGTCAGCCACCCCTGCCAGGTTGGTTCCTAACATGTTCTGTTACTCCCAAATACCTTCCCATAACTGCTTCTTGGTTTAGGGCAGCCTGTTCCGCTATCAGCAAGGCCGCTGTGTTTTGAAAATGTGATTATTAGAGTCCTCTCAGCATGAGGAACTTTTCCTGTCTCATGGGAACAGAAGAATATTGTCAGAGCCTAAATCTTTGGAGAAGAGAGCTAGGCCGCTGGCAGGCCTGCTGTCTTCCCTGACAGGATTCAACCTGTTAAATACAGGCATCTAGTCCTGTCTGAGGTAGTGTTGTGGAGTATCCCCCACCTGCCCACCTAGTAGGGTGCAGGTCTTGCACTGTGTCAGATATGCCAGCTCCATGTCAGATATCCTAGGAGACCTCAAATGGCACTAGACTTCATAACCATTTCACAGCAGTGACTTTGTTGTCTGCAGGCATGGAACAAAAGCAAATGTTATGCTTGTGCCTGCATTGTTTGTGTCATGAGTGCCTCAGTTTCCCCACTGGGAATAGAAATATTGATGCCTCCCTACTTTGGCTTTGAGATAATTTGAAGGGAAACACCATGTGGGTTTGATACAGGGACAGATCCTAGAACTCATAAGCTGAGGAAGGACACTTGTTTTAAATCCCATTATCGCTGAGGAATGGGGAGTGGATGAACCCTGAAAGGGTAGTAAAATGGACACAGTACCTTGAGTACTGTGTCCCGTTCTGGGGTCCTCACCATAAGAAGGACATGAAGGTCCTTGAATGAGTCTAGGGAAGAGCATCCAGGCTGGGGAAGGGTCTGGAGGGCAAATCCTATGAGGAATGGCTGAGGGAGCTGGGGGTGTTCAGCCTGGAGAAGAGGAGGCTGAGGGGAGACCTTCTCACCACCTACAACTACATGAAAGGAGGTTGTGGAGAGGTGGGTGATGGTCTCTTCAGCCAGGTGATAAGAGATGGGACAAGGGGAAATGGCAAGGAGCTGCCCCAGGGCAGGGTCAGATTAGATATTAGAAAAAAACTTCTACTGAAAGACTTGTGGGGATGTTACACAGGCTGCCCAGGGAGGGAGCTGAGTCACCTTCCCAGGATGTGTTTTAAAACAGGGTAGATGAGGTACATAGGGATATGGTTTAGCTGAGGATGGGAATCATTGGACTCGATCTTTAAAGGTAATTTCCAACCTTGTGATTTTGGGAATGTATGGAAAGTAATTTTTCTCTCAGCTTGTTCTCTAGCTGTCAAAAAAAAAGCAAAGCTGGGTTTGGGGTGGCTATTTGGGTTGCATTTGACTCAAGACTAAAGCTTAGACCAAGGTGCCTATTTATATATATAAAAATTATAGCAATGAGCAAACAGCTGTTTGCAATGATGAATTTGGAGAACTTGTATTTGCTGAGAGCCCTTGCATCACTTGAATATGTTAAATGTGTAGAGACAGTCCAGTTGTGTTATGAGCCCAGGAAGAAGGTCCTGGCTTCTCTCATTCTTTGCCTTCACGTGAATAAACCACGAGACTGTCTGCTGGCAAGAAAACTTTGTCTAATTAGAAGTGCTGACCTCAGAGATCTAACTTTAATTCCTGCCTTAGATCCAGCTTTCCTCACTTAATATTCATCCTGGAGTTAACTTCTAGGGTAGCCTCAATCTGATTCATATGAGATACTTTGCAGTTGGTGGCATAATTTTTGATGCTTTATGAAGCTCAGGTCCCCAAAGGATGGGTCTTTTCTTCCACACTTGTCTCTTATGGGTAAGTGGAAAAGGGGGTCAAATATAAAGAGGAAAACTGGTGAGAAAAGGAAATTGGTGGGGGGGTGTTCCTGGAACTCTGCATTTCTAGGTAAGTCTTAAGTACACATCAAGAAAGGAAGAGAGGCAGACAGGGACATGGCTAGTGTTAGTCCCACCAAGGTTATATGAAACTGGGGCAGAGGTGAGACTTTAGCTCTGTAGATGGCTGGAGGTTTAAGGTTGTCTGTCGTTATTGCTTGAAACTGTCTTATGAACAAGTCCCTGAAGGACCTAACAATTGGGCAGAGAGGGGAGCTGCAGCTCTGGAAGTAAGTGCCTCCTTGGTTGAGCCTTGTACAATTGTCCTTCCTTCCACTTGCCTCACGGTGGCACTTGCAGGGCTGTGTTGCACAGAGCAACACAATCACAGTCTCACTAGGCTGGAAAAGACCTATGAGATCATAGAGGCCAACTATACCTGTCCTCTACTAAACCATGTCCCTGAGCACCTCATCTACCCATCTGTTAAATACATCCAGGGCGGGTGACTCCCTGGGCAGCCTGTTCCAGTGCCCAATAACCCTTTCAGTGAAGAATTTTTTCCTCATGTCTGATTTGAACCTGCCCTGGGGCAGCTTGAGGCCATCTACCCTTGTGCTATCACCAATGTTCCATGCTTTCTTGGCTATGGTGGAACACTCAGTGTGAGTAGTCCCCAAAAGTCCCAAGACAAGAGAGATGCTGTAGCATTACTCTGCATCCAAGAACTGTGTTTTCTTCTGAGGGTGTTCTCTGAAGAGGTGGGTGCTCATGTTTATAATCCCTGTCTTTAGCTGTGGAGAGCAACCTCTTGTGGGTTGTGTAACCTGATTTCCTGTCTTGTGACCAGTCATGGTGCATCTCATCCTCCAGACCTAATGATCTTTAGGTTATTTTTTCTTATAGTTAATAATTACTCTGCAATAATCATAATAAAAATAATCTTTCAGCATCCTCAAAGGATCCAGAATAAAATGAAAAAGAATGCAAACTACAGATCTGAAGGTGAGGGAACAAGATCCATGGCTTGGAAGTGATGGCACTGGTTTTCAACAGCACACACATAGCTGTGGAACCAGAAATACTTGCTGCTTTTGCCTGCTGAACCTTTGAATCTCTCTGCTCTGGACATCTCAAAGCACTTGCTGTATTATCCTTGTTCAAGAGAAGTAATATTCCCAGTACAGAGTAGAGTAGCTGAGATGAGCAATTAAAAGTAATCTCAAGATCATGGCAGGGATTAATTGCTCTGAAATGGGTTACAGGAGCCTCCTCTTAAGTGCTGCTGTAGAAACCTTGACAGAGGTGGAATACCTCAGCATTGCTTTATCAATGCAAAGCAGTTGCACTAAAGAAGAGACTCAGGAAGACTGGAAGCAGTAAACAAGACTTCTGCAAGAGGCAGCAGGCTTTAGAGGAGTCATCTTCAGATGAAGAAAGATCTTAGGAACACAGAAAATGCAGGGAAGAAGCAGCATTAGCAGCACCTGGATAATAATTCAGCATGGAAGGTCTTGTGGAGGCAACTAGGTGAAAAATAGCAAAGAAAATGGTGCAGAGCACATCTAGGGTTAGTCTCACTACAATGTTGTGACCACTTAGTTGTCTAGGCAGCCTACAAGCATAAGAGAAGGTAGAGGCTCCAGGTGGAAAGAAATGTAGTGAAAAAGAGTAACATGGAGGCTCTGGGCTGAAAAAGTGTAGAATTATGTAATATAAAAGAGAGAGTTTAGGCTGCTAAATTTAAATGTAAAGGAGACAATGAGGTAAGTCTTAGTAAGTATTCCATGTAATGCTTAAGGAAGACCTATGCTCTCTAGAGCAGCAGCTGGAGAACAGCTAAAAAAATCTAAAGTAAGATTAGACTGTTATGTTTAGGGAAGTGAAACCACCTCCAATCCAGTACTGATAATGAATATTGAGACCAAGGATGGACCATTGATTGGTTGTGTCTGTTGCAGTGAAATAGCTCCTTAGCCTGTGGCTGCACTGACTACATCTCCCATGGAAGTTGAAGCACCCAGATCACTTGTTTCCAATACTGTAGGCATGTACTTTTGTGCTTTAACCTTCAGGCTAAATCTCTCCCTTGTAAGCACCTAAGTAAAGCTAGATGCATTTTCCTTATGGTGAGTGGTACAAATAATTAAGCCTTAAGTGTTTATTCTGAGGTTTAGGACTGAAAGTGGCTCTTACATAGGTTATTCATCCCACTGAGGACCCTGATCAGATGAATAAATTATTTCTCTTTAGTGATTATTGGCTGAACCTACGGTGCCTAGCTCAGATTTGGGTGTCTGGTTTTTAGATGCCCAATTTGGAGCAGGTAAATCTCAGCCTTGGTGTCCAGTTCTTTGCTTGATACCTTGGTGTAGCAGCAGGGAAGAGAGAAAGAGGGATTTGGGGATGTTCTAGGAATCAAGTGGCTCCCTGGTAAGAGCTGGATGCTGCCCCATGCTTTGGTTTTCCAATGACTGTAGCGCTGCTTTGGTTTTCCAATGACTGTAGCGCTGCTTTGGTTTTCCAATGACTGTAGCGCTGCTTTGGTTTTCCAATGACTGTAGCGCTGCTTTGGTTTTCCAATGACTGTAGCGCTGCTTTGGTGAGGGGAAAGGGAGGCCTAAAGTAGGAGAGAAGGCTGGACCATGTCTGCAGTACCCTGGCCTCTCTTCTGCTTTGTGCCCTGGTCTCTCTTCTGCCTTATCCCCTGCCATGGCAGGTCCACTTAGGTGTGGAGGCAAACCATCTGCTTCCAGTGAGGACTAGACTATGCCAAAGACTGGGTCCTGGGCCTGTCGTTGGGTCCTGGGCCTGTCGTTGGGTCCCGGGCCTGTCTTCCCCATCCCAATGTGCCTCAGTTGCATTGAAGAAAGGATCTCAGCTTTGCAGGCATCACCATTGCAACTTCTCTAAGTGCCCAGCAAGGACTGGGAGGAGGAAAAACTACTGTCAGGAGCTGGTTCTAAACTGATGTTGGACACTCAGAGCTGTAAAACATCTACAAAGCCCCAAAATATTAAATTATTCCTAGGCAAGTTGAATGCTTTAGGTCAGAACAGTTTGACACTGGTTCTTCCAACCAAAAGAAGAAAGAGAAACTATGTTTTCTTTGTTTCTGATTCATTTCAGGCAGGCAGAAGCTGTCAGTGGTGGTAGTGGTGGAGAAGGCAGAAGTATGCCCAGAGGAAAAGGAGATGGCTGCTTGGACACAGGGTTTTTGTTCACTTTATTAAGCAGCAGAGAAGAAAAATTATAAAGGGCAATTCTCTTCAAGGGCTTTTTTAAAAAATGCCCTTTTGGATTAGGATTGGCTGGTGTGGCTGCTTTCCCTGGAGCATGGCTGGGCTTTGGAAAATTAATATTTATTCCTAATTGTGTTTGATTACACATATCTAAAGGGCATAGATGGTTTGGGAGGGCTCAGTACTCTCTCCCACTCCTAAGTAACAAGGAGATGGACAATCTTGACAGTGGATCCCCATGCAGGTGAAACCTACTTAGTGAGGCCATCAAAATCCTTTGCAGAGGTGGTGAAACCCTGGCAGGGTTCAGATGCAACACTGAAAAAACAGTGCTGATATCTAGGTTTTTTCTTAATATTTATGTGGGTTTGGGAAGGTCCAGTGACTTTGTACCCTGTACAGTCTCCATCCCTCTCTTGTACCTGCCTCCTCAGATGGACCATGGCAAGGAATCTTCCAGAAAATGGATTTTATTATTTTCTATACTATTTTTAATGCAGCTGATACAAATACTGGTATCTTCCTTAAAGAAGGTGTTCTCAAAGCTAACACTTATCTCTCAAATCATCATAGAATCATAGAATGGTCTGAGTTGGAAGGAACCCCAAGGATCACAGAGTTCCAACACCCCTGCCACAGACAGGGTCACCAACCTCCAGGCCTGGAGTTACATAAGGTTGCCCAGGGCTCCATCCAGCCTTGTCTTGAACCTCTCTGGGCAGCCTGTTTGTGTATGTCCTTCTGGACTATTATTTTTCTTGCTTTTTAAATTTTATCATCAGTTAAATCTGTGCATCCACATGGGAAATCAATCCCAGGAGTCCACTATAATTACTCAGTAGTTTTAACCTGCCTTCATTTAAACTGCAATCACAAAAGAGCGTGTTTAGATTATTGCATACAGCATCACACCCAGAACATTCACTCAGAGGCTACAAATGTGGGTTACTGCCCCTTGAGCCCAGCAATACACAGCTAAGGGCAGTATAAACTGAGCACTCTGTGTATTGAATATATTATCTGTCCACATGGCAAAGTGGAAGGTCTTGGAAAACATCTAAAAGCCTTTAATTAACCCCTCCTTTTCTTTTTTTCTTAAATAGTCTTCAGTGTATCTTCCAGTGATCTTACCCTACTACATCACGACTTGCCTCTCCTCCACTGAATCTATTCATGACCAGTAAAATATATTAGTTGGGTTTTTTCCTTCCCTATTCTCAAGTCTGGATTGGGTAGCTTTTCCCAGGACTCCAAGCTACAATTGATGTGTGAGGCCAGAAATATCTTTCTGTTAATTCCTATGTTGGTAGAGAGAAGGGCCACCACTTTATAGTCTGATAAAGCTTCTGGAGAGTTTGTGCCTTGCTAAGACAGAGTTTAATCCCCTGAATAGGAAACTTCAAACTCCAATCTAGAGATGAAGACATTAATAAATGTCTGACAGATACAGCATTGACTCAATAAGAGGAGCATTGACTAAACCAGATGCTACATCCCAAACACCTGATATTGTCTTCCCATCTCAGGGTCCAACTTCACACGTGGTCCAAGCCTTTAAAGAGCTGATGTGATGCACATTATCAGGTCACCCTGGTTGGTTTTTTGAGGCATGCATTATATCCTGTAATAACCTATAAGACTGATAAGCCTAAACTTTGCCAAGACAAGGTGGATCTCCCCTATAAAACATGGGGGACTGCAAAGGTCCAGCTTTCAGACAGCTATTTATTTTTTGCATTTATTTTTATCTAGCTTGATTCTTTCCTTTAGGTACTTTAAGTGAGACAGAAAAGTTTATAAAAGGAGGAGAAAATGTGGGTAAATAAAGGCTGGGAAAAGCCTTGATGTAGGAATGAGAAAGTAATGATGTTAATAAGGAACTCAGTAATGAGCCATATGGGGATGACTGAGAAAATATGGTCTATTCCAGCTGGTTTATCGGCCCTTGGCATCAATAAAGTTGCTGAAGTAAGCATAGAGACTTCTCTATGCTTTCCCAAAGCAAAGTCCTGACAGTTTTCCTCTTATGAGGTGAAATAGACTGTTAATCCTTAAGCTGATTACAAAATATTCATATACAGATATAGTGCTAATTTTCAGCCCTGGTCCAAGAGAGAGATGAATGTAAGAAGTGATGGGATTTATGTTGGTATGTATAAGAGGAAATTTCTGTTCTGGAGGTGCTGGAAATATTGATGTTCCTCCCCTTATATTCCCTAATTCTGTTTCCAAAGCATGCCTTGGGCATGTCAAAGGTGCAATGGGCAAAAGCAGCAGTAGCATGAACTGTGCTATCCCTTCATCCTTCCTTCCCTGTGTAAGCTACCTGCTTCTTGAAATAGATATTTTGTCCCATCTGGGGCTCCTGGAGAAATCACAGCAGAGATGGAAAGCTAAATAATGGGCTGGTGCTATTATGCCTTTCATATAAAGGGTATTATTTCATGGGAGGTGGATGCATTGTGTGAGCAGCCCTGTGCAAAACAGGGATGGGGGTGGAAAGCCACAGCCCCCCTCTCTTATTTTTCTGTCATCTTTACACTAGAGCATTGGTGTGATGCTGGAAGAGAGCCTTTTCCCATTCTCCTAGGGATTTATCTAACACCAATGACTGAGCATGTGAATGCATTGTAAAGGCTGGGATATGGAAGCACTAAGGGGTACCTAGGTAGAGCTACATGGGTGTGTATCTACCCAAACCTATACAAACTATAGTCAAACTTGAGTAAGGGACTTCCAAGGGAAGAGCCTGCACCTCCAGGTGAAGGAGGTCTCTACAATGCACCTTACAGGAGGGCTCCTGGGCAATGCCCAAGGCAGCCCATGGAGCTATTTCCAAATTTCCCCAGTGCCAGGGTATTTTGCTAATCCTTGGACAGTTATTTTTCATCCTGTGGGACTGAGAATTCTTCTAGAAGGCCTATGAAAGAGGAAAGCTTTTTATTGATGTGATTAGACTCGATATACAGGAGCTTTTATTACCTCTTGCTCCCAAATGGAAAATGCACATGAGTCTGCACATCTGAAAACATTTGAACACCATTAAACAAATGCATCTCCTTGTTTCCTTATTTCTCCTTGCTGTTTGCTTTTAATTTCATTGGTTTTTTGTTTGGGGTGTGGGGTTTTTTGGTTTTTTCTAGCTCAGTGATGTGTTCTCCTGTCCACCCTCTTTGACCTTCTCTCTGTTTGCTTAGGTGGGCTGGTTTAGCATAAATTGAATTATTTGGGATAGCTGCCTTGTATAATTATTTGAATTTAAAAAAAGTCCTTGCAGAGCTTCAGAGCAGCCTGCAAGACATCTCCTTTTAGAAATAAAGAAATTGACTGTTCTTCTAATCTCATTTTTGGATAACTGGTATCTAATCTGCTATGCATTTTATGTGTCCAGGTGGGATTTGCTCCCTCTGATGTGCTATAAGTACTAGACAAGTCTTCAGGACAGCCTGGTATATGTAAACTAGACCATAAACAGATGCAATTTTAAAAGTTCTTGTAGTTTTGCCATTTATCTTTGGTTTTGCTTTGGTGTGAGAACAATTCCTGTAAAGTGTGGATCTGTGAAACCTAATCATAGAATGGCATAGGTTAGAAGGGACCCCCAGGATCCCAGAGCTCCAACCCCCTGCCACAGGCAGGGACACCAACCTCAGGCCTGGAGCTACACAAGGTTGCCCAGGGCCCCATCCAACCTGGCCTTCAACATCCCCAGGGACGGGGCACCCACCCCCTCTCTGGGCAGCCCCTTCCAGCCCCTCCCCACTCTCTCTGTAAAGAACTTCCCCCCAATCTCTCCTCTCACCCTTCCCTCCTCCAGCTTCACTCCAGCCCCCTTGTCCTGCCAGTCTCTGCCCTTCCCAAGAGCTGATTCCCCTCCTGTTCCTGGGGTCCCTTTAGGGACTGGCAGGCTGCAGTGAGGTCCCCCCACAGCCTTCTCTTCTGCAGGCTGACCCAGCCCAGCTCCCTCAGCCTCTCTTCATAGGAAACATCTTGCTGGTTGGGTGGATGCTGTGTCTGCAGGTTGCCTTGACTTCAGCGAAGCGTGCTTTGTGAAATGTGCATGGTAAGGGGAAGTTCTGCATCACTTCTCACCTTGAGAGCTGCTGCAGCCTGAAGAACTTGGAAAAACATGACAAGTGCCTACAGCAGAGGATGTATGAGCTTGTAAAGGAGTTGTAATCAACTTTTTAAAAGGGTAGACAATGACAGGACCAAGGGGATGGATTAAAACTAAGGAAGGAAGGTTTAAATTAGATATTAGGGGGATGTTTTTACAGAGAGTGTGGTGAGAGGCTGGAACAGGCTGCCCAGAGAGAGGTGGTGAATGCCCCATCTCTGGGGATGCTCAAGTCCAGATTGGCTGGGGCCCTTGGCGACCTTGTGTAGCTCCAGGCCTGGAGGTTGGTGTCCCTGCCTATGGCAGGGGGGTTGGAACTCTGATCTTTGGTGTCCTTTCCAACCCATGCCATTCTATGATTCTATTTGCCTTGCTGGGGATGTTATATAGGGGGTCAGATAGGATAGGTTGGTTGATCCATTTAAAAATCTTGAATTAAATAGCTTTAAATTGAGACATTAGAGGGTCAGGCAGAAGATGGATCATGGGGCAGGGATTTGAACTCAGCAGGGTTGTCATTGTCTAGGATGTGTTGGTGATGAGCTGCTAAAATCTGTCAGACCAGGGGCTGCAGAGGTTAGACCTGGCTTGATGCCAGGCCAGGTGAGGAGCAGGGCAGCAAAGGATACAAAGCTTTAAAATGCTCAAGAAATATATATATATATGTGTATATATATATATATATGTATATATATATATATATGTTCTTATGCTAGCCCACCAGAGCCCTTCACTGTGCCTGCACAATGTGTTTCTCAAGCAGTTTAGCCAAGCCCAGAAATCTGAGCAAAGCAAGCTCTACTGATCAACACTGTGTGTGTTTGGTGCTGCAGCTCTAGAGGTGGCTGTGGTGGTCCAGGGTCAGAGCCCCAGTGTGGCTCAGGCCTTAGAAAAATGAGAAAGAAGTTGAAAATGGCTGGGCTGCCAAGTTTTTGGCACCTGTAAATCTGGTGGGGGGGTAGAGGGGGGGCTTTCCTGACAGGTAGGATTCTCACTTTTGAAACTGCTGGCAGTAAGTGCTGCTAGGGTGCAGTCCTGTGAAGCTGCTCTACCCTCCTGGTTCAACCCAGCCTTGGTGTGGGGGTCCAAGGCCATGGGAACAAGTAGTTGTCTTCAGGGAAAAGCTCTGAGACTGAGCTGTGGGTGAGGAACATCACCTCAAAAGTGAATGGTTTTTGCTGGACTAGGGGAAATGAGGAAAGGGGGGAGAGGAAAAATGCAACCCAAAAATCCAACATGGGCAGGTATATCCAGAGATGGGATTGCCTGGGTCATGCCTGGTCCTTCTTTCCCTGAGCCTCTGATGTTGAGCACTTGTTGGACACAGAGTTCTGGGCTAGAAAATGCCACACTGTGACTTTAGCCCCTTGCACTGTCCCAACTCCTTTTTGGGGCTTAAAGCTGCCCTAAAGTGCTGACTGTCCTCAGCAGCAACTATATTTTTTCAAAGCACCATCCTTCTAGTGCTGGGCCTGCAGAAAGCAACAAGCATCCCCCAAAGAAGCCTCTAACTCTTTGGAGCCACCTTAAATTCCTTGCTGCCCGCCCCACCTGTCCTCCTTTGGGTAAACATGGTTAAAAAAAAAAACCCAACCCATGATTTCTGGACACCCCTGACCCCCCAGTTTGTAACCCAAGTTGCTCCTTACCTCGATTAACTGTGCCATGGCAGCTCTTGAGCAGGACAAGAAGAGGGAGGAAGACCTCACCCAGGAGAGAGGATGCTGCAAGGGTGGATCCCACGCCATCTTCTCTCCCCAGTAGATTTCCGACTGTAGCCCAGCACAGAGCAGGTTATGAATAACCCAGCCAGCTCTCAGCAGCAGTCAGCATTTACCAGAAGCAGTCTCATGCTGTCCTGGCCCTTCTTTCCTGCTTTCCTTTCTAACCCAGCAGTCACAGAGCTGACGCTGGGGAGTCATTAATTAATTAGACTGGTGTCGCTTACAGAGTGCTCTGCTGCTCCTCAAGCTGGGCTTCATGAAGGGGGTGGGGGGGTGATGCAGGGAGCAAAGGAGGATTCACAGCTCTTGCTGCTCCTGTAGAGGAAGGAGATTCACTCATTGAGACCCTGGCTTTGCTTTTTTTTTCTTTCTCTTTTTTTTTTAACCAGCTGCCTGACTGATTCCAGCTCTCTGTTTTTTGTTTTTCTCCTGGACTGTTGAGAGAATTCTCTTCCCTTAATGAAAAAGGGCTGTATGCCAAGCTGATGCATCAGCAGCATCATAGCTACTCTATGGCTAACAAAGTCCAGCATTACTAGAGATTAATATTTGACATCTTGAGATTTTAAAAGCATCTTTTACCCCTAAAGGGTCTGGTGGATGTGTTGCTACAGTCTGAAACGTCACCTGGACTTGGTTTCTGAAGGGAGCTGAAAGCAACTGGGAAAAGCATGTGCTGTGCATAGCAGGTTGTAGAAGCTAAAACCACAGGGCCACTGTCTCCAGTTCAGCTCAAGGCAATTATCTGAATCAGAGGGTTAGGGAAAGCACAGCTTGAGAGAGCATGAGACTCTCAGCTGGACTGTCCATCCACCTTGGAATGAAAAAAAGAAACTCAGGAGGAGAGTCACTGGATGAACTGGGTTTATTATATTCTCATTATTTCTTGTGGTGGACTTTATGGGGAAAAGCCCTGGGATTTTAGGTCAGGAAACAAGCAATGAGATCTGGGAGGATGTAGTAGCTTCTGCTGGAGCACTTCTAGAGGCATGAAGGCAACTTCAAGGAAAATAAGCTCCATAGCAAATTAATATTTTACAAGCTCAAATAGGCAGGCAAGCTTTAAGGTTTGCATTCCTGATTAGATGGTGAAGATTAGAGTGGAATGATGCCATCCTGTGCATCCCTTTGGATGAAAAGCAGCTGTTCTGATTCTCTGCTGTGTTTGTGCTCCTGTAGACTCATGTGGTGGTGGTTAGTCGCTGGGCTCCCAGGCATGAGGTGATGGGAAAAGGCTTGCTTGGAAGACTGGTATAGGAATTGTGTGCAGAGAGGATGCTGTGTTGTGAGGTGTCATCAGCAGATAACAGATGGTGGCAGCATCGAGGCAGGGAATTATATGCATCTGCCTCAGGAGTTGTGCAGTTTGGTCCTCCTTTCCCTGATGAAGATCCAGTTTGGGGCTCTGAGATCCCAAGCAGTAGTTTGCTGAGCTGGTTTGAAGTTTTTCTGCATGACTTCTTAGGGAAATGGGCTTTTGGAGGTGATACTTTGTTTGCTGGTCTCCTCCTGCCTTCCCCCTACCTACCTTCCCTCCTCTGAACTTCTAATACTTTGTGGTTGTTTGAATTTGGCTGAAATAGACAAATTTAAATTTTAAAAATTGTGATATGTATTGGCCACAGAAGGAAGAAGGATAATATCTATGGCAGAGGATTCATGCTGGCCAGAGATGCTATGACCAGTTGAGCCATGGGGAGCTTTGATTTCCACCTGCATCTTCCTAGAAACCCACAGTGCATAAACCCACAGTGAACTGGGCTGCTTTCTAGAGAAGGCAGTGCATCAAGAGGGTGTGGGCAGCAGGTCAAAGGAGGTGATTTTCCCCCTTTACTCTGCCCTGGTCAAACCCCATTTAGAGTGTTGTGTCCAGCTCTGAGTTCCCTGGGATAAAAAAGCCAGGCATCTCCTGGAGAGAGTCCAGAGGAGGCTATGGAGATGATGAAGGGCCTGGAGCATCTCCCCTGTGAGGAAAGGCTGAGTGAGCTGGGGCTGTTCAGCCTGGAGAGAAGAAGACTGAGGGGGGACTTTATTAATGTTTATAAATATCTTAAGTATGGGATGCAGGGGGAAATGGCCAGCCCCTTTTCAGTGTCTGTGGGGACAGGACACAGGGCAATGGCTGCAAGTTGGAGCACAGGGAGTTCTGCACCAACGTGGGGAAGAATTTTTACACTGTGAGGGAGCCCTGGGACAGGCTGCCCAGGGAGGTGGTGGAGTCTCCTTCTCTGGAGATATTCCAGACCCATCTGGACGCCTATCTGTGCAGTATGAGCTGGGGAGCTGCTTTGGCAGGGGGGTTGGACCCATTGATCTCTTGAGGTCTCTTCCAACCCCTGTGATTCTATGAAAACACTGTCTGAACACTAGGACTACCCTGCTGAAGAGTCGTCTGGGGAAATACGCTGCGTCAGACACATCACTGAGCCTCCAGGATGGTATTTCCAGCGCGTAGTCTTGCTCATGTGTTTGGAGTTCAGCACTGCCCCCATCCTTTTATTTGGTGGTTATCAAGAGGCATGGGGTTTTTGTGGGTGTAGAGTTTATTGTTTTTCTTAATGCACTGAGCAAGTCAGTCTGGGACTCTTCTGTAGCTGATGGGGAACTATCTCTTCCCTGTGTGCTCATGAACCAGGCTTACTGTGGCATCAAACCACTGCTGGACAACATTTGTGCCAAGAGCTGTGCAAAAATAGCACAAACCAACCTGTTCTTTCTTTTTTTTCCCTTCCAACCTCCAGATTTCTTACACTATATATGGGTCACTGAAGCAGAATGCTTCCCTTTGTTTTTTGGGGTGGGGAAAAACCTAGATTTCTGCAGGCTCCAGACCTTTCAGCACATCATAAATTCATTTCAGCTTCTTTCCTTGGGGCAATTTGCAAAATAGCTGGAGTAGATCAGAGCAGAATCTCTTGCTGGGATTTTAAATTGTAAGATTTCATGTTGCCCTTCTGTTTATTTATATTTTCTTTTAAATCTTGCAGAGGTTTTTGGGGTTTTGTGGCTTGTCTTTTGGTTTGTTGCTGTTGCTTCTGTTGTTTGTTTTTCCTTTTATGAAGAGAAGAACAAACAAACACTTCAGAACCAAGCTTCTACTTCTAATTTGGTGACCTGACTCCTCCAGCTGGATATTTTAGAGAGGCAAAGAAAGTGTTGCAAAACTTCTGAATTTAGCAACAGTGAGGAAGCAGGCTCTGTAGAGAGAGGGGAAATAGATGCCTTTTCCCATATACAGCCCTACCAGCAATGACCCCTCACTGGATAAGGTTACTCATAGCCCAGATTGCACATGCTTTTACGTACTTGCCAGTTAGTGGATGACCACCAATCTCTTAGAGAAACCACAGGCACTGTTAATGTTGTCAGCTTGCTATTTATAGCTTGTGCCTTTTGCATCCTCTTGGGAAATAAATGAAACATGGACCTCGCTGAACTTGTCACCTTGCCAATCACTGTGATGCTGGTGGTGTTGATACCAAGGAGAATGTCGTGGCCCTGAAGTGGGGGTGTCTGCTCAGAATGGCAGCAAGAGTCCTGGGGTGAAACAGCTGAAAGGGGATGTGGCTCTTGACTGCATTATCCTCTTCTCCATCCTCAGGCTTCCTTGACTGCGTTTGGGATGAAGATTCTTGGGGCACTTGAGGTCTGGTCTCCCTGGAAATGCAATGAGCATGAAAGAAGAGAGTGTGGAAGTTGAGCCTCCTTGCTTTATTGATCATAGAATCATAGGGGTTGGAAGGGACCTCGAGAGATCATCAGGTCCAACCTCTCTGCCAAAGCAGGCTCCCTAGGACAGGTTGCATAGGTCGGTGTCCAGATGGGGATGCAATATCTCCAGAGGAGACTCCACACCCCCCTGGGCAGCCTGTCCCAGGGCTCCCTCACCCTCACTGGGGAAAAATTCTTCCACATGATGGTGCAGAACTTCCTATGCTCCGACTTGCAGCCATTGCCCCTTGTCCTGTCTCCACAGACACTGAAAAGGGGCTGGCCAATTCCCCCTGCAATCCTGTCAAGTAGCTGGGATTTCCTAACAGAGATTTCTAATGCAACAGACTTTTGTAAGGAGACTCCTGAAGACAGAAGCTGTGTGTGCTTGCTTACATGTCACGCAACTGTTTGTACTGTTGACGGAAAACTGAGACTGGACCAGTAGTAACTTTTGTGCATGTGTCAGCTCTGTTCTGCTGCTTATTCTACTGGGTGCCCATAGATTCCTTTGTTCCACATGCTTCCAAGCACTTGAAGCCATGGTGATGGGCATTGTGTAGGGTCAGAGTTTAGAGGGAAAGGCCCCCTTTGCCATGAGGGATGCATATTCCTGAATCACAGAATCACAGAACTGTAGGGGTTGGAAGGGACCTCCAGAGATCATCGGGTCCAACCCCCTGCCAAAGCAGCTCCCCAGCTCATACTGCACAGATAGGCGTCCAGATGGTTCTTGAATATCTCCAGGGAAGGAGACTCCACCACCTCCCTGGGCAGCCTGGCCCAGGGCTCCCTCACAGTGTAAAGTTCTTCCCCACATTGGTGCAGAACTCCCTGTGCTCCAATTTGCAGCCATTGCCCCTTGTCCTGTCTCCACAGACCACTGAAAAGGGGCTGGCCATTTCCCCCTGCATCCCACACTTAAGATATTTATAAACATTGATTAGATCCCCCCTCAGTCTTCTTTTCTTCAGGCTGAACAGCCCCAGCTCTCTCAGCCTTTCCTCATAGGATAGATGTTCCAGGCCCTTCATCTTCGTAGCCCTTCGGGAGAATGGATTTAGGGGAAGATGGAGGGTTTCTTTTCATGCCCAAGTGTGGGACTGCTTCTGCCTGAACACCCTGAGAGCCCCCATGTCCCTCAGAAATCAGTTCTAGGCTTTCTTGGCTGTCCTTGGTCTTCCCTTGTCGCAGCAAGGTCCCAAGCCCATGTGCTGCCTTGCTCTTCCTGGGTGTTTGGAGATTTCCTGGAAGACCAAGCTCTCTGTTCCCCATCACTCATTGGCCAAACCATGAGTGACGAGGAGGCAACTCCAGGGTAGGAGAAGGAAGCCAGGAGGAGCCAGGAGAAGGGGGGAACAGATCTTTTGAAATGCCAGTTAGCTGCAGTTTAATCCCCAGAGCATCATGAAATGTTTTCCCCCCTCATCTCTGCAGGTCTCCTTTAGATATTTGGAGGTTGCCCTCAGTCCTTGCAGGCTGTGGCTAGGAAACCTCCTTTGTAGAAGCTCAGAGGCTGCCTTTGTGTTCAGCTGGCTCAGTTAGAACATGCTTTCCCTGCGGTACCGCGGAAGCAGGACAAGCTTCCCCAAAGAGCTGAAGGCAAATCCAGGAACACCCTTAATGCTTCCTTACTGGGAGTGCCAGCCACATCGCCTGCCTGTGGCTGCCATTGCCCTTTAAATTCTCTAAAAGCCATTCAAGTATTGAGTTGCTTGCTGAAATGTTTATGTGGAGGCTGGCCAAGCGATGGCAATCTGCCAGGCGTTTCCATGTCTACCAAGAATGTTTTGCAGTGCACCTTGGGAGAGGAACGTTGCTTCCTTGATTATTTTTTTTCCTCCTTTTTTTTTTTCTTTCTTTTTTTCCCCTCCCCTTAAAGTGAGTAAAGAAAGCAGCTGAGAAAGTTAGAGCAACCAGCTTTCATCATCAGCTCCTCTTTCCATTCACATGGCTCCGTATCCTGGCTGATGGCTCAACCCATGGTAAGACAGGCCTTTTTTTGCTCAGGTGGTGTTTGGCTGCTAGGAGGTGCTACCAAACTGTGGGTGAAGTGGTCTTGTGGGGGAGATTGTGGTCCTGTTGCAGAAGACTTGGCTCTGTGCTGTGATGAAGATCAGGGGGTTACAGTTTTGGAAACAGGGTGAGGGTTCAGTGTGTGACAGTGTGTCTCTCCAAAGTTTATTGCTTGGGTAGGGTTAGGAAAGGATCCATCTGTGTTTAACACACAGGACAGTTTGGGGAGGTTGTGAGTTCAGTAAAATCCTTCCATTGCTGGCTCCATAAGACAGGAATGCTGCCCACTTCCTAGTTGCATCAAGGCAAATATTCATAAAATCCCTCCTGGTGCTGGGAGGGCGTGTGCCACGGGAGTGGGATAGAATGGTGTGATTCACCACAACGCTGTGGGACAAGGTGTCTTTGTTTCTCCAGCACCGTGTCTCCAGGCAGTTGAACTTGTTATGTAGCCAACTTGCCTGGTGGTTGCAGGTGGCTTCCAGCCCAGTGGGACAAGGCCTTGCTGTCCCCATTTAGCCACTGAAGGAAGAGGTTGGATATGGTGAACGTGGTGCAGTGGGAAGGTCAATCAAAGGCAAGGAGAGGGCCACAGAAGGAAAGTCACCTCCTTACGGTTTGCTCTGTCTCTAGGGACAGTGTTGCAGGGGTTTGTCATTGCTCTTACAGGAAAGGTGGGTTGCTGATGGGCTCTCTGGGCTTATGCTGCTATCTCGATGGGGGATTTGAGAAACAGGAGGGATAGGAATGGGGTGACGACTGGGCCAAGACTTGCTCTGCTCTTCAGAGTTACTCATGTGTTGGCTGGCCCTCATCTCCCACTCTGCCTGTGTTCAAGGAAAGCCTCTCCTAGCCCTCTCACACCAAACAGTGGCTTTCTCAGGAGGAAGCCATAAAATCTGTTGGGGTGGTGAGGGAGACTTATAATGGCCACAAAGATGTCTCATACATTAAGAAAGAAATTATATTTGATTTCTGCTATCCATCCTCCTTCAGTGACTCTCTAACTTATCTGTAGCTCTGCATCCTTAGTCCTTTTTCATGTCTCCAGGTGCCAGAAGTCTCTGGCTGTTGGGTTCTTCTGATCCCCCACCTGAGTGCATCTGACATAGTTTCCCAAGGAGCAGGAACAAGGCCTCAGCATGGCAGCTGGGGCTGTGCCCCTCTGCTTAGAGCATTTGGAAGACCCCTGGTAAAAGTCACCGTAGACCTCTGTCCCATTTCCCAGCTGGGCTGTTCTTCAGCCCAAAAGACTTGTGCAATTAAGTACTTATCTCACTGGTACCACTTCTCTGCTCCAAGTTAGGCATATTTTTGTGTGGCTTTCAGAGCAACATTCTACCACAATGAGAAGGCAATACAATACTTTTGTATCATTGCACAATTTTTCAGGGAACTTATTTATCCAGCTAATTATGGAGAGGTTCCTGGCTTCAGGTAACTGCAGATAAGAAGTTGTCCTGAGTTGAAAAAGGCCAGCTTGGTGTTGACATAGGAAAGTGGGGTCTTTTTTGGTCTGTTTTCCTGTCGTCTGACTAGCCACATGTAAGGCAGCTCCTATGGAATTAGGACTGACTGCCAGAGGCTAGTGTTTGTTTTCCTTCTTAGTGAGGCCTTTAGTTAGACAAGCTACAACAGAGCAATAAATAGTTTGGATTCATGAGTCATGTTTCATTCTTGTTAACTAAGTGGGCATCATGGTTAATTTTAAAAAAAGCTTTCTTGTTTCTATCAGTTTGTTACAGAAAAGTAATCCTCCAAGAGTCCCTATGTCTCTCTTGGACTGGCCAGCTGTCACTGGCAAAAGTAGCTGGTCTAAGGACTGGTATTTCTGTCTGTTTGTTGGGGTTTTTTTCTATGGAGTAAGAATTAGAATTGCTTTGGTGAGCAGCAGGCACATCAGTTGTATAATGCCATGTAGTATGGTGTCCCCAGTGAGCAGAGGTGCCTGATATCTTCCCAAAATGTCAATAAATCATCTGGGCTTTTCAAAGTTCAATGAACATTGTAACACCCTGACCTTTGGAGGGCACTGTGGCCCAGAAGGATGGGCATCCTGATTGGCTCTGCCCTCAGGGGTAGAGGCAAGTACTACAGGTCACATGAAGGAGGCACATCCTGAAATACTGACCATCCTCACCACAACCATCTAGTTCTGCTTGGGCAGCCTAATCTGTGGTGTTTGGGACAGGTAGACAATGGGACCAGTTGGTGCAGCTTACAGTGCATGGTTTCAGCACCACCTTGTTGCAGCTGGAGTTTGTCCAACTGCTAAGGAACTGGTACAGCTTGACTAACAGGCACAAGGGCGCATGTTACTCTTGGGTACTTTTTGGTCCATGGATAAGGACATAAATTTTAACCCTTATGCTGATGACCAGCATGTTTCTGATTGGTTTGGCTTTTTTCCAGCTCTTCCTTTCTCTAAAGAGAACCTTATGAAGTCCATCAGCTAACCAACAGCTATGGTCTGTCCAGGGTCTTGTCAATGTGTTTTGGATGACCTTGCACTTCTATCAGTTAAAGAGGTTGCAGTGGGTCCCTACTGGTTGTAGACATTTAGCAGTGGTGCTGCTGTGTCTGCCATAGACCCAGCACTTTGTGGACATGTAATTAGAGACAATAGGAAGACCAACTGCTGCCTAACAGAGGAGAGCACAGGTGGGGTGGACTTGCCAAAGGTCATGTAAACAGCTAGGGAAATGTTATTTAGGTCATCTGGCTGGTCATCTAAGACCAAAAGGTCTAGACTGTGCACACTTCAGGGATTAACTCTTGACCCTCCAAGCTGAGAGCCTGTGTGGGATCAGTATAGTGACATTTAGTTTGCATCTGAGTGTTCTCACTAGTAGACACTGAGACTGGAGATGGTAGGGAGAGTCAGTTTAACTCTGTACATAAGGAAATGAGTATGATAAGCAAAGATCATAGAATCATAGAATTGTAGGGGTTGGAAGGGATCTTGAGAGATCATGGGGTCCAACCTCCCTGACAAAGCAGCACCCCAGCTCATACTGCACAGATAGGTGTCCAGATGGGTCTTGAATCTCTCCAGAGAAGGAGACTCCACCACCTCCCTGGGCAGCCTGGCCCAGGGCTCCCTCACTGGGAAAAAGTTCTTCCCCGTGTTGGTGTGGAACTTCCTGTGCTCCAATTTGCAGCCATTGCCCCTTGTCCTGTCCCCACAGACCACTGAAAAGGGGCTGGCTGATTCCCCCTGCATCTCCTGCTTAAGATAATTATAGACTTCAATTAGGTCCCCCTTTAGTCTTCTCAAGGCTGAACAGTCCCAACTTACTCAGCCTTTCCTCATAGGGGAGATTCTCCAGGCCCCTAATCATCTCTGTAGCCCTTCTCTGGACTCTCTCCAGGAGATCACTGTCCTTTTTATACCAGGGAGCCCAGCACTGGACACAATACTCCAGGTGGGACCTGACCAGAGCAGAGTAGATGGGGAGGATCACCTCCTTTGACCTACTGGCCACACTCCTCCTGATGCACCCCAGGATCCCATTGTCTC